>VXBW01000095.1:0-62916 GCA_013400375.1 Thinocorus orbignyianus
CTTCGTGGCTCTCCTCTGGACCCCCAACAATTCTTATGTCCTTTCTATGTTGAGGACTCAGAACTGGACGCAGAACTCCAAGTGGGATCTCACGAGCACAGAGCAGAGGGGCAGAATCACCTCCTGTGACCTGCTGGCCACACTTCTTTTGATGCAGCCCAGGATGGGGTTGGGTTTCTGGGCTGCCAAGGTCTTGCTGGTGGAGGGTGGAAAGATGTCATTGGCACCACCTGGAGTGACATCAGTGGCATAGTCACTGGCAGCACCCTCTACCACACAAAAAGCAGCTCAAAGACCAGGAAGTAAAAAAATAATAGTTAAAAAAAAGTATCAAGCAGAATTTAATATTTTCCCTACAAAAAGGTGTTTATTCTTACCAGGCCTGGGTTACTTGTCCTGAAAGATGACGCAAGAAGAGGCCTCTCAGGAATGCACACACCAAGGGTGGTGGCAGCTGCCCAGCGCTTGCGGGACCAAGTGAAAAGGGAGCAAGGGCAGAGGGACACCTCAACCTCAGGAGAGGCTGAGGGAACTGGGCATGTTTAGTTTGGAGAAGATGAGGCTGAGGAGAGACCTCATTGCCCTCTACAGCCACCTGAAAGGAGACTGTAGAGAGGTGAGTGCTGGCCTGTTCTCCCAAGGGAATAATGACAGTGATGTGGGAAAGTACAAGTTTTAAAAGAAGCAGAGTTTTTAACTAGATGTTGTTAGTATGAATAAGTATCTTTAGCAAATAACAGGACATCTGCTGCAAAAGGCCATGGCAGGTAACAGGACTCTGCGCTACAAGAGGCCTTGACGAACACCAAGATGAGTCTAAACAGAAGCAACCATCTGGTGAGAACCAGTCTCATGGCCTGGAGACCGACCAACTCAACAAGGTGAAAAGGACATGGTGAGGAAGACTTTGGGCCTTCCTCCAGAAGACCCCCAAAAGACAACCACCAGATGGCAGAGCACAGGCACCAGAAGGAGGGAACTTAGGATAATACATTCCAAGAAATAATTATACTAACCACACCTACTCTTAGAAATAATTGTAATAATACAACTCCAACTATCAAATGTGTGTGCTTAGTACCATCAACAGATGCATGCTCAATGCCCAGTTTGCAAGTTTGGAGGAGTGATCCCCCTTGCACCCAGAGCTGCAATAAACATCCCTGCTTTATAACTCTGAGAGTTGTAAGGGTTGATTTCTGCACATCAAAAGGACCAGAGGAAAGGGTCTGAAGTTGCATCAGGGGAGGTTTAGTCTGGATATTAGGAAGAATTACTTTATTAAGAGAGTGGAACAGCCTGCCCAGGGAGGCGGTGGAGTCACCACGCCTGGAGGTATTTAAGAAATGTGTAGATGTGGCACTTCAGGGTGTAAGAAACAGATAAAAAATTTGCTTCAGCCCTAATGAATCTGCCTGTGCATAAAGAAACTGAGTTTCTATAAACTCAGAGTAACACAGAGCCACGTTTTGTGAAAGGAAACTTGTGTGAATTGTCTGTGTAAGCAGTTTGTAACCAAAAATGGTGCAAAGAAGGTCACGAGAAGAAAAAGACTCAATGAGAACATGGCATGAGCTGGAAGATTTTAAGTCCCCAAGTACCTACCTGGCCAATAGGAAAAGGGGACAGAAAAATAATGTGATGGGGGAAAGGTGTTACTAGTCTAAAGACCAAGAGCAGGGTGGGTCTTCTCTTTGGGGGGGCCACCGAGCTCACCTGACCTGTACATTTTTAATAAACTTTTTATACCCTTTTGTATCTTTGCTTCAAAGACTTTGTCCTCTTCTCACATTCTGTTAGTGAGCTGGCGTTTCTCACAAGGTTTGAGATTATAGGGGCTTTTTGTGTGTGTATGGTTGGAGTTGGTGATCTCAGAAGTCCTTTCCAACCATGAATATTCTGTGAAAAAGAAAGTTGAGGTAAAACGGTGTCCTTAAGCCTTCATGTCTAACAAGGATGACAGTTCCTCTGTGGAAATCCGCTCTGCAGGTGGCAGCTGCTCCCTTTGAGCTGCTTAAGGAAAGGAGCTTATTAGCAGATGCCAGTTTGAAGGTTTCTGTGACCAGCTGAAGAAGTGGCCAAAGCTCATGGACCCAGACACAGAGAAATGGCACCGACTGCTGAATGTTGGCAAGTCTTTTATTGCCACGGAGGGTTGAAATAGAGCAAAAGAAAACAGCACAGATGTCTGCCTAAGCTGGTACCTTCCTTCTAGTAAGACACTAGTAGAAAAGGCTGTACAACAATATTATTAAGACATTATTTCAACTCAGGAATTACTTCCTTCCAAAAATAGTAAATTTTGAGAAGAGCCAATAATCTCCTATGGAATTGCAAAAAAATCCAAAACAAAAAAAATAAAGGAGTTTGCTCAGACTAAAATGTATTAAGATCAACCCACATTCAGTTTGCATGATTTTGAAACTAGGCTCAATTTACAGTTAGAAAATAATGCTTTTACCTTAAAATTTTGTGGGAAAAAATGTAACAAAAAATCTGAGTCTATTAACATAGTTATTACTTCTCATAAATGGAACCTGAAAAGGTTTCTCCAGTGAGTTTTGGGGCGTATTTTTAAAAATATTTTTCAAATAGTGGCACTGTCTGCTACTATCCAGTACCTGAATTGTATTTTAAAGTATAGTACATTGGTAACATTTTGGAGAGTATTTTTAGGAGACATAACAGATACGAGGATACAGGACTCTTTATCCTCTGCTACGCTGTGCTGTGGCACAGAGGACAGAAGTTATAATTACTTGCTTCTTTGGCTTTCATGCAGTGCTTACACACACTGCACATCCAGAATCGATACTCCAAGATAGGTTCCCCTGTTGCAACGCACACTGGAAGTTTCCCATCTTCACTATTAAAAAAAAAAAAAAGAAAGAATAAAAAAGTAAATAAAACTGAAAGAATAGAAACATGGTTTTAAAATAGTGACAAAGCCTTCTTTTGTAGAAATTTTCAAAACAGCATAAATACTTAAGTGTGTGCCTACAGCTAGTTCCTAAACTTGAGATGCTCATCTGTAAAATACAGCTGCTCTGTTCAGATGTGTGACCCTTCTTGATTAGAAGTTATTAAATCCTGTATTACTTCGCTGTTGACATAGTCAAGTATGTAAATCTTTACACAGAAGAATGCACACCCCAGAACCATATGGTCAACAAATCAGCACCTGCAGATCCAAAAGAGTAAGTGAAAAGGATCAGTGAAGGCTCTGTTAGGGTAAGGTCCAATTAGACACCCACCCTAATATGACAGTTACTCCTCTGAAGTATCAAGATAAAAGCCACTAGTGAGATTCAGTACACCTGCACAGTAAAACCAAAGACGACAGGTTTAAATCCTAATCAGTAACAAGAAAATGGGTTCACATTTTCTCTTCACAATAGATTCACAACCTATTTCCATACTCTCAAATTCCACGCTGTTAGGAGGAAACACGTCAAAGACACCAGTGTGGGTACAGCCGCTCCAAGGACTTACCCCTTGAGCGCGCCCTTCGTGTTCTAGTTCTTTCACTTGACATACTCACCTCACACCATGTAGACTGAGGTAGCTCACAAAACACTGGAGATTTACTGGTTAATAACAATTAAACCTTCACTAGTTTACATCGGTATCACACCACAGCAGTGATGCAAACAATAACATTGCTTTAATAGCACGTGACACCTTATCAAAGGTCCTAAAACTCCTGTGCTCTGTCCACATGCATTTAAAATTAAGATGGATGTTGTATCTTTGTGCCCAGTTCCTTGAATACAGTCAGTGTCTATTCTCTCAAACAAAATAGTGTTGTATTACCCTTTCTGCAAACTGGACAACACCTGCATCACTCTTGCCCAAAATTTGATTTAAGCAGCAAAGCACCCAATTAACTTGGTGACACAAAAATGGGTCAAAATCCAAAATACAGACAATAGCAGAAAAAAAATGCTAGTATTATCACAGTATCATATAAATAATAAAACCCACCTCTCAAGAACATCATCCAGATCAGATTTTTTGTTGTACTTGGGACTATGTCTCGTGAATATCTCTAGAGCAAGCTCTTCATACTGTTGCCTTTGCTCTGGCTTAAGAGCTTCCAAAGATTCTAGTTTAACAAAGGCTTTTGAACAAATATCAAAGGCTCTATTTGCACATGCACAGAGTGCCAAAAGGGAATAGATTTCAACTGCAGGGATAATGTCTTCATAATCTCGCAAATGAAGAGCTAAGAAACGAAAGAACAAAAAACCCCATGGAAATTATTATATGTCTTCTGAGAATTGCAAGCATCTGTCTGAAATATTTGCTACTAGCAGACAATATTTAATCTTACAAGTTGGACACAATGAACCAATGTCTTTTTCATTGACATGACTGTGAAACATGGGTGGTTCAACCCTTTCAAAAAATAATTAAAATTAAAAGATCTGACTGAGAAGTTAAAGTGTCTTTTTGAGACTTTTCTATTTTTTAAAGATGTTGGAAGTATTTGAAGTGGACCTTCATTACTTGGACAAATTGTAGGGCAATATTTGCTTCTGTTAACTCCCACATATTTTTATGAAGCTCTACAGGGAGGTCTGATAGTGATTCAGACACACGTTATGATTTAAAGAACGAAACAAAACAGTCAACAGCACATCTACAGATTGTCCAATTTAACCAGGTGGTAAGTTAATTTGGATTGTCTCCAAGAAAGTACTTTCCAGGTGTCATGACTGCAACCATACTCAACTCATTATGTGGTTTGTTTTAAATACCAGGGATCTAGCAAGAACAGAAAAATGTGCCAACTGTAAGTGAAGTTCCATGCTGTGCAGGTCTGTAGAATCAGAACAGTTTATTTACAGGGTTAAAAATGAAGTCCTACCTGTTTTAAGTGCTGCATCGACAGAACCTTTATAGAGCTGTCTTTGTGCAAGTATGAAAAAATGGTAAGCCTCAGCTCCTCGCCAAGCATTGTCTGCGAAGCGATTAGTCGAAGAAAGAACATCTTCTTCCAGCAAACCAGCCAAAGCTGAAGCAGGCTGAAAACAAAGCAGTATCACAAGCAATTTTTATACAAAACAGATACAGCAGGAAATGGGAATATATGACAAAAACTTTTCTGTATTTGGTGATTACACCACTGTCTGAGTTAACTAGGGAAAATAAAAATACATGGACCTAAAGCGAAGATTGGTAGGTATTTTGTACAGTGCACAGGCAGAACATGTGGTGCAGATTTCCAAAGATAAATACCACATACATGTGTACAAATATATTCTGTGCACATCTGCAGACTGGTTCGTAGCTTGGATTAATATGGCATTTCAACACCAGATCTCTTAAAACTTTGTTTAAACTATTTCATTTGTGCATATGAAGATGAAAGTGCCAGCTGAAAAAAAAATTTAAAAATGCTTCCATTTGATTACCCCGTATCTGGAGCCATCACCCTGCTAAATTACAGCTAACACAACTTAATCTAAACACAGAGCTCTCTTTGGGATTGATACTTACTCATAAATGACAGGAAAATGAGTCTCACAGGAAAAAAAAAAAAAAGTCTGAAGTTTATTAGTATGATTTGTCATTGTTACAGTGAAAACATTAGGAAAAATATATTAAAGTTAGGAAGAAAAATATCCATTAATACATGCGATTTAAATGTTTCAAAATAATATTTTAAACTATGTTTTCCTGCAGGACTTATTTTAAGGAAAGCTTTGTTCTTAGCAGGAAAGAGCATTATTAACAAGACATAATAGCCTAATGGGCTCACATGAAGGATAGCTTTGTTAATTCTAACTAGGTAGCATACACCAGAACTCAGGAGAAAAAAAGAAAGAAAACCCAAACCACCCTACCTCTGAAGTTTTTCCTTTAACTTTTCCCCTTTGTGCATTTTGCATTTGTTCATGGCACTGTTCTATAAGTAAGGCTGATAATACATAAAGCTTTTTAACTCGCAAAGGCTTTGTCCTCTTCTTTGCCTCTTCATCTGCAATCTTAAAAAACAAAATCAAGGAATTTAATGTAGATTTTTTTAAAAAAATATATATTAGAAGAGTTGCTTCATTTTCTTGGACAATCGCATGCTTATACAAACCTAGGAAGTCATGCCAAAAAATGATTCTGCATTTGAATGTAATAATTCAGACTGCAAACAGAGCTATAAATGAAAATGTCAAATTGAAGAATGCACATTAGTCTATATTTATTTAGCTAACAAGTATATAAAGCCAGATTCTCGGGAAGGATAAATCAGTGTAGCCATGTAAAAGTCTATTGACTTAACATAAAAATAAACTAAAAAAAAAAAAAGGCAATTTTTAAACACTGAAGTTTAAGTAATACATAGCTTTCAATAAGGTCTGGTGGTTTTCCCTGAAGAGAAGAATAGCTTTTGAAAATAACATATATACATATATTACTGTAAATACTTGCTGTAAAAATTACATATCACTCTTAACTGACTTTATAAGTTATGTACAGAATTTCTCAAACCAAATCTAAGCAACATCTTTATCTTAAAAGCGCACCACAGCAGTTTCTAATCGAAGGTACTGATTGAAGAAATACCAAAATTTAAGTTCTAATTAATGATATTGCTATTTATAAAAATAAAGGAGATAAAACTAATCCACAAAACACGTGAAATAATGTGGATGTTGCAGCCAGGCTGGTCTGCCATATTCCTTCACTAGGCAACGTGGGGCAACGTGGCCTTCTCTGAGGTGCACTTCATCTCATTCTCAAAATAAACCTGATGGCTTGTGTCCTGAAAGTTTCCTCTCCCCGAGCTAGAGAGGATATTCAGAGTAACTATACATGAAGTTAGGAGCTGGATTAGTCTTTGCAGCATCCTTTATAATGACATCTGGCTTATTGCCTGGACATTTTTAACACTAAAATAACCCCAAGAAAATAAAGTAGCATGGAATTAATAAAAGCTAATCCAAAGCCCCAGTTATTTGACATAAAAATAAAATTTGCAATACCTTGAACATGAGCTTAGCAGCTTCAAAGAAGTAGTTGGCTTTACGATAGAGTTCTATAGCATCAAGGATTTTATTCTTTTCGAGTAAATGACTTGCATATCTGGCTAACAATGACCCAATCTCTTTCATATTGTGATTTTTAGCCAGCTCTACAGCTTTATTCCACTAGAAATGAAAGAAGACAATTATCAACCTCAGTTTCTCAAATGCATTCTCAGAACAAGCTGGTTATCCACAAATAGTCTGCAACATTTGTGTGCAATATTTCAGCCCCATTAGAACAAGGCTACTATAAAATTAAAGTAAAAAGCAAGAGAATACATATGCTAACATCATTGCCAAACATGTGATCTTCAGGACTGTGAAACAAATGCTGGACCTCTGTCCAAAACCACATACAAAGCTGTTGCTTCTGCTCTGGTAAGAGTTTCACAAGAATCATTTCTTTGCTTCTCATAGCTGGACACGTGGATTTCAACACTTCTGATATTTCAAAAACTCTCAAAAGCACATCTGAAAAAGGACTTCAGCCCATAAGCTTAAGGCACAAACAATAACACTTTGCATATCCTTCTGTACACCCCATTTTGTCTGTGAATTTTCCTCATCCTCAACAGTTCAACTACTCTGTTTGCCCCAGATCAAAAGTTTGGCAGGACTGAGAAACGTAGATGAATCTCATACCTAATAGCCCTTCAGATCTCTAAATTAGGAAATTGTTCACATAAAGACAGCACTAGCCAGTCCTGCCATTCCCATACATCAAGCTCCTTCTAGGCATCATCCTCAGATTCTGTTTTACTTGTGTGACCTGGTAAGTCAAACCGAGGAACAGCTCTAGCTGTAAACATACAGACCGGTTTTCAGATCAGTTCTGTTCCAGCTACATCCTAATGCAGCCACAAATACATTTGTATCTGTACAAGGAAGGAGGGGAATTTGGAAAACACGCAGCCAGAAGCTCTCTAGAAATCCTCCCATCCCATCAGGAGGCAGCACAGCCTGGCTCTACAAAGGCCACAAATGTCTGTGTGCTGAGCATGCTTACCAGAAACACACACAGAAAGCAGCACTGCTGTGTGTAGCTTTGTCCCTTTAATGGTCTAATCCTCATTTCAGGTAACTGCCTTAAGCACTGAAGTATGAATTTTCCAGAAATCATGACAAATCATCAGAGACTTAACCAGGACTTGTATTTAACTGGGCATTAGGATAGAAATCTCACTGTTAAATGCTATTTTACCTGGTTGAGATGCACACAGGTATCTACGGCGTCCTTGGGCCGACTGCATTTCAGAAAGGCTGACACAGCCTGTTCACACATCCCCACTCTTACGAACATGTAAGCTATATCCTGCAAAAAGCATCAGCAGCAGAAATTCACTTGGAGGTTTTTAGTATGTTGCGTAGCAACTGCAATACTGTTCTATTCTTGCTTAATTGAATTCCAAGAAGTTGCGGGGAAAGGGTTGTTTGCTTCGTGGATTCACTGAAGACAACACGCACTGCTGTAAATCTTTAGAACAGTGTGCTACTTTCACACACTGCTTCTAAATAAATTTAAAAAGCTATTTTAAATATTTTTTTAAATCAAATCTATTTGAAAGAGGTTAAAAAGAAAGTGGTATGTCTTGCTTTGTTCATAAAACTGAAAACTGAGTTTGTTTTGCATCTTTTAAGCATTTTTGGATTAATCCTCTCATACTTTTAAATTAGCTATTACTCAGTAGGTCACTTCAGCCTATACCACTTACTTTCCTCCCTTCAGCAGAGTATCTTCAGTTTTTATTGTATATTACCATTCCCACCAGAGCTACCATGAAAGAAGTTAAACCAGGGATGGCAACCAGGAAGAATCTGGGGCAAAATCCACCCCAGTATGGACTAGATGACAAAACGAAAACTAAACTAAGTGCCCAGCCACTAGGAGTGACTTCCCAGTGAAGCACAGCTATAGCTAGAGGGAGGCAGGGAATTCTGACTTAGCCACGTGGCCATAAAGCATGATGAATAATCAGGTTTTTCTGGGGAATCTGGACAATAAGGGAAAGAAAGAATGAAGGAATATGAAAACAACAGTAATTTTGGAGGTCAATACCAAAGCAAGACCATTACACTTAGGTGAGCAGGTCACATACTGCATTCTTTCTCTCTTTCTTTCTTTCCTTAACTTTCTCAAGATGGGCAATATTAAATAATAGTTGAACACAAGACAATAATAAAGGTGCTTTTTGCTTACAGGGAGCAATTTATTATTCTCCGGAAGTGAGTTAGCGAGATTCTCCAATCCTTGGTAGTCCTCTAGCATGTAGTAACATTCAGCCAAACGCTCCTGGTTTCGTCCTTGTACATAATACTGCACAGCATTTAACCTAGTAAGAAAAAAAACAACAAATGGTGGCTTCTGATAGCTAAACCCAAGTGAAGCTTTTCATTGTGTCAGCCTTTTGCATTTCTAAATTTAAAATGACATTATCTTAAATCAGTAACTTTGCCTGAGAGAGCTTTTGTAGCTAGAATTTCACTGTTTTTCTGAAACACACTAGAAGTTTACATTTTCAGAGATCATTATGTTGAAGTAGTAGCAAAATTCATTCTCCAACTAGCATAAGGTTAGGAAGTCAAGGAATCTTAAAATCGTATTTCCACATCTGCACAGATCATGGCTGATAACAGACAACAACTTACAACTAAACTTTCAAAAAAGGACTTTACTGTTGTGCTTCCATATTTTAAAAGACAAGCACTAAGATCTCTAAGACCATTCTCAAAAGTTACCTAAAGCATCTAAAAGTCAGCTTTCAAAATTTAGTCAAAGGTTTTCAACTGCTTTGGGACCCAAGATCTTTGTGATCATATAGTTTGAGTAATTACAACACATTGTGAAGCTGTGGAAGAGAGAGTGTTCTGAATCCTAAAAGTTCACACGAGCTCAGAAGGCAAGAACAGAAGTTCAGAAAAGAAAATGTCTCTAAGTCGTTAACTGTGAGGACACCACTTCTGGCTCAAGTAAGTACCTGACTACAAAAAGTGTTCTGGAGAAATAACATTACATGTGAGCACTGTTCTTGACATCTTCCTTGGGTGTCCAGTCTGGGCAGTAGCTGGAGACAGATTCAGTTCAGAGAGAACTCTGGACCTTTTCAAATATTTGGGGGCTTAAAAATAACTGCAAACTTTCTAAAATGCTTAAAATTCACTGATGTTTAATAATTCTCTTCTACCATATTTTTTTTTTTTACACATTTTTTTCTGTACTACTTTCTATATCCAGCCTAATACAACCATGTAGGTATTTCTGCCCACTTGCCCTCCCTGAAGCAAACAGACTTCTGTCAAAATGAGATTTTTATCACCTTCATTCTTTACATAGCTGATCATCAGTTCTCTGTTTAAAGGTACACGCAGCAATGGAACTACAAAGGCCTGAGGTAAATCTTCCCATTCAAACATTATTTCATGTATTGCTTCCTGATTTCCCTGATGTCTGTCCCTCCTCATAAATCAAGTCTTCTCATCAGTTTTATCATTTCTTTTGTAATTTCCTTCTTACCAGGTCCCTTATGGAACATACCATTTCTGACGGTCTGCAAAATAATCTCCAATAGCGTTGTGAGCTTGTTCAAGAAGAGCATCATCCGAATCTCCTGAGCCAGTTTTCAATAGCTGCAATACTCGAAACCAATCTCCCAGTTTTATCCTTAGGCCAATGGCAAGATCTCTAATATAAACAGAAAATTGCAGGAAAAAGTCAAAGACAATAAAATAGTCAACAAAAATCTTGAGAAAAGCATCCAAATTATTTACATATCCATAACCTGCAACACAGGTATCACAATGATCCCAGATAGCCTGTTTACAATTTCAACAGTATTCCAGAAAGGCAACTACTCAAAAAGCTCATAGGTTACACCATACCTATGCACTTCTCTACCAGCCTTTTTCCTGTGCAAGGAGTTAAATAAGCAGCTGGTGAGATACTTGGACTGTGTCTCCTTCAGGTTTCCTCTTATTCTTTGTACTGTTCTTTATCTTACACTGTTGCTGACTGCAACAATAGATGGCAGCAGCTGCAAAAGGCTAAAAGCAGAAGGGAGATGAGGGGAAAAGCCAAGGAGCAAGGAATATGAATAACAGAAGCAAAAGCTGAGATGTAACAAAATGGATTTCAGAGACTTCCCTTTCAGATTTAAGATGACTTTGGATGAAGGTGAAAGGACTCAGCAGCCATCTTTCCTTTTTATTATTCGTGCATACACAGGACCCACCATGTGTTTGTCTGGCATGGTTTTTGGCCCATATAGGATAATTCTATATTACTTCATATATATGTAATTCTGCAGGTGTGTAGAAAATATATGGGAGAGATATATACACTACTTTTAAAAACGCCCTAAACCTATGAGTGAGTTAAAGAAGGTGACAGTGAGTCAGTGCAGTCAGCTAAAAAAGAGAATCTAAGAATTCAAAATTGTATTTGAAAAATAGATTTATTTCAGCTTGATTTATGGTAGGTCCTTATCAAGATTTTTCTAGTGGTAAGGAGACACAGAAGGTCAATACAGAATTCCCATATTCTTGTAGCTGAACTTCAACTTTTTAAAATGCCTTTCATTAATTAAAGCTTAAAAACATCATGTACATAAGTGATTCATGCTTCTCCATGTTTGACCACCATCTACAGGCTACATTGTACAACTGCTGCTTATTATTTCTCATTATCCTTTTGCAGCAAAGACAGTGCTCTAGCTAATTACTTAGCATTAATTTATATTTCCCAGTAATATTATAATTTTGTTTTATTTGTTTTCATTCCTGAGCAAAAATTCCATTGATCAGTCCACAAATTCATCCAGAGTCTTTTCTGTCTCTCCAGAGATTACAGTTCATTAAAAACTCTGTTGTTTGTATATACAGTCGGAAAGAATGTGTGCTTGGCTACCAGCTCAGAGCAACAGTACATAAATTAAACATCAGTCAACATTGTTTGTTTGTAGTTTTGGAATCCCAGTTGAACTATGCAAAAGGACTTGCAAAAACATCTATGAAACGCAGCACTACCTTCAGCTGCTGAGGTTTTGCAAACAGTGTGGAATGCACTGATTTACATACAGAATTGGTTATCTACAGATACAACAAAATTCTCTCACTCTGAGCCTTTTCTGTCTTTCCAGAAACTGGTAAAGAGTCTTAAGTGCTAAAACAGCCATTCCTTGCTAAGACAAACATTATTTTTTTCCAGCCTTTTTTTACTTTTTTTGCTGCTGACTTGACTACATGCAATTACCTTCGGTCCATATCCAGATACATTCTTTCAGCTTCTTCAAATCTGCTAAAGTAGGCTGCCACTTCTGCTTGCTTCATTGACTCACTCTGCAGGTTGCCTAGACGCTTCACAAATTTAATACCTTGATAATCTTTGCACCGTACGAAAGCTTGTTCAGCAGTCTGCAGATCCAGCTTCTGAAGAGCAGCTTCAGCCAGGAGACGCCTGTGGGATAAACAAACATGACAGATGGAAAAGCAGCTATAAAGGAAATGAAATAAGGGTCCATTTAACTAGTCATTATTTAAAGAAGACATTTCAGTTAGTGCAATTGTATTCTTATTCAGTGGTACGTTTGTCCCCGCTACGTTCTGTGATCTATCCAGTACTTGCTCAGGGAATGATGTTCAAGTAATTGCTGCTACTCTTTTGTTCAGCTGTTCAAATGGACACTGGAATGGTCTGGAAGGAACAGGCAGTTTGAGTACTATAGCTGTCCTATGTGAAATGTGTTGCTGGTCTCAATGCAGTTGGGAAGTTGTTGATGCCCCATCCCTGGAAGTGTTTAAGGCCAGGCTGGATGGGGCTTTGAGCAACCTGCTCTAGGGAGAGGTGTCCCTGCCCATGGCAGGGGGTTTGGAACTTGATGATCTTCCAACTCTAACCATTCTATGATTCTATGATTCACCCCTGAAAGAGGACAGCACTGTGTTTTTGGGCTCGTATAACACAGAGCAAAAAGGTGTCATGAGCCTGAGTCTGTACCCTATGCCCACCAACATGACACACACAGCATTGCCTTCCATCCTGCATGCTACAACATTCATAAAATCATAGAATTCCCATTTAACCACAGCGGCTGAGCACTGTTACTCCCCCACCACCACCCTCCCTTTTTCTTAAATCATTCTGTTTAAAGTGTATACAGTTTTGGCTGGTTTTGATTTGAGGTTTTGTACTTTAAGACTAGATCTGTCTGAAGAGAACAAGAATAGAAATGAAGACAAATTTAAACAAAGTTGGTTTATAAAGAGATTTTACCAAAGTCTGGGATGTGGATTGTCTTCTATGAATTGGGAAGATTCCTCAATGCCAACTTTTTCAATCAACGCTCGACTGTCTCGTAAGGATCGAATCTCAAAATTGATGATGTAATCTTTGTTAGGATGCTCAGGATTCTAATGAATGTGATAAAGAAATACCATTTTATTCTGTGTCACCTTTATTTTTATTCAACATAGATATCTGCTGTTCAAATCATGATGACAGACACCAACTTTTCCTACAAAATAAATTAATTATTCTTACCTTTAATATTTCATCCAGAAGAACAGATTTGATTTCTAAATCTTCAAAGTTGCAAATATATCCAGATGTTTGTATAGGTTCCTTAAATAAGTTATAAGAGAATTAACTTGTATGCTGTCTGATTAAATCCTAACCAAATCTTTTATGTATATATAAAGAGACTTTCTTCTTCTCCACACTAGGATTTAATTGCATTTCAACAGGAAACAAATACTAAAATCTTTAACATTATTAACAATTTCATATACACAGACATAATTTAAAATCATGTTTTCCATAAGTGAACACTGAGAAAGAGATAAAAGAACCCCTGCCAATTTTTCAATTTTACTGAACTGTTTTACAAATATCTTTACTAAAATTGTGTTTATATGTTCCAAAGCATACAAAAAAATATGGCCCTGAAAACATGCCATACATTTAAGAAAAATATGACAGAATTTTTATGTTTCCAGGAATGATAGTTCATTTTACTAATTTGTTCCTAAACAACACTCCCACATCAGAGCTGACAAGATGCTGAGATTTCCAAAAGCAAGTTTATTTATATAAATACTTGCCTAGTTGAACAGTAACCACAACAATAATATTATTCAGCACAGAGCCATTAACTTGCAAGTGAATTTGCAAAGCGAGTAGTTTACGTATGTTAATATTTACCTCCGGATCCAGGTTTCTGAAAACATACATTCTTGTTTTCTCCATCATTGCAAACAAATCTGGGTTATCTTTGGCCCATTTCATATCCCAGACATCTTTGCGTTCCAGTTTCAGCTGCTCACCCATCATTTGCTGTCCTGTACTGTCGACTGCCCGTGCATCCAAGTCAAAGAACGTCAACACACCTGAAAGGTCTATGATAGCAACACGACTACAGAAAAAACAAAGGAATAAGAAATAAGACAGCTAAATAATATTGCTCAAGGTTGTAAATATGAAACAGTTCCCTGAACTGGCACACACAGGCCAGATTTTCCTCTTAATCTATTACCAGGGTAATTCCATAGATTCAGCAAGATGCATCTGCACAGCAGAGAGGGACCACAGACATAAAAAGAAGTTTTTCATTTGCTCATACAGGATCTGGCCCTGCAAAGTTTGCAAAATACGACCAGTTTTCACCCAGCATTTTGAAGATCCTTAGAACTTCAGATAACAAGTTGAGTAAACTGCAGGTTCTGTCCCTTGCCACGCTTTTCTTGACAGAGCATAAAATTAACAACCAAACAGATTTAGTTCTCATTATTTACTAGGAGGCAATGAAGCTGATTATTAGCTGAAAAAGACAGTGCAGTGATATGGACTGCTAATCTCTAAAATAGGATTTCTTATATTTCTACAAAAGGTGTTCTTTAGGTTTTTTCCCCGACAGTATTAAATGTTATCCAATTAATCTTTGAAGTCCTTTAAAATGTGGGAAAAAAGCAATTTTTAAAGGGTTACATCTGAAAATTTCCTGTTAAATAGGTCTTCAGTGAATCACAGTAGCCTGTATTTACTACAATGCCATTTTAAAAGCATTTCTAAATACTGAATAGTATTTAGACACCCATAATCCCTATTAAAATTTCAAAAGCAATTTAGAAGATTAACTTCAAAATGGTTACGGATCTGAGCCTTTTTCACCAGCACAAAGTCATGTAGGAAGGAAACAGCTTGGGTTTAAAACAAAATTAATGTGACTGACTAGATCACATTGTCTTTTCAGTGCAGCAATCTACTTTGGGTCTACACCTAAAAAGGTGAGCAACCTACAGATGCATTATGAGTTTTGTTTGAAATTATAAAGTTATTTTGAAGTGGTTAAAATTGTCTCACAAGTCCTCTTTAGTCAGTATATTTTTGCCTTTTCTGCTAGGACTCTCAGGCTCTGTCTTGAAAAGAAATAGCTGTTAAGTAGAAGGCAACTTCTGTATTGGCATAGCTGAAACTTAGGAAAACCAGTCTTGCGAGAAGCATTCCCACCAGCTAGAGATGGTAACAATGAAAAATTAACAGGAGATGAACAAAGATTCTAGGTGGTTTAGGTTATGACATTATTTCATCAGTTCATGTCAGGATCACAGGAAACTCATGTTTGGTTCATCTAATAAAGATTTTTTTTTTAAATGTGTGTTTCCTTGTACTTCCCACACACCCCCGAGTTAAAACACGAGAGCTTTATTAACACAGTCTCTCAGAGCAATAAATGGTTAAGCAATCATTAACAGCAACTAAAATTAATACTTTAAAGTAAAATTAGTACATAATTATTATAGAACTGCAGAAGTAGTATTTTCACAAATCGTAGTGATTTATTTTACAGTGGGATACCTGCATTAGAAGAGGATCTGTAACTTACCTGGAGTTGCAATTCAAAGACAGCTGATAGGCACGACAGTTGAGGGTATATTTCTGTACCAGAGCAACACTAGGAAGACTGTATCTCTGGATAGTGCCAGATTCTCTTCCCTAGAAAAATGTAATGCTTGCTTATTGTGAGAATTTTTCCATCAATAAACTCTTTAAAAAGGGCTTACTTATATGCTGTTCTAGACAAAAGAGGTTTTAGATAAGTGACAGAGAGAGAGAATGTCATAATCCTAAAAGTTCTGAATTCTGCTGTTTAAAAAAGATACTTTCTTAAAATTCTACAATTTACAGATCTGCTTAAATCAGCGATATTAAAATGAAAAGCCATAGTCCACATTCAACCCACTGAACAGTTTCAGCAGCCTGACAATTCCCCATGAACTTTCAGACACGGTCTATTTAACAAAAAAGGAGAACAGTGAGAAGATCCCAGGTCCCACACTGGCCTCGTGACAGTACCAGCTCAGCTCTGAAAGTGATACAGCTGTGTTCATGTAGTGCTGTCTGTATGCTAACAAATTTCACCAATTACTTCAAGACTTGAGCTAGTTTTAAAAGCAAATGCTATAAAATATATTGCTTATTCAAAAGCTTAAGTAACATTAAATAAATATTAGCACCAATGTGTTTTATCTTTATTTTGCTGAATGACACACCCGTGCCCTGTGTCAAGACACCCTCAGACCAACAGTCCAAAGTGAGTTTGACACATCACTGGACTGAAATGATCACTGGCACTATTTTCTCATGGTGTTTCTGCAGACTGAATAACATACCCAGATTATTTTACCTACTGTTTAACCCTTATGCTGGAAATGAGTCAATATTAAACGTTAAGGTAATCCAAAGTTGTTATTTTGCTACTCCTAAGATCCTCAGCATAAATCACCTTTCATATTTGACTTTTTCACATCTGTATATAAACTGAAAAGCAGATTAGGTTTTCTAACACTTCTAACCAAACCACTGTAGTATTCACTGAGCTTCAGCACATTTATCCAGATCTAGTCTCAGACATTTCCTCTCCTTCCCTTCATTTTAACCAAAGTCATTGATTATCCTCTTAATTTCATTTTCTCATTCTTATTCTTCAAACACAAACAGAATCCCATAGTTAAGTACTAACTTTTAACTAGCACTTTTTTCATTCATGTTTCTTCCCATCACCCACTGATTTTATAAAATCCAAAGGATAAAATAAAAAAAAAATTTGAAAAAAAAATCACTGGAGCAGAAACGTGGGAAAACATCAAGATCTTTCTTGGGAAGGTGAATAAAATGAAGAAAAAGTGTTCTTTTTTAATCTTTGTTCTGCTTGGTTAATTTGTTTTAAAGCCCACGCATGTGTCGGTTCATCTAATGAGATCACTCTTTTCAGATGGGAAAAAAAAAAATGCACCAACTGTTTGGCATGATACAATACCTCATACATAATACATATGTGTAATCTAAAAATGTATTCATATGTATACAGTATACTACATATATGTGATATTATCTATCTTCATACCTTATACCATTAATCTATAAATAGACAAACTTTGTAATTCTTTGTGCATTTATATACAGCCTAGCTGAGACTTCCTAGAACTCACAGGTCAGGATTTAATTCTGTATCAAACCCTACATGTAAGTATTAACTCAGGCAACTAGTCTGTATTTAAATTGTAAGTACTTAGTAAATTAACCCTCCTAAAGAAAGAGTGCAGGTTAACAGAAGAACCTATTAAAGTTATCTTTGAAGATGTCTAGAAAGATACTTCATCTGTGTAAGTTCTAAATTCAGAAATGCTTTGAAATTATCATTGCAGAAGAATCTCCTGCCTACAAGCACAAGAGGCAGTTAAGAGTTATTTTAATACTGTAACTTACCACAAGGAGTATCTTATCAGATGCTGTTATTGCACAAATTGGATCCCTTGTTCCCTGAAAGTATACGAGAGGTATCAATATCAATTTTAATACAACAGTAAGAATGCACTACTAAAGAAAAAAGCTTTGTTTAAATGTACAAGAATGTTGCTAAGTATCCACATGAAAAGGGGCTATTAAATCTTGTCACTATACGGTAAATCCATGGTTTATGAGATCAGTAGCCTTTGTTATGGGAATCATGGCAATAATATTAACAGCTTCCTTTCTTCTCCTGTCCCTCCTCCAGAAAAATAAGAAACACAAAAATTAATAGGTATTTAACAGAAAATACAAAAGATCAACTATCCCTCACTTGCGAGGCCTCTAATGAACGTCAGGTGTATTGGTGAGTACAGAAGCGAGCACACACAAAGTGAAAAAAGCCAAAAGTACTAGAAAACATTACAGGAGCTTCTGAGTTCCAACAAGCTTATACTTCATCGAAGTAAGGGGAGCTGCTGCCCACCAAAACAGCAGTGGGTATCTACATACTGGACTCCAAAATATATTTTCTCTATGCTCCCTACAGTTTGGTGTACATTTCCAGTAATACATAATCGTACAGGAACAAGGCACTAACCAGAGAGGAAGAAAACTAACATTTATGTACAAAAGTATTCTACTTATGTAGTAAAGGAAGTTTAAGTATGACCACTTCTAGTGACAAAAAAATCTATGAAAATAAACAATGGTAACTACTCTTTCAAGTTACCAGTGACATCACAAAGAACTAATTAAAACGATCACTCACTTCAATAGCTCTGCTGTTATCAAGGTGTCCATCTGCAGATCCTGAAGGGGTGTCATCAATATGATAAATCCTATAGAAAAGGAAAGTTAAAAAAAAAAGTTAGTCCAAAGAAAAGATCATTGTTGACAGCATATAGTTATCTTCAGTCCTTGGAGAAGAAACCATTGAAATTGGAAAAGAGAAAAATACCTGGTTTTACATTCCAGTAGTATCCCCTTTGGTAACCCTGTTTTGTATTGATATAAAGATACGGTGTTTCTTTTCACTTTCACAGCCTCTGATGGTCTATTCCCATAACACCTATGAACTTCCATTCTGCAACAAGTTCCTGCAAACCGTCAACCTCCCCAGCTGCCCCTTTACAAATGAGTGCTTCCATACTTTCTCAGGCTCTTCTCCATGCATCTGAATAGCTTCACATTCATATCCACAAAACCTCTGCATTACTGCATTTAATACTTCACCATAACTTCTCTTTTTCCTTAAAAACTAGCATTAGGAAAGATTTTAGAATGCTAAAAATCATAGATTATGCTGAATGACAACTGTTTCCCTTTTCAGTATTTATACCAAATTTACAATCTTGTCCAAGGCCAGGACATTTGGGTAGTAGAACAATATAAGTTTTTACACCATTTACAAAAAAATTACTCATTATTATATATGGACATATGGTGACAGCAGATGGCACATTTATAGAAAGATGCTATAGCGTCTCCATGGAAGAAAACATAAGATAACACAAAAGAAAATCATAACAAAGTTGCAAGTTTGTGGAGGTGACAGAAAAGTTAATGTCACTAATGAACACCTGGGAAGGAAATATTTTGGAGGCAAGATGATGTTGACTTTAGCTTGTTTAATTTGAGAGGATAAAAGTCCATATAGGATTAGATGTCAAAGATACAATCAAACAGAAGTGTATTTAGAGAAGAACTAGGTGGACAGATTGTGTCCTTACAGCTAAAGTTATCAGAGGGAATATAGGTGCCTAAAGACTAAGAGTATGGAGGAGAAAAAAGGGAGAAAGGGGTGGGGGAAGCATCAAGACAGACCGCTCTGTTAGTGAAGCATACAGCAAGCAAATGGAGACACTGAACAGGAAATAATACAAAAAAGTCTGACAGATTTGGGTAAATATCCATTTACTATGAAAAACTGTTCTTTAGTATTTAATCTTACAGGCCTGCAAGTCAACAAATCAAAGTAGAAAAATGAGAAGACAGGATCTCATATTTCAGGCATGGAAGAATCCACCCTTATCAATGATACCAATGCAAAGGAAGAAAAATTACGAAGTCTGAAGACAAACCTTTCCCTGCCTTCTTTTCTGGTCCGTGCTACCTGATTAATTTCCATTGCTGTGAGCTTCTTGGCCACACGATACTGCCAGATGTAAAACGCTTCTTTTGAAGCTGCTATCACATGCGTTTTGGTCATTGTGACAAACAACGGCCCTGTTATGAAACCCAAATGGTTGTAAAATTAGTGTGGCAAACAATGGACTATATGCTGATTTGTAAAGTCTTTCCTAGATGGATGAAACCATATCTCCACACATTAAAAGCAAAGAAAAAATCAAGCAAATGAAAAACCCAAAACCCACATCACACAATCTAGCAGCAGTTTTCACTAATTGCCAAGAAATTTTTTTGGGGCCTTGCTCAGAAGAACTGAGAAATTCTTTATAAGTTCTGATTTTAAAATGAATGTTTTTTTTCTCCCCATTTATTTCAGCAAATTCCCATGTGCTAATGAAGAAGACATCAAATACATATAAAAAATTTTCAGGTTCATGACCCGTTCAGGAATATCTTCAAATCTCTAACGAGATCTATAAAATGCCTCCATCTCTGACATCTTTGTAATTATCCAAATATGAACAAAAGGAAGATTACTCAGAAGCTGATAATCTAGAATAGATTCTTTGATTAGTACCACTTAAAAAACAATCAATAAGTTTTGTGTTAGACGGAACCTAGAAATGCTGTTTGTCTCTTAGTTAATAGCTGGGCTAAATAACAATTCTCTACCTGCATGGCAACAAATTAAATACTTAGCAAAGTGTGCCCTTAGTCTTACTTTACTGCACCAAAGATGACAGTGTAGGAAGGCAGGGCATTGTCTTTACTTTAGACTTAAGTCCATTTAGAACATGCAGAGATACATTTAGAGTATCTCTTTCTTGCTCTCAGTGTTTAATGAACAAAGAGAGAAAAATATATATACACTCAAACCATTAAATTATTCTTTATAATACAATCTTGACTGTATCTATTTCCCTTTTACAATCCTTTGTTTCATCTTTCTGAAGTGAATGCATGTTAAAAGGCATAGAAACATGTAGAAACCTATTAAGTAAAACCCCTAATATCTTCAATTTTGATAAGTAAATCTGTAAGCTACCAGACAAAACAAAGTCAGAAGAATTGCGTAGCCCAGCCTGTTAGCGAAACAGTCTCATACAGACAACGTGCTGTGAGCACAAAATCTGATTCTTATACAGCAAATCTCTTTTTTTTTTTCTGTATTTTAGCACAGAACAGAACTCTGGAGGGAGCTATAAGCCTGTCACAAAGAAGAGCAATGCTACAAGAGACAGATGGGGGAAGACTGAACAGATTTCATTTCTTTGAAACCAAGAGGATTATATAAACTACCTGATGGCTCTAGAATACTTTTTAGTATAAACGTAAATACTGGATAAGAAGGCTTAGTGACGACGGTGAACATGTGAGCAGCAGAGTTGTTTACATTATATGCAGCTAGGTGTATTCCATGTACTTATAACACATTTATTTCAATAATCAGTCAACATACAACTGAAGGATACAGTCGCCTCCTTTTCACTAACAGCATTAATAAATTTTATGTATTTGCTCTGGGTTTTTATCACCTTGCAGCTGTACATACCGTAACAGTCAATGGATTTATCCTTTCAAAACTGAACATGAGAATCTCCTGACCTGTGAGGGAATAAGGTTTTCTCTTCCTAAAAATCATAAAATTTTAGTATCAAGCCTCATATTTGGACTCAGCTTAATCAATGTTTAAACACTTTACTCCAAGACAACGCTAAACCAAGCCCATATCTGAAAGTCAGGGGCATTCCTCAGACCTACCAGGTGACTCCCCATTTGATCTACAGCTTCCATGAAGCCTAAACTTTCTCATTTGTGCACACCTCAAAGTACCGCAATCTGAGAAAAAAAAGGATGTTTACATGAGGTCTGTTGTGGTCCAGAAACAAGATAGCAATCTGTGCTTTATCCAGAGGATTACAAACAATTAGGCATTTTATGAACATACCTAAGACTCAAACTGATGTTGCTGTCAAAAACACCCACACACCAACCCCTGACATGTCTCCCTTCCACTTCTTTTATATCATCTCTAGCAGTAGCTTGACCACAGAGTGAGGTGGATCCATTTATTCATCTAATTGAGCTCGAAATTAAATAAATAAGAGATTAGTTTAAGTTGGATTAAAGAGAGAATCACAAATGTTGGAGAGGGCAGGAATGAGCAGCCAGCATGGAGGGCAGGACCTTCCCTTCTTTGCAACAGCTGGCTAAACGATGATTGGATTTCAGCCAAATGTGAAATTGCAGGGAGAGGGATACACAGCACACAGACACAACCCTCAGGATCAGATCCATTCAAAAATTGTATCTGGAAGAGCAGTATCTGTATGTGGGAACCAATGCTTTTACAAAATTTTCTATATAGCTTAAAAAATTGCATAAAAATAGGACATAAGGGACTTTTTCTAGAATTGGTTTAGCATTTTATACTGGACAGTCATTAAACAAGCTAACAAAAGAAAATACAACAGAATAATCTGTGGAAAAAGAAACTAAAATCCAAGTCAAATGTTTCCTAATGTCCAGTTTAATTTACCAAAATGGTAGACAAATACTGAACAGACTTCCTAGAGAGGTAGTCAATTCCCCAAGCCAGTCAGTGTTTAAAAGACATCTACACAATGCCCTGAATAACGTGCTTGAAGTTCTGGTCAACGCTGAAGTGGTCAGGCACCTGGACTAGGTGATCACTGTAGATTCCTTCCAACTGAACTATTCCATTTGATTCTGTTCCTCCTTCCCACCTCCACGCCATAATCACTCTGCTCCCGAAATGCTTTCCTTCTTGGCTGTGTAACAGCATAGCTTCAACAAAAGGAAAGGATGCCCCAGCCACTCCAAGTCTGAGCTGATGCTGGGGTAGAGAAGGGATTTATCATTTCCTGGGAAAGGAAAGATACTCATTTCCATCCCTTCAGGCTGAGAAAGATCTAGAATCTCTTTCTAGGCAGCTGGTTTAACTACTTAAGTTTCCTTTAGTTTAGGGAAGTATTATCATCTTATACAGTGGCCTCGATTCTAGCAGCAAGCACTGCTCACTTGGGTGTCAGTGCCTTTCAAAGAATTCATGCTCTGATTATTCAGCAGACAGAAAAGCAAGCACCTTATGTCACAGGGAGGCAAGAGATTTGGACGCTTCTCTGCTCAGCATTTCCACTGCATGGCAGCTTTCCAGGTTAAACATGTGGACTTCTTAGATTGTTTACCTCTTCCCCCTGATTTTGCAGATAGTTAACTTCAGTATTAATGTCTTAATACTCAATTTTCAGACCTCAAAAATAGGTATGGAAAACATCTTAACAGGTGCCTTACTTTAGAGTGATCAAATACTGAAAAGGATTAAATGCACCATCCCACCAAAACAACGTCAACGTATGAGACAACTGCCCTTAAATTTTTCTCTGGCCCTTCTTTCTCTTCTCACCTCATTTCTCTTCACTGTTCCTTCACACAAAACCTCCTCCCTGAAAGAGGGAAACTTTTTTTCTTGGATATCCAGGAATTTTGAAAAACCTTCTGCAATGTCTCTATTTCATCCACATTCACTCCATCTCACTTCAAAACAGTTAGAAAACACCTGGGTTTGTGTCTAATCTTCTTTAAAAAGAGTAGATGGAGAACAAACTTGATGCATGACTGTATTACTTCATTGCATGAAAAAGCTGAGACACTTTTAGTATATGAAATAGGATATACAAACCCAAGAGAGACAAGTAATCCCACCTAAATCTGATGGAAAGGATGCAATCTGACAGACACAAGACTAAACTGCTGTTTTCGTACAAGCCTATTACAGGCTGTTCCTGAGAAACTGGGACAAACTTCATCTGATCAATAACATCTACCTAATTTTAGGGCTTGATTCACATGTCTCTAGAAGTGTTAGCTCATAAATAGAAGAAAACATCAGACAGCAGCAGAGACAACTGAACTGCACATGGGACAACTCATAACCACAGTTTAAAGAACGTACAGAAATACTAAAAATCACTTCAGGTTTACTGTAAAATGGTCAAGTTTAAGTAACAGCAATTCAAGCCCTGTTTCATATGTAATTCAGTCACCCTTTTTAAGGTGTCCAGGGGGGAGGCTAGACATCTAGGCATGACTCCACCACTCTGCCTTTAATCCACCTGTACATTGATCAGGCTGTTGTATTCATTTCACTGGGAGCTAGGGCACACACGAAAGATAACTCAACACCTCACTCTGTCAGTGTTTCTAAACACATGTAAGAAGATGATATAATCCAGCCTGAGTGACATTTTCTTAGCAGATACCATCTGTTGTGTTTCCATTAAAAAGATATTATATAACAAGATATTTAACCTTCTGTAGTTTGTATTTAGTTATTCATGAAAGGACTCCGACAAAAAGCCCGTGAGCCTGTGAAAACAGAAGAAACTATGTTGATTAATTTCTGCACCCAGGTAGATGGAACATAATAATACTAGACAACAGAGTAAAGATTAATTTATGGGTTAGCAAACACTAGCTATTGTGAAGGACACTAAAAACAAACCACAGGAAGCACAGGAAGAAAAATGCCCTTGGAGAAAATAAAGAGCAACGTGAGGAAGAGCTTCAAGGCGTAACCGTCCCTCAATGTCTACAGAAAACTGAAGAGATGACCTTTTACCAGATAATGACTCATTAATCCTTTTTTGCCATTGTTAGCAGAGGCAAGCATTAAAAAAGTAATGACATAATTAAAAACTCAACATAACAAAGGGAATAAGCTTTTTTTTTTTCTTTTTTTTTTTTTTTTTGAATCCTTTTGAAACTATTGGCTCAGAGCCCAACAACGTAAGATCTGCATCTCCTGGAGGTCAATCAAATGTTGCACACTGTTACAATTACTTTCCCATTAGAAGATTAATACACTTTGTTGAAACAATCTTTTAATGTTATAAATTGACATTTCGTACAAATTGAGCCTTAACAAACGTTCTTAGATGCATTACTCAAATGCTCTGTCAGCTACTTAACATCCCTAGATTAGCAATCTTCTTTCCGCACTATCAATTTCCTACCAGATCAAATCCAAAGAGACCTGCAGAGTACCAAAGTCTCAAGAAAGAGTACAACCTTTACGCTCAGTACAGCGCCAGGTGATTGCTATTCCAACAAAGAGCAGCCTGATCAAAACCAAAGATATTGTGTGTTCAATTTGCAGTAACTACAGCCAGTCAAAAAAAATACAGCTTAGACTCATGGCAGTCAAAAGCATCCACTTAAGAAATGGCAGGAACGCACAGGCAGCAAGTCATCTGCTGAGGAGCACCCTACTATGAGAAAGCATTTTTCAAAAGCACTTATGAAAAACAGATAAAATAATAACCTAAGTGTTTTTTAAACCACTCTGAAAGAGATGGCATTTACAAGTTCAATGTAAAAATTACTGAAGCAACTTATTTTCTAGATGGAAATCAATCCAACAGTTTATCACTTCACTGAAAGAGAACAGCCTGTTTTAGTGCTAGCCTGTTTCAATACGAAGAAGAGAAAGAATTTCACAGACAGACAGTATATTTTTCAGAAGTCAATAATACCCCTCCAATTATCTTGAGTAAGAGATACATTCGTACTGCTTCTATAACTATTAATTATTACACTCCTCTGGTAACTGATTTAAAGCTGATTATTTTCATTTCTAAACAGGACATGAGGATAATGATTTTGTTAGAAATGATGCCTTAACTGGAATCTTAAAAGAACTTAGATAAAGGTCTTCTGCCTTTAAGCGTTTCCAGGGTTTTCTCTCTCTATTGACCTCAACAAGGCCAGGCAGCTGCTTAAGTTCAGCACCCTGTCAAACTGGAACAATTATACTTTCTACTGCCAAGAAGCTCCAACTGTGACAAACAGCATGATATACTGTCTCTTAAGACCTTGACTGCATACAAGTGTCTACACTTCGCACAAAATGACCTTATAAATATTTCAAGTTGTTGTAGAAAGTTGTATTTTCAAAGGTTACAGAAAAGGAAAGCAACTACGACAAAACCACTGCAATGTGTTCCAAAAATGCTGCATTTATAGGCATTTGCTTTTCACTCTCATCTCCAGTCCTGTCTGTCAGTTTGGAGGAGTCTTACAGGATGAATATATGAAAAAAAAAAAAAAAAAAAAAAAAAAAAAGGTGCTGTGTTTACTCTATAGCAGTGAAAGACTTGCTTGTTATGTTTGAACTAATGAGACTACACAAACTTTTCAGGACTCCAAAATGCAAATATTCCTAACCTCAAGTATTTGCCTGTCTCTGAAGCTGAAGGTTCTAAAGCTGAGCAGTTTCACAAATGAAGCTGCTCTAAGAAACAGCATTGTAAATCTGTGCACTAAACTGATCCTCTGACACTGGAGGGAAGAAAAGCAGACTGCAGAAAACTCACTGAAATTAAAGGAAGAGAAGCTCTATCCAGATTGTTTAATCTCTTCAGCACAATTCAAATACAGTTGGAACAACTACAGCATTTTTCAATTAAACACCATTTCTCTTAACTGTTTTCAGTCACTGGAGGAGATTCTTTTCTGGTGTACAGACGGTTGTAGGAGGGAGGTTGTAATACAGGAAAGCTAAAGAAACTGATACTTTTGTTTTCAATATAAATAAATAAAACTGTCATGGATAGATTTAGAAAGTTCACATAAACAGAACATTAAACAAATGCAAAGAAAAGAGTTTAAACGCAGTTAGAGGTGTACGTGCTAAGCTAATTTTGACTGTTTGAGTGGGATTTGTCTCACCTAATTTTAGAGATCTCTGACAGAGATGAGCTGGTTGCCCTGGGCTTCTTTGTACCCAACGGAGAGCACAAAGACCCCTTTCAGGAATGATTCACTAAACTTATTTTAGATATCAGCTGTACAAATGATATGAGCTACTCCCTATAAATCCCCAAAACCTCCTCCCACCGCCCTAATCCAACCTGTCAAGTACATCCAGGAGACTAGTGGGCACATACAACATAGACATCTGATCAGGAAGGGAAACAGGACAGAGGGGACTCAGCAGACACTCACCCACACTGCTACCACCCACCACATCATCTCAGTTCAGTGCTAACTTTTGGGTTGAGTTTATTTTTTTCCCCCACCATCCATTGTAAAATTCTTAGTATTGAATTTCCTGGGGACTTCATTCCTTTAAGATTCTGATATGCCAACCCTATCCTAAAAGGTGACAAAACTTTCACCAAATTGACATAAATGGAAGTTATGACACTGAGAAGTACTACAGTATTTCAGACATATTCCATAGGACAAAGAATTCAAACTCGTTCATCAGAGCAGGATGCTCTTCATTTGAATTATAGCATACAATATAGGGCCAATTTCCTCCTGGTATCACTGAAAAACTGAACAATGTTAGAAAATGGCTCTTACAAACTGAATTAATATATAATAGAACTGTTTAGTAGCACTGTGTGAGGAAAATAAACTTTTTTATGATGTCAACTATTTCTATGCTTTGGTTGATTTTTATTTTTTTTTTGCTACCCACATTCTTCTGTAAATTGTTGTTATTTCCTTGTTTTACAGTTCCTCACCATACCTTCCTCCTCATTTCTACCTTACTAAAACTTTGCCAGACACTTTACCCATCTATTTTATCAGACTGAATGGCTGTTTATCGTTTAATAGTAACACCAAATACTAGCACTCTGGCTTCGAACTAATTTCTCTAATGAGATTACCTTAGACAGAAAAGTTTCTTCTTGCAGAGGGGGTTAAACGATGGTTCTAGGAGGCAATTTATACCAAGCAAAGTTCATGAGGTTTCTTATTATAATAGCTACATGCCTTTTTGGCACAGATAGGGAAAAGAATTTGGTTTGGGTTTTTTTTTGTTGTTTTTTTAAGTTAAATCTAATTTCTGCAGAATCACAGCACGTAAGTTCCAAAGCTATATACACATATTAAATAGACACCTTTATATTGATAAAATAAGCAGTGAGGAATTCTTCCAGATTTACAGTATGCAGTCTGGTTTTATCCATAACCTGTTCCAATATGCTCTTCTGCTGTATGAACCATGCAAACAATATTTTTTTTCCCCCAAGTACTTGGGTGTGACCAGAAGGTGCTCTCCCACTGAGCACAGCAGTGATATAGTGTACCTCACCTCTCTAACATAGAGGAATCCCATTAGGAGCCTACTGCCAAATACACTTTCTACTTATTTTAGCAAAGAGGTTCTAAAAATAACTGTACTTTTCATTTAAATAACTACAGGTTCCCCTCGTTCCAAAGAAAATAAATATTTTTGCTGAAACGTCACTAAAAATGATTTAGCCTTTCATCAAACAGAAACGTTAATCAAAGAATCAAGCTTCAAAAAGAAAACTGCAAATGGGGTTCACTGTGTGCATTCTGAATCCAAATTCAGACTTATCTGGATAACAAACCAAAAATAAAGCAAGAACCAGAACACACAAAAGTGGATTAATTAATTAAAAAGCTGATTAATGTTTTTTCCCCTTCAAAAGATGAGGGAAGTGCAGACAGACTGATAAATTAATGACCTTTACTCTCTAGCAGAACTCCCAGAACACAGTGATTTACAATTTCTTGGCAATGTTCTGTACCACACCTGCAGCAAACAAGGAGTAGGGAAAGCCTGGAATTCAGATCTATTTAGGATTTAGGGGTATTTTTGTACTTCTGTTATAATCCACAGACTTTTTTTTTAATTTGATTTTTAATTTACAATCTGAAGCTATTTAGACAAAACAATTGTGAGAATTTCAGTAAGTAAAAGATATTACCTACATTGAAATATGAGAAATTGATCTTTAAGATATTTGGGAAGCAGCAACATGTTATTTTTAAATGAAAGTAGATTAAACTATTTTAGTTGCTCTGAGAAACAGGACCCTCTTAAGAAAACCCTCCAAAAAACCCACCACATTTTCTTATAAAAGGAGTTGAATTGTTGTGGAGGATCACACGAATCACCAAGAACCTCCATTGAAAGAAACAAACAAACAAAAAAAAAAATCAGAAAAAAAAAGGAAAACTAACAAATTTTAAAATTCTGTTAAACAGGAGAATCAATTTAAATATAGTCACTTTTTACAAGGAATAGGACTGATTTTATAAGCCACTATTTTTATTAATAGAGTAATTAATAGGTCATTACCAATAAAATTACTGGTCACAACATGGGAACCCCCAATCACGTGGTTTTCACATTTAGAGAGAGTCCAAATAGAACTGAGAAGCCAATATAAAATCACAGCTACAACCACATGCAGAAGGGAAGGTCACAACATTTGGATGCAGGGGGTGTTACCACACAGTAATAGTTTCAATGAGCAGACTGGCATAAGAAATTTATTATACAAACTAAAAAAACCCAAACCAACAGAATAAGATTATTACAAGTCACTTACCAATATCGATATATTTCGGGTCTAAGGGGGTGCCAATAGAATTGCAGAGCACCAGCACATACTGTATGGAAATAAAAGCAAACATAATTACTACAATATTTTTTGTAAAATAGTATACTCTTCAAGGTTTTCTGTGAAGTTATATCTCTCAACTCACATTTTACACAATCTAATGCTGATCAGCAACAGAAAACAGATGGACCATGAATGCAGTAAAAATAAAGTAGCATAAGCATGACAGCAATGAGTATTTGCCAGTTAGCACTATAAACAAAGCCAAGCACAAAACAGGAAAATAACCAGCTGTTTAAAGCAAAGGAGCAAATCTACCAGACGAAATACAATATGCAGGGCTCATAGATAACATGTGGGCAAGGGCAGCCCAGGGTGTCTCACTCCCTGCTCTGCGGGGCACACACTGTAAGGGGACTATTTACCAGCATGATACAGCAGCATTTTCTCAGTGACAACCCTCACTTAGCTGTTGATGCAAAAGATAATCTATTAAACTTCCTAGCTAGCCCTTGCTAGCTCCCTCGAGAGCTATAATGTGGGAAGCATTGTGAATAATAATCATCCCTCTGCCCTGCAGTATCACACAGACTACAAAACTGATGAGTTTCGTTAGTTTTGCCTCTCTTGTAATCCTGCTCGGGAAAGCTTTTGTTAGCACAGGTACCTCAGATTGATCTCTTAAACTCAGGAAGATGTAAATAAATAAAAATTGACCTAGACACTGATGCTTCATTGTTGTTGCTGATGTATTCATGTTTCCAGACCTAAATCAAGGATTAAATAGTTTGATTTTGATTTCACAGGCAAGTAAGAATGTCTTGAATGAGAAGTGTGGAAATTAAGTGGCAACTTTTACTGTAAGGTCTTTAGATTTAAAAAAAAAAAAAAAAAAAAACAAACAAAAAAAAACCCCAACAACAAAAAAACCCCAGGGCTGCCAGAACTTGAGTCATCTAAAAGATGCTATCCCAACTCTCCAGGAGATAACTGTGGTAGTAGATTACAGCAGCTGTGTATCTTCTTTAAATGGACAGATTTTCAGTATCTTATTAATCACAGGAGAATTTAGGTTTTCAGCTACTCTATCAACTTCCTTCTTTCAAATAAGAAGACCTGAACAAGGATTTCTTTTCATTAAATAATTTATTTTTCTGGTTCTGCCACCAATAAACACCTTTCAAAATTAGAGGTTTTATTTCTTTGTTCATGAGTTAAACTTCCACCAGCACTCTTTTTTTCTCTTTTCCAAAAAGATATGTTGAGTCTCCACCTATGCAGGAAACCACACCTGGCTTTGTAAACTACATACTGTTTCCATTATGCTTACATTAATTCTATCCCAACATTTAACTCTTTAAGCAATTTCTCTTTTGTGCCCTTTTCACTTATTTCTGAGACTCTTAGTAGATCAGAGACTGCCAAGGAGTGATGGAGTGACGGTATGAGACAGGGGCTGCATGAGCTACACAGGGTGGTGCTGGGAAAAGGGAGTTTGCATTGTCTAATTTAATCAAAGCAGAAAGTTCAAGCTTTGCTATTGGTATCAACATTAAGTTCTTCATAAATTGCTGACATTTACATCCTCTTGCAATACCTTTAAACTGAAATTAGTCTTTTTTTCAATTCTAATGACTGAAATCTATTGCGAAACAAAACTGCTTTTCAGAAACCAACTCCAATGAATTGCTACCCAAAGAATAAGCTCGTTCAATTCATTTCGTGAAAGCTGAACCCCCACAGTGTTAATAACTAAACTGGAGCCACCTCGAAAGAATTGAAAGATGCTTGTTATCTCCAATTTTCAGATGCTAAAATTAAATCTCTTAATTATACTGAAGAAAGTTACACTAAGTCCCTCCCCCTCCACTGTTCGTTTCCTCTTTTAAAGATACAATCCAGAAAAATCTCATTTTATTGCACTTGATTTCACCAAATGGTTTAGTCCATCTATACCATATTTCCACTCCATATAACAGTAAACCATTTATTGCACAACTAAGCAAAACGGCACTGAAGCATTTTTTTACCGTTGCACCAATTGACTCCATCTCATGCTCCTCCTTTGTAAGCGATGTACAAGTGATACAGAAAATAATTCAAAAGTGAACACAGTAAGAAAAACCATGTAACAGTTAGCATAATACTAACCGATCATACATTAACCAAAGGATACATTTATCATATCATTTATCAAAATAAATAAACAAATGTAGCAGTTTGTAGCAACACATGATTTATATCACCTAAAAATTGACCTTTTTTTTCCCCTCCACTTCTGACTGATTAAATATTTGTTCCCATTCTGATGGATAACTTCTATAGATTTCTAAAGAAACATTAATCTTGAAGGCAGCAACTTTCATTAAGTTGCTAACTGGCTCTTTGTCAGGAAGTCTAGTGACAGGACGAGGGGTAATGGTTTTAAATTGGAAGAAGGGAGATTCAGATTAGATATTAGGAAGAAGTTCTTTACTGTGAGGGTGGTGAGGCACTGGAACAGGTTGCCCAGGGAAGCTGTGGATGGCCCATCCCTGGAAGTGTTCAAGGCCAGGCTGGAAGGGGCTTTGAGCAACCTGCTCTAGGGAGAGGTGTCCCTGCCCATGGCAGGGGGGTTGGAACTTGATGATCTTTAAGGTCCCTTCCAACCCTAACCATTCTATGATTCTATGATTCTATATTTTAACTACTTGTAGCCATTAATCAGCTCTGCAAATTTTTGCTTTACTTTGTTGCGTGTTGGGGTTCTTTGTTATTAAACACTGGATCCATTAAAGTGCCATCCTGTCAAATGACAGCCGAGTGATACACCCTGAATCTGTCTCAGAATGTTATTAGAATGTCATCTTACTCTGGCTGTAAAGCACTGACATGAGGAACAGAGCATTTCAAGTGAGAACTAAAAGAAAGACTTTACCTGAGGTTGATTTTCATCTGCTTTAGTTGCTAAAACACAGAAGTCTCCATACGTTGTTATGGAAATCAAGCTTTTGACATACTTCACATATTTCTCATTGTTCTTTGTGTCCCAAAAGACTACACAGTATTCGGGACGATCAGGCCGGGTATACGCGTAAACAACCGTATTGGAACAGTAACCCCACTGCCAAGAGAGATGATAAAACTTAACAGAAATTATAAGGATTCAATAATAAATTGTTCACAGCTATGAAAGAAAAGGTTTATTTCATATACACAATCAGTATTCAATGTTCTTTACCTGTCAAGTGATGAACAGATTTATTAAAAGTACGGGAACACAGCTCTGGTAGTAAGTTATTTGCATAACTTTTGCCAGTTTTGGCAAAAGAAGACTTCCCATTATGCATAATAATCTATTGCAACCAAAACTGGAGGATCAACCTCAAAACGAGACAGGATCTCACTTCCCCTTGTTTCTTCCTTGTTTAGCAGGTCCCACAGAAATACCCGCTGTGATGATGTTTTTTGCCATGAAAACACTTCTTCTATGACTACTGATTTGGAAACCCAAAGTTCATTTCCCAGGGGAAATAGAATAAACACCTCAAACAGTGCCATTCCTGAAGTAGATAAAAACAAGGCATTATATCAGAGCACTATAATAACTCACATCACCTCTTCCATATTAGTTATATGAGAAAAGCCATCTCTTACCCCAAAAAGAACATAATTATTCAAGTAACAAGTAAGAGAAAGGGCGAAAAGGCAGAAGAAGAAATGGGATATCCAAACACTCTGAAAACCATGAAGATGCAATTTATTGAATTCAATCAATTTAATTATATTAGAAATTAACAGTGAAAACCTGAACACAGCAGAATCAGCAGATATATCAAAAAGGATGTAAAGCTGACAGAAAAACAAGATATAAAAAGCAAACTGCTTAAGGATGGTGATGCAATTGTAGAAAAATTAACAGAATTCTCTGCATCAGCACTTACTAGAAAAGAGGAGAAAGTTTGTTAGAGAGCTTGCCAGAATGGTTCCTACGCTCTACAGGGAATGAAAGCAAGATGATGAACTAAACTATCATCAAAAGAACTTTTAGAATAAATGTCTAAACTGAATAGTAATAAATTGTCAGAACCCAATGGTTTTCACTCAAGTAGAGTTCTATGGGAATTCAAGCACAATGCTCTGCAGTTCAGCCAGAGGAACATGAGTTGGCAGATGTAAAAAGCGTTATGATTCTGGGAATCACAAATCAGTAAATCCAGCTTTCACACAATACAGATATGTTAAAAAAAAAAAAAAAAAGTACAATAACTAATGGAATTAGATGGACATAGATAAATATAACACACCAAAGAGCCACCATGTTTTTAGCCCAGGAAGTTTAACCTCATTCATTTATTATTACCTTTCTGAGGGGCAACAGGCAAGCCAAGAAACATGGTCCAACTTACACAATCTACTTAGATTTTCAAGAAATCAAGCTCATTTTGAATAGAGGAAGAAAAATAAAAGGATTGGAGTAAAGACAGTCCTTGACAACTGAGAGTACTACCCACAGGATCATTTCCAGAGATGCAAACTGGAACTTACACTACTCTGAATATTCAAAATGTGTGCGAGAGGAGTCAATTATGAGGTAACACGTCAGTAAACTGTAAATCATGTTTATCAAATCTACAGCTGATTTCAAGATGTGGCAAAGGACCCAAGAATGCTGGATAATGAGGATATAAAGTGAAATCCAATGTATATTTGAACAAGGTAATATACACTAGAAGAAATGTAACTAGAGCTATCATTTCTAAATTAGCATTATAACTCCAAAAGATTTAAACTACAAGTATTTGAAAAAGAGATCAGCTCAATTTGTAGATTTTACTGTCATATTATAATTTCAGACCCTCCTTTCTCTTATTACGGTAATATGAACTGGATTATTTAGTGAATTGTTAAAGTGATACTAACACTTCAGCTCCAGGTCATTAATTCTAATACAGCCTAAGTTAATGACAGCTTTGAAATACTACAATTTAATGACTGGAACCTTTTCCAACATCTGGGTCCTAAAAGGGAGTTACTGATATTATCAGAAAGAACACAGCGGTAGTAATGTGTATTATTTATTGAAGGACAACATATACCACTCAGCATAAAAATACTTAACATGGAAACTGATTATGCTACCAACAGGTTGAAAGTTTATTTGCTGCAGAAACAGATTAATTTGAGCACCTCTTTTTCCACTTAAAAAAGAAAGTTTACACATGCAGTCTCTAAAACTAAGATTTCAAAATATTATTCATTTGCAAACTGTGCCAGATCTTGAAATACAGATGGCCTCATAGATAGTGATGAGTTTAAGAAAAAGCGATAGGTCCGTGTTCCAGCTGTTACACATTTCCCAGAATAAACATTAGGTAGCATTTCCCGCAAGACTAATTTCCAGCTCAAATTTCCAAAGTCTTTTCCAGCAGATTTACAGTGAACTATTCGAGGTTGCTTCCTAACAGATTTGTGTTTATAACTCCCTGACCAATGATTTTTCACAACCGAGTGGAACAATACATTTCAAGGTAGCTGCAATATGTTCCTCACATTACACACACACACTCACTCTCTCTAATCACAGTGGTTGTGTGCTGATGATTAAAGAGTCTATCTTGTGCTGAGAAGCAAAGTATACAATACTGTTTAGTGGACAGCAATCACTATTTTTGTTAAACTGCCCATTTAAGTGAAATAGTCCTAACTCTTTAATAAAATAAAAAGTCAAGCAAACAAAAAAACCCTCATATGATAGGCAAGATAAAAACAGTATTTTAGAATTAGCTGAATACTATGCACACTTGTAAAAAGTATATTGGGAATTGAAATAAGTAGGAAGTACACCTATCAGGTTGCATTCATTTCTACTGTTTGTGTTTCTACACAGTTCTCCAGGATCAAAATAATAATTCACCACCAAAAAATGACAGTAAAAGCAAGGTTCAAACAATCCCCATTGTATCACTTACCCACACAGTTTAACCAAACAGAAATGAAAACACTGGAGCCCTACTTTTGTGACAGCCTCAATCCCTAACAAATTTAGACTCATGCTCTCTTCTGTTAACGTTAACATAGCATACATTTCCTTGTTATGAAAATAAAATCACAAATTCATTTAAAAAAAAAAAAATGGCTAAGTCATTACATCACTGAGACAGACACTCACATTCCACTGAAGCTTCAAGTCACTGGCACTGATCAAACAGTGATAGTTAAGTATTGATTTATACATATTAGAGAAAGCTACTTTTTCAACCCATTCAAAAAAAAAAAAATGTATTAGTAACTTTTCTATTATTTATTCAAGTGCCATATTACTACATACCTTGTAATCTGGACGGATATTTGCAAAATATATGTAAGAATCAACAGCCAGTGCAATTTTCAGTCCACTTCCCTCCCAAGACAAGGCAGATATCTGTTTGCCAGGAACTTTCAGTGTGCGCAAATGCTGGTTTCAAACAAGGAAAAGAAAATATTCTGAATTTATCATAGGAAAACCACTCTAAAGAACATAAACAACTGTTTTGATAGTTGATGAAAACCAAATATATATCTTCTTTACAGTACTCTGTCATGACTCCCAAATTACAATATACACACAAACAAAGGGAGAGATATTTAACATGCATTACCATGAAGTGTTCTTTTGTTTCAATTCTTTTTTTGTCAGAGAGAAATTAAAAACAGGACTTGGAGATAGTTCAAACTTACAAAAATAAATAATAATAGATGGAGAATGACAGTATAAATATTTTTTCTTTTGGTTGATAATTTGGATCACCTTTATAATTTCAGTCACTACTAAAATAAACACAACAATAGTACTGATACCTGACATGCCTCAGAAGTTTCATTTTCACTGGAAGGGTATTAGTCAGTTGATGTACAACATCCTTAACTATCCTGATAGTTTAAACAAGTAACAGCATATAGCTATTCTATGTCAAGAGCATACAATGAATCAGCTGCAAAGGCACACAATTTGCAGCGTGGCAAAGGACATTTTCATCCTCTCTACTCCCTTTCAAACAAGTATAAGAAAGGTTTCTAAGCCATTGCTTTTACTGTTACAATTTACTTAGTTTTACTGATTTCATAAAAATAGAGGGGAGTACTCATTGTATTATTTTGAACTCCTGATCTAGAGATGCCTGGGTCTCACACAAGTACTTCCAGATTTGATACACAGATTGCTGCCTAAGCGTTCCAAACCACCTACTGATTATAGCCTGAACTCACCTGAATCAGGTGTTGAAAGTCAGACACTATACGTATCCCATCATTTAGTATTTTATGAGATACACTCTGATTTTCACACTAGCCACTAACCTAACGTTCTAAAAAGCATACCTGGTTCTGTGTCATCTTTCTGGATCCAGGTGGATATCCTGGACACCTTAGAGCACGTTAAACACACTAAATACTTACATTTTGGCATCAAATTTCCACCGGTAATGACCACATCAAAAAAACACACTCAGATTAAAATAAACTAACATTTAAGTCATGTAAGTATATTAAATACTTTTACCTCACCAAATGGAGTATAGAACTGTACAATGTTTATATCTTTATCTTGAGAAGTTGCTTTTAGGGAGCCTGCCACCGCCAATACACTTCCACAGTGGTTCCACTGAATACATACAACATTCATACCAGTGTCAATCAAAACAGGATCTATTTTTTGAGAAATAAAAAATAAGAATATAAACACAAGCAGACTTTTTGTGTTAAGAGTGGCTCAGTAATTAGCACCCTACATTTTGTACCTACTGTGGTCATTCTCATCTCTCATTATCTGGCATCTTCCATTGTCATAACAGACAGCAAGACAAGGACAATCTGGTTCAATGTAGCCTTCTGTGCCGTGGTACCAATGTATTCCAGCAATACTGAATGCTCCAGTCAAGTTCACCAAACAACTCAGTTTCATTTTCACCTAGTCAAGAATGGTTAAAGTCATCTACAACATATTATTTGGAAGAACAAATTATATCTCTACTGATAGCTTGCAAAAGATGAAATGTCTATGCAATTTTTTTTTCCTGTCCCAAGAAAAATCTTCACATTCTCAAAACATTAAACGGTTTGAAAAACCTCCTTATTCAAAGCCAGATCAGACATGAAAACTATATATTTAAAGTACAAAGAAGTACTTTAATGTTGGCATTTTCATTCTTTGAAAAGTAACTTAAAACCAAAGAAAACAAATAACAAACAAACAAAAAATCCACCATATATACCTTCACGTACACACACAAGGAACCCCCCTTGGAACTTTGCAAAAATAGAAGTAATTTCAAACCATTCCTGGCCACATCATTTTTTTTTTTAAAGAAACCTTTGTCAGCTTTTTCTTAATAACAGTCTCTTGAACAATCTATATATATATATATATAAACAAAAAAAAAAACCAACACAGAAAACCAAAACAAAAACCACAAAACAAAACCCAACAATAGAAAAAAATAAGTGTCCAAATTAGAACACCTATTACTATGTTTAGGACCCTGTACAACTGGTAACACAGATAAGGGCTTTTCCTGAAAGAGTTCACCTGGACCACTTTGAGGAGGGCTACCAGGTGACTTACAGAAGGTGGACTGAAGAGAGGGGGGAGCACATAGCCACATGTGTGGTTGACAAAAGGTTGGGAAGCAGGGAGAGTGACAACTCATTTCAAGAATTTCAGTAATTTACATCACATTAGAAACACTATGACACACACAGTCAGAAGAAAGACACATACAATGAGGGGTTAAAGAAAAGAAAATGGGAAGGGTAACAGATACTTTCTTAGGGAAGGGAAGTAAAGGCAAGGATGAGAAAATTCACCATAAGAGGCATCTACAAGTGAAAACCATGGTTCCAAAAACATTGTGCTTTTCGAAGTCAGCATTTTACTTCTGTTTAGCATTTTGTCATAGTAATACTCCAAAATTCCAAGTAAGTAGATAAAAATAAATAAGTAAACTGAAGTTGTAGGAATGCAGCAATATTGTATTTACTTCCCTTCTTTTTTCCACTTATTACCAGGTTTTCTCTGAAGTATGTAACATTCCTTAAGTAATCATGAATGACAGGAATGACAAGGAAATAAACTACTGCTTTATTCTAAAAGCACACTAGTATCTTTAACATGAGCTTCATCTAATTTAATTAGTATCACCATACACGTTTCTACATTCCCAATAATTATTGCAAGGTATTATTTAATGTGATATTAATTTAGCTACCAAGGGAGAAATATTTACATTAAAAAGCTGCAGCTGCACAAATCTTGAATAAAATCTTTGTGCACAAGACCCCGTCCAATTCCCAGTGCTGAAGTCCACCAACTAAACAAACATGAAATAAATTTAAAAGGAAGTAAGTTTTTAGATGCTTAATGAAGTTAATACCTTTATTATGCCACCATGAACTTACAATAAAATTTCCTTGGCTATCATAGATGTGAATCTCTCCATTTGCCATTCCAAAGAGTAACACTTGGCTATCAGAGGACCAGGCCACATGGCACAGGTGGGTACCTTTCAAGTCTTTTCCCCAGATACGATTACCTGTAACAGAATATTGACTGTACTTAATAAACATATTGTAAAATTAAAAATAGGATAGAAGTTACCAACGTAAAAATTGAAACAGCTAAAGAAAGTCAAAGAAACAATTAGAAAGTATTATTATTGTATTAATAATTCTATGATTCCATCATTTAGCTGGAGGAACAGAGCTACTATGTACATAATACTGAAAACAAAAGCTTAAATTTTACCATCCACTGATCCAACAATCACAGCTCCATCTTCATACACAATACAAATCTTCTGTCCATCAGCATTCCAGCTCATACTTCGAACAACTGATTTATTTCTATTGTTAATCATCTCTTCATACCAAGCACCTATTAGTAGTGAATGGAAAACGGAGTCACACTTCTGATTTCATAATCCTCTAGTACAGGGTACACACTAATCACTGAATTCAGAGTAAAATTACTTCCAAAATAAAGATGCTGAAATAGGATAATGACATTTCTTAGCAATATGAATTCCTGAGGTTGTTAAAAAACCCAAAAAACTAGAACATAACACAGACAGACAAAAAGTTTATAAAAATTATCAAGCAACCAAATTAGGTGCTCAATGACATGGAGACACCTGAGAATGGTCTGCTTTTAAGTAACTGTGAGATAGTAGGTTAGGTATGATTCTGCAGTGTAATATACAACAAAAAGCTACAGAAGCAGTATGTTTTGGAGAGGAAGTAAAAACAAAGTGTCCTGCTCTTTCAGTAAAACTCTAGCCAGACAATGCTACAGCTTCCCCCAAAGTACACAGAGGATAATTATCATGAAACCCAGTGTTCAGACGTGAGCTTGTTATTTCCAAAAAGAACCTGACAAATGAGGAATAGCAGAGGGGAGCCAAAGTCCAAAGGGGCCCTACAGGAAGGGATCTGTACATACATAATTTCAGACCGACAAGAATACACTAGGAAACATAAACGGAGGGAACAACTGCCTTTGATAGGAATATGTATTAAGTAATTTACTGGTTCTTTTCCAAAACTAAGACATGATTTATGTGACAGTAGCCACCACATATCAGGCAGAAAGACTAATGAAGTGATATTCTTTATTCCTGAAATGAGAAGTTGAGCTTTTATTTGTTTCCATTTTTCATTAAACAAAAATCCCCAGGAGAAAAAGAAAACCTTCTTTTCTTTTTCTTTCCCACATGCGTTGGAAAGCAGTTAATTCAACTGAGAGGTTTTCTGGCTTTCAAATGAATTTAAGTGTACCAAAGAAGTATAAGTATGTGTGAAAAGGTCAAGAACAATAAAAGCCAATTACAGCAATACACTGGTTAGTCATATTAGTTCATAGCCTCAGTTAAATGTTTCTAAAGATTGTTTTTATGGAAGTATTTAATTGATGCTCCAAGCAAGTTTGCTAAGTTCTTGTAATTCTAACATTATGTCTGTGCTTGATGCGCTTTGCAGAACTATTTATATATTACAATGACACCCAGAACAGAATCTACACAAAGAAGCACTGTTTCTCAGTTTTTTTGATCAATATACTGTTTTCCTCCAAGAGAACAAAGTAACAGAGATAAGAAAATAAGAAATTTAGAATAGTTTACCAAGCATATGGCTAAAAATTGATGTCTTCTCCTACAGTAGCTCTGCAGGACAAATGCCTCTTTATAAGCAACTACACTATAGAAAGCGTAGACAAATGTTACAATAAAAACTTGGAAAGTGTTTGAAATCTATTTTGAATTTTGTAGTCTGCAAAATAAAAAGTCTGGAAAATAACTGTAAAAAAAGATGAAAAAAAAAAAAGAAACAAGATTTCTCACAGCATGAAATACTACCCCATATCAAATCTGTCTTGTAAAATACCTTTATAGAGCATCCACACAATGATGAGTCCATTTTGATCACTGGTAGTCAGTTTTTGATACTGTTCATTCCATGTCACCACTTGCACAGAACCTACAAAATTAGAAAATTATACACACTTTTTATTTACAATATGTAAATAAGTTAATAACATCACTACATCTTTAATCACCCTGCAGCTTTTCAGAAATGCGCACTGCCAACTTTGATTTAGTTTTAGGAATCTTTCACCCGCTTCCTCTCAAAGTTCAGCTAAACCACTCATTTTCCTTCCGTATTCACCCACTTAAGTAACATCCTCTCCAAATTTGGCTCAGAACATTGTTTCAATACGTAAAACCCAAATCATAGCTTTGTGGTTTCTGACCACCTCTGACATATTAGTCTGGGAAGCTGACAAAACTTCACTGTCTGAAGAAGTTTTGGTTTTTACTTCCTCTTAGTAGATGATCCTCAGTAGTGTCACACTTTTAAAACAAAATTTCCCTCACAACTACCAAAAAGAGTATTCTATACACAATTCCTTCAAGTCTTATCCAGGATCCTACCCATAAATATTTGACTTGACTAGAAACACCTTGAAACTGTTCCCAGGAAGCACCCTATTTCCTCACTTCAACACTGGACATGAATTCAGCCACTTGAAGCATCACACTCTCATGCCCTCACCACTAGTCATCCATTTCCCCTATATCCCTTCCATTTTTCAGCATTTCAATAATGAGTTTTATAAACAGATGCAATCAAAGACATCCTGAACATTGTGCATTTTTGATGGTAACAGTAATGTAGTTCAAATTTGAAGGCATCCATTCAAAATAGTCATTAAATTAACTCCTCACAACTCATTTTTTCAATCATGTTTAACAGGCCCCTAAAAGAACGTGACTGTCGGATTCAAATGCAAATTCTCATAAAAAGACCATGTCTTCAATTAACATAAGAATTTTAGCATTCTCTTCATATCCCACTGTCCATGGATGATGACCATGTAACATTTATCATAAGAGTTTAATTTCTCTCTAATTTCCCTCAATTAAATTTTTATTTTTACACACTATCCTTCTCCAGCATGTTTTCTAACCTCTCTGAACTTTGTCTGTGTACTGTACTGCAGTCTTCATATATACACATTCTGTAATTTGTAAATAAAGGGGGAAAGAAGATATATTGAAGACTGAGATCAGGTTTACTGAACTAACTTCACTTTCTGCAGACAAAAACATAAAGCTGCTGTAACATATAAACAAATCTCCCAGACACTATTAAAAAAAACCTGGGCTTATTACTAGAAAAAATGCTCAAGGAAGCTTTGAGTCTCATTTCTCACTTTAGCTCATAGCAGAGAATTTAAAACTTTATATATACAGTGTAAGAGAAAATTAGTCTCTTTTAAAAGAAAAAAAAAAAATCAAAACACTAACATCATTGTTTCTTTAACTCAGCAATTCCAGCATTAACTGCCCATCAATTTAGCTCTTCTCCTCTGTTATCTGTCATCTACCAGGGCAGTGTGTGAATAAATGTATCATGATCTTTTATGGAAATACCTAAAAATATATTCTAGTCCCATGCAACTGATTAGCACTTCCAGACTAACCATGGTGAAGTCAAGAATAACAAGTACTATACCAGATTTAAAAAGAAAAGAAAAAAAAAAAAAAAGGTCCCTCTGTAATACAATAGCATCATCCATTTAAGCAGAAATCAATACTTCCTTCTCAGGGTAATGACTGGGGACCAAATAATTTGTAAAAAGCAAAACCTCAGGTAATACAAAACACAAGTTAGGCTGTAACAACAAAGTTCACAGACTTAACCCAGCAAAAATCCAGAAGTAAAATTTAAATTGTAATAGGCAGAATAGAGCTTGATTTATGGAACACGCATTCTGCATCCTGCATCCCATATCAGCCAGGAGAATGGAGACGAGCTGGAGATGACTTTGATTCTCAACCCAGTGATTCACTGAAAGATCATAAAACGCTGCCTGTGAGTCTTTCATCAGATAACTCAGTAAAAATAGATAGCCAAGCTGTTACATACCTGAGTTGAATACCAATATTCTTTATTTCAGTCTTATAATAAAAAGTTATAGCAAAATTGCTGTATCCACTTCATAAAATCATGTATTTTTTATTCTATTCAAAGGTACATTAAATGTAAAGACACTTACCACTATGACCTTCAAGAGTCTGATTCACAGAAAGGTTGCTAGGAGCTGCAAGTCCTTTAATTTTTGCTTCATCTAAAAATAACAAAAATAGCTATAAAAACAACCTAATAAAGCATACAGGTTACTGTGTCTCTATCAATACTGCAGCTCTAATCAGTATTTACCCAGACAAACTTATTCACCTAGAAGTAAGTAAACTGTAAATCCAGGATGAATTTTCCTCTCCTCAAGTTCAATGTGGTTGCTATTCACAGCTGTCATCCAAATTCACATACTCTATATGCTCTATCAGTTTTCCAGGAAAAAACACAACAAAACCAAACACAACAACAACAAGAACCATGGCTATCATGTTTCATTACATGCAAAAAAAGGTTTAAAAGAATTTGAAAATATATTACATTTCACTTTCCTTGGAACATATTTATTAAAAAAAAAATAATAATACACAGCTTACTCAGTAAAATAATGAAGATGGTAGACAACACTCAAAATCAAACAAAAATCAGGAAACAATAAAGTAAGTTCCAAAATAAACTAGAAGCTTATACAAAAGCACAACAATGGAATGTATGCTCGGGAAAAAAAGAAGTACTGAAGAAACCTTCAGTAGATAGAGCAGGTAAAGAATTTGTGCCGTGTAAGCCAAGCTGGAGGAAAACAACGTTTAAAAGAAAGCAACAGAATGTTTGATGTCTATGTAAATACATAACTATCTATGTACAGATTTAAAACATACGCAATATTGTCAAGTAACTTGCGGTTGAAGTTATGCTTTCAGAATTCTGAAGCGTGGTGGATTTTGTTCATACTTAAAAGAAGAAAAAAAAGGCTCATTTACCTGTCTGTGTTTCCAATTCTAAAACTTTCAGTAATCCATCCTCTCCACCACAGGCTATGAAACCTTGATCCTTATTCCAGGAAATACATTTTAATCGAACATTACCAGGAATTGCAATCTGAAAAACAAACATTTTGCATCTCTACATAGTTGTAAGAATCATGTTCCACTTTAAAATACTCTATTTGAACACCTCAAAGACACCCATGATAACATACAAGATAAACTTATTTCTACCAACAGCTGAGTACATGCAAGAAGAGACAGAAGACAAACAGAATTGCAAACACTAGTGAAACTGTGCAACACAACACTCGAAAAAAGAGAAATTTAACATACGTAGTAAAAAATAATATCAGAACATCACCAAAGGTGTGCAGAGAAAGCGCCGTGAGCAACAGGTGAGAGGGATAACACAGTGCACAGGACTTTGCCAAGAGCTAGTCTCCAGCAGAACAGCTACCCGAAGTCTCCTGGGCGAGCAGCTGTTTAGGAGACTGTTGAAACGCAAGGAAACCCCAAGCCCCAAACTCAGGCCAAGGGGGAGCAGGCAGGACAGAGCTGAGCAGCGCTCTGGGCAGGGACCATGCCCAGGGCTACACCATCGGCGCCAGCAGAACCATAACAGCCGCGGGCAGCAGGAGAGACCCCTGAGGACCCCTCAGCGCCCCGAGAGCCCCTCATGGACCCGAGGCCTCCGCGCTCCCAGTCCCCGGGGGATCCTGGATGAGAGAGGCGGAGGGGGACCTCTTCCTGCCCCGAGAGCTGCCCACCCCCCGCCGCCCCTACTCCCCTCAGTTCCCCGGGAGCACCTTCTTGCAGAGATAGATGAACATCCCGGCGGAAGGGCAACCCACACCGCTGCGCTTAGGGCAGCCCGGCACGGCCTCCCCGGTAACCGCGTCACCCTGGCAACGGCGGCCGGAAGTCGGCCCTACTTCCGGAAGCGGGAGCGCTCCCGGGAAGCGCGCGCTCTCCCGGAGGTAAAGTTGGGNGAGGTGCTCCGGCCCCCTGATCATCTTCATGGCCCTCCTCTGGATCTGCCCCATCAGGACCACAGAATCATAGGATGGTTGGAGTTAGAAGGGACCTTCAAAATCATCAAGTTCCAACCCCCCTGCCATGGGCAGGGACATCTCCCACCAGAGCAGGTTGATCAAAGCCCCATCCAGCCTGGCCTTGAACATCTCCAGAGATGGGGCATCCACAGTTTCTTTGGGCAACCTGTTCCAGTGCCTCACCACCTTCCATATCCTTCCTCTATTGAGGGCTCCAGCCCTGCACACAGCACTCCAGGTGAGGTCTCACCAGAGCAAAGTGGCAGAATCACCTCTCTGGATCTGCTAACAATGGATCCGTTGATACAGCCCAGGATGTGATTGCAAGTGCACACTGTCCAGCTTCTCAGCCATCTGCACCCCCACGTCCCTTTCCTCAGGGCTGTTCTCTAACACCTCATCCCCTGGTCTGTACTGATGGCCAGGATTGTTCTGGCACAGGACCCCAGATGGCAGGTGCTGCTCCTGCTCCCTCAGAGGCTGCTGCTGGCACCCATAGCCACGTCTGGTCGGGCAGTTACATACATGCCTGGATTCGGTGGGTCAGAGAGGGTAAGCAAGCCTGGTGGCTGCTCTTGTAAATCTCTTAGACACTAAGAGCTGGGGGAAGGACCAAGCCCATGTGTGTGTCGGCAGGAAGGGTGCAGGGGTCTTCAGGAGCAATGAGGCTCTACAAAAGTAACGCCAAGCGTCGTTGCACCTAGCTGGATAATAAAGCTGTTTTGTCATTGATTGACAGAAAAGGGCAACATGAGAGATGAACAGAAGACAATATATCCTGTGCCTCCTGCATCCTTCTCTGAAAACTCACCTGCTTGATATGGGAGGAATAGAAGTGCCATGTCTCCAAGGGCATCCCCCTTGGAGTTAACTTCCATTGCAATTAAGCGTTTCGCGGTGCAATTATCCACAACGCAAACACTGAAAAACAAGCAATTTCTTCAGTGTCAAAGGACAATCATGATGAAGCCATGTTCTCATCAAATTTAGCACATTCCCTCTGCTCAGAGAAGCTATCTGGAAATGCTGAGAAATAGAACTAACCACAGGTCATCGTTGCATCATTTTATTGACGTTACATGAACGTGCAACAGTGAGGAGCACTGGGCATTCAGCTTTTTGATTGATGCCAACTTAGAAACACATACGTAAGACAGAACTATAAAACAAAGCTAGCTGAACCCCTATAAGCATCGTAGAGCTGAATAAAATGGCTAGGTAATTAGAAGACTCCTGTGGTCAGGCAGTGGACTAGATGACAGTTGTCATCTAGTTGTCATCTGCCAAATGAAATATTAGATCTACTCTAATTTTAAGCAGAATAAAAATAATTTTTAAATACTATCCAAAAGATTAAATTTAGTTCTTTTCATAACAGTTCTCTGAAAGTTCTACTGCCCTAATAATGAAAACAGCATAATTATTTATTCCACGTTAACAAGTATATCTTTATTTAAAATATAGATGTTCAGTCAATAGAACATGCTGGTATGTCCTATTTTTAAGAAATAGCTTATATCCTTGGAATTTTATCTGGTGCTCACAAACTGAGACAAGATAATTACTCAGAGAAACTGAATGTAAATACTATATTTTTTAACAGAAAACGTAGTTATGAATACTAATGCGTGGAACAAAGCCTGCCCAGCTCACAGCTTGCAAGACACTTCTGGCCTCCAGGACAATTTTCCACTATTGTATAGAATTATACATCTCATCTGACAACTAGACTTAGTGTAAATGGGACTGATGTCATCCACTCCCAATTGCCAAGAAGCTGAAAAGTCCTGCATTATATTTACAAGTTGTTTATTCTTACCAATTACAGGGGCCAAGGCATACTTCTAGCCCTGTAAATCCTTTTATAATACCCACGTCTAAGCAGAGGACATGAAAGTAAGCAAAGTAAAGTGCTGGATATAAACCTCCATGACTTATAGAAAAAACTATGCATAAACGGCACTGTGAGGAAGCACGCGTAGCAGAGCTATGTTGTCCCACACTAACTTTAATTGAACTATAGCAAATTAATATCATTAATATCACAAAATATCAACCACAGCCCAATTCAACAGTCTTAAAGAGATTATAGTCCCATTTTTAGCTGTTCCATATTCACCTCTGCTGTTTAGCATTTTATTCTAACTGAGCATTTCTCTACAAACATATCTGAAGTTTAACTTGCACATACAGTGAACATGATAACTGAACTTCTGCTCACCGGTTTTCCTTCCAATTGTTTGTACCTACTATATGCAGGGTATGAAGCAAGCACAGATGTCATTATAATATGCCCTTGGCATACCAGCTACTGATAGAATATTTTTTGTATTTATATTGCAAAGCTCTACAAAATATGTTGAATTTTTCAATTCTAAAAAGAACTATAAATCATAGTTTTGACTCCATCTTCAAATTTATTTAAATACAGTTTTTAAAGCATTTGGATGACAACAAATGCCAAGTGTACAAAACAAGTGGATTCCTTTCACAATTAACTTTTTAATTTTTAGCTTACACGTTTTATCCTACAAGCCCAACAAATAGCCCAAGTAAAGTCCATGGTGTAACAATAGGAATGACTGACTAATAACATAAGTAAATCTTGCAGGATAAAATCCTGAAATTGGAGGACGGCTTTCATCATCCTTCTGAGTGTTAAGCAACATTGTTAATACTTGAAATTACTATTAAACCTTTTATCTGTATTAACAAAGACTTGTAGGTTTTAAAATGAAATGGTTCTTTCTACAACTATGTGAAATGGGGATAGTATCCTGTTCAATTATGTGAATTTCTTCCTTTATGCCTCCTGTATCTTTGAGAGTTTGTTTCCTTGTTTTTGTTAAACACATTATTTCCTGACACACGTCCTTTAAGTTGTATACAAAAAAAATTCCAACATCAGTGTGCTGATCATACTTTATTTTATTAAAATAAGTTACAAGATCCCAAATTACCTTCCCATTTAATGGGCAGATGACATAGGCGTGTTTTTTACTCTGCCTTGGCATTTCACAGTTTTATATAGTGTGATATACTGTACCCATTCATTTTTTTCCTGTATTTACTTTTAAATAAGTGAATAAAAATGCAGTTACTGCAGAAAAGCAGTACCCACTGTTCTGCTTGCAGTACAAACTGAAGCACAGCAGGCATAGGTAGCTTTATGGTTATGAAGTGACAGTACATGAAGATCCTCAGGGTCACTGCATTTTCAAGACTGTTTTCTTCCCGAAGTCTTCTTGAGGTTTGTCAATAATAACAAGCCAATTGCTGTTCTGTAAGCTGTGCAACAGAGTAAAGCTTGCTGAACACAATAGAAAGGATTGCTTCTGAAAGATTATTTTAGAATTAAATAGAATGGTGGCTCAGACAACCTGCTGTCTGCTTTGATACGCCTGCAGCTTCTCAGACACTTCATCTAGTGGTCAGTTGTCAAGGACAATATCAATTTGGTTCATTTACAGTCTTTCTCACTGCTGCATTTTCAACAAACGGACTGTTTTCTAAATGAGGCCAATACATGCTTGAACCAGAGATGTCAAAACATTTTAGAGATCTGTCAAGTTCGGGCAACTTGCCAAATGATCTCAATAATTTCTTTGAATGAGCTGGACCAAGTGACATTCAGGGCTGAGCAGCAGCAGGTGATCACCTCTGCTGCTTTTTCCAGGTTGTCTTGAAAGGAAGTTGGGGATACAAATTGCACAGTAAAAAATAATTTTGAAAGAAAGCCTCCGCTCTTTGTAATAAAGTATATTCATAGGTTGAAATCAACACATTTTCTTGCTTAGCATTAGCTCTTTGGGGCAAAAAGATTGTTCTCTCAAGGACATGCTACTATTGAGATCACATTACAGGTTTAATTATCTTGATATTTAACTATTTAGATTCCCTGGAATTATATATTATAATCCAGGGAAATCAGAGTCTTCCCTTCACCTTTCCCAAGCAGATAAACTGAACTCCAGGCACACTGCAAGAGGGATTTACACTTTATAAAAATAACTTTGAGTTTTTTCCAGAACTGGGAAATTCTTGTGTCCTTGGCATAAGTTTTCACTTGTCTTTTAGAAACTTCGGCAAACTGAAAAATTCTTTTATCTAAATCATAAGGTAACACATAAAACTTAGTAGTGTCCTGCTTTGCTTCTTTGATTAATTCTAGATTCCCTGTTCTTCCTTGATTTTGAAGCTGCTGGGATCAGGATGACAACAGTCACAGTGCTCTCCTAAATCAATTCTTATTTGAACAACAGCACCTTTTATAGAAAAAAAAAAAAAAAAGCATGGAGTCTCAAAAATGTCTAGTGATTAGAATCTTGGTAAATTGTCACAGTGATCAACTGCTCTCCCTTCTAAAAATTGTACGTTATGTTGAACCACAGCTTGCCCAACTTTCAGTTATTAGTCCCTGCCATTCGTTTATTCCAGCATTCAGGTTTGCTGTGGTACCACAGAGTTCACCACTTTCTCTTTTTTTGTTTGTTTTTTCTCTCCTACATATTTGTGAAATGTCTAATCCAGGGGCTGGCCACATTTCAGTGCCACAGACACCGCAGTGCAGCAAACGAAGCCAACAAATTCCAGTGGCACCAGCCAGCCAGCACCTCAGATGTCCCTCAGACCCAAGCCTTGCCCAGTGCCTCCAGCCCTGGCACCCTGCTCTCCCATTCTCCTGTGTCCCAGGAGATGGATGTTAATCAGCTTGCACGTTTTCATGGAGAAGGAGGAGGTGTGTGAAAATTCCTTGGGATGGTGCCTGTCTATAGAGATAGCAACCGCAGCAATGGTCAGACTGTTGTCACACTGCCTGTTTTAGGTGTCCTGAAAATTTTGGGACATGCACACACTACTCATAGGAGGGATCAAAACTGAGCATTTGCTGAGACAGTAAAATCATCTGGAAGTTTCAAACAGAGCAGTGCTTGATGTTCAACATAACATCTAGGCGGCATGGGTATGTGCATTTTATCTGTATCTTGATACTAAAGCCCTTCATGAAATGTGAAAGCATAATGGTATTTGCAGCAACCAAGATTTTGCTCCATAACATTGCTAAAATTATCAGGAAAATACATTCTTTTTTGAGGTGTGTTTCTTCCCTGGCTACCATCAAAGCAGCTCCCTCTAAAATACCAGTAAAGAGCTGAATGCAGAAGATCATGTAAGAAAAAGGATATGTTTTGTGGACAGAGCTTCAAGACGTGAGGTCACCGAGTCCTGCAGGGCAGCTATGGCTTCGCACTTACAGGATTCTTCAGTTGTTACGAGACTGCTTGTTATGGCTTCTAAGTGAGAAAACAGAATATTTATGACGATTATTGAACATTTAAGGTGCTTGATTCTGCATGGGAGTTGAACTCATACTGTGAGACTACAGCAAGCTGCAACCCAGGGCAGTCGGGTAGAAGAGACAGCAGGGAACAGGGGCTGCTGTGCAGCCAGAGGTACAGGTCTCATAGTCCATAAACAGGACACAGGCAAGAGAAAGCGCGACACTAGCCTAGGAGGAGGCAGAGCAGCGAGTTCCACACCTGCCTACCTGCATGTTCTGCACTCTTTAAATTAGAACATTATTGAACAAAATATAAAAAGAGACTAAGAACAAGCTAAGAACAAATGTATTGATAGCTACTGAAGCACAGCTACTGCACTGATTACTGTGTACATATGAGACCAGAACAGTGAGCTTCCAAAGACAGAGCCTCCATTAAAGAAGGCCTACTAATATGACATGCTCACAGAATCACAGAATGATATGGGATTGGAAAGCACCTCTGGAGATCATCTTGTCCATACTCCCTGCCAAAGCAGATTCTCCTATAGCAGGCTGCACAGGATCGTGTCCAGGTGGGTTTTGAATGTCTCCAGAGACAGAGACCCCACCGCCTCTCTGGGCAGCCTGTTCCAGGGCTCTGCTACCCTCAAAATCAAGAAGATCCTCCTTATGTTTAGATGGAACTTCTTATGTACAAGTTTGCGCAAATTTCCTCTTGTCCTCTTGCTGGGCACCACTGAAAAAAGACTGGCCCCTTCCTCCTGACACCCACCCTTTAAGTATGTATAGGTGTTGATCAGTTTCAACAAGTTATCAAGAGGGATTACTTGTATGTAATATCTGTCTCTTTATACATGCTTTTTTACATTGCTTGCAAAAGCAACAACAGCAGATTATTCAATTACTCTTTTATGTGTATATATAAAGGCACAGCTGATCAATGCTAAACAAATTGAGCATTATAACAGCATTATAATAGAAATGGTATGCTGCTTGGATACAATTCCTCTTTTTTCCTGAATTGTTTTGGTTTCTCTTTTTGTGTTATGACATTGATATTTTCATTTTGCAAGGAAACTGATGACTGCTTGAATTAAAGAAAAAAAAGACTCAAATACATCCATTTCTAAAGGTTGTTCATTTAGTATTTCACTGGAAAAAAATCTATGAACAGATTCATTTCTAGCAGTGTAGAAATTCATTTGTCTTAGAGCCAGTGCTCAAACTGTTGTCTCCTCGATTCCACTGAGCCTGTATTTGTCCAGCTCCCTCTTTTGGAACACTCCACCAGCTTTATGGTCAATGTACAAAGAAGAGCTGTTTGAGATTCAGCTGGAGGAAGGCCAGTTCAAAATATCACACCAACATGGTTGGTTTCCAACCAACTGCCAGTTAATTTTTTATGTTTGCATTTAAGTTCTCCATTGACAGATACAGATCCTCCTTGGATTATGTCTGTTTTAACGAAATTACTTTTCCAACCAACTTTGGAAACGACCCAAAGGTACCATGAAGTCTTCTACAGTCCTCCTGTGAAATGTAGAGTCTTCCAGTATTTGATATTCAAAATTTTGGACACTCCTGTTGCCACTGGGATGCCAAACAAGTCCTACAAAACATGCTGGAGTTATATTTTTATACTACACTTATGTTTTAAGTCCAGAACTACAAAAACTTAGTATTTTTGCAGATGGTGTTTGGCTATATCCATGTATTTTATAGCTTTTCTCGTACACAGGGTCTTTAACCACTTGATGGCAAGTTATTCGTGCTCTGAACCAGAGATCAGACTAGGTACCTCCTGAGGTCCTTTCCAATCAAACTTTACTTACAATTCTACATCAAATGGTGCAGATGTTCTGCCAGCAGTTGATGCCATTATTGACCATGTGGAGGGAAAGCAATTGGTGAGTTCATGCCTGCCCTGCTCAGCTTGGAGGAGTGGACAAGAACATACGGAGTAGCATTGCAGTATCTCTTCTGACACCAGTTCCCTTTCCCTCTGACCCGCCACCATCCTTCAAATGCTGGTACACAATTGTGCCTCATGCTCCAGAGACAGATGCCACAGAACTCTGCTGGCCAATCCCCCCCAATTATTCCCCTTTCATAAGGAAAAGCAGATTATAGCTGATTATTTTTTTTTAAATACAGTGAGCTCCTTAAATGTGTGAAAAGAAGTAAGAGTCAACTGTACTTTTAAATATAATAATTGCTAAAGCTAAACAAGAAGGAACAAACTAGCTCAAAATATTAGTGGACGCAGTCAGAAAAGAATGAGAAGGGTTTATACTTCCAGGGAGTTTGTGAGTTCATAGAATGTTTCTCAGACAGATTAAAATGATTTAACAAATTAAAGAGAGGTACTTCAATAGATATATTCAGGGGAAAAAAACAACCACCTAAACATTAAATGATTACTTGAGCATGTTTTCTCATCTGGATTCAAGGTAAAGCCTTCATAGCAGTTGCAGGAATACGATCCACCATTGCTCACACAGACCTTCTCACAGTCCTGGCTTTGGAGAAGGTTATCCAAAAGAAAGATAGCTTTTAAGGCTTCCCAGTGGCAATCCTTTTCCATGCTGGGAGCCTATCCTACGTGGATCTTACCAGGAACTACTGAAACATGTAACTGATCTTGCCTTGGGGCGGCAAGATGAACTAATTGCCTTACTTGCGTCTCCCTTGGTCCTTATTTTGTAGACTCCACCCTCACTCCGACCACAGCTGCCTAAACCCAGCAGATGTGAAGTGCCAGATCATCTCCAAAAGCCTGCTAGAAAAGTCTCCAGCACACCATAACTTTACAGTAAGGAGACCAGGAAGAAAAGAAACAGGTTTTTAAAAAAAACTTCTCAAACAGATCCAAATACATTAACCTGCTAATGCAAGCAATTTCAATACACGTCCTTAGCTGGAGAGGGTGTGGGGGATAGGGAACAGCAATCTGCTCTTACTTGAGCAAGTCTTCTTGTCTGGGTTGAGGGTGTAGCCCTGGTAGCAGTCACAGGTATAGAAGAGATCATCTCTCACGCAGACCTGCTCGCAGTCGTGCCTCCCAGGTGCACACATGTCAACAGCTGAGGAAGGCATCAGAGAAGAGAAGAATATTAATCAATACCCAAACCTCAGTTTGGTTGGTGTTGGTAATTCCCTTTTGCAAACATACCTTCATTTGGATTCAAACCAGGACATGTTTTTATCCATATGGGGAATACAGAGTGTGCTTTTGTCTGGCTATCTGCATCACAAAATTAATACGATTTTCGGAACATTGGCAACACTTCTTTGCAATTGTAACAGATTGCAAAAAGAACTGAACTAGCAGTGACCCAGTTACAAAATAATTATCCCAAGGAATTTCAGAGAACAAATATCTGGATTTTAAGAGAGTATTTGGCATTCTTTCAGCTCTAATTGAGTTGGGTAAGACACTGTTCTATGGAGTGAAAAGACCATAAACAGAAGAGTATACATGGCTGTGAAAAAAAGAGAGCTGTGGCACCCTCTGCCAGTTACAAAGTGGGCACTTGATGTGAGAGGCTGATGTTTTCTGCCAAATTTAACACGTCAACTCCGAAAGGCCAAGCTGAGAAGAAGTTCCTATATTTGGATGTCTTTGCAGTAGGGAGGCTCAGTCAGGCACAGGCGAAGAAAGACAGAAAATTAAGAAAGAGAGAGAGAAAGTGAGAAAGAGACAGAAGGAGAGAAAAAGAGACGGAGAAATAGAGAAAGGACCCCCTTCTGGACCTGCAATACTTTTATTATATCACAAAGACCTGGATGGGTGAGAAATCAGCAGCCTATTGCAAAATGTGATTCAAAAAAGAAAAAAAAAGCAAGCATGTTAGGGAAATAATCTGAAGTTTGATTATGCAGGGAGAGAATCAGTGCTAAAGGAGGTTCAGAATTGGTTTCCCAAAAGGTATGTGTAACTGAATTCACATTCCCTCCCAGATCTTTATTGCATCTGGATAATGCCAGGTGTGAGTTAATCCTAGGAACTGTATTTATAAAATCAGCTCCTAAACTAGGCAGGAAGTAATACTGAGACCCTTCAGCTTCGCCTGCTGGAGATGTGAAACCTATGACTTAACTGCAGAGATTTGCCTGGGAGCCTCCTGGAACTGGAAGTCCAGGTTCAGCGCTTTGTCACACAAAATGTAGTAAGGAAAGGGATTATGATGGAACTTGAAAAAGGAGTTTTGTGTAAATAAAGCATCAGTGAGACATCCAAAGAAATGAGTGAAGCTCAAGTCCTAATTAAATGAAAGTGGTAGAGAATGCATATTAATTTTTAGGTACTATATATTTATATATACATCCTTAAGTACCAGCTGCACCTATGCTTCTGTTTGCCACGTGAGACCAGAACTGGAAAAGAATATTTCCCTTCATCCTCTAGAGCTCTAAGGCTGGAGTATTTTTTAATACATCCACCAGAAAGAGCGATCATGCTCATGATGGTACAGACTGTAATCTCTCTCCCAGCACAGTTCTTACTCTCCTTCATCTCACTCCCTTGTGCTGCTTTGCTGACAAAAGTACTCATCACATGTTCCCACCAAATAAGTTATCCTTCTCCTCTTTCAGGTGGATATGGCAATTCATGCTCCATGGGTGTGAAAATGCTGTAAAGTTCTCAGGGAAATGCCATGTGGCATTTTAATTATAGCAATTACAAGCATCACACAACTGTTGAAGAATCACAGGTTTCGAATTATTACCGGACACATGAAGAAATAAAGTTGCACTGTGTTCTCAGTGCAGAAACTCTTGCATAATTTATCAGAAAAAAATACCATAAATTAACCAGGTTTTTAAAAGCTACATGCTTTTAGCTGAACAAAATACCTTCTTAAGCTGGTCTTACCCAAGCAGGTCTTCTTATCTGGATTCAGAGTGTAGCCTTCAAAGCAGTCGCAGGTGTAGGATCCATCACTCCTCAGACAGACCTGTGCACAGTCGTGCCTTCCAGGTGCACACATGTCCATGGCTGTGGTGAACCATGTTTGAGAAAAAAACCTTCTTAATGCTTCAGCATTTCTAAAAACAATTTAATTAGGATTCAAATTAGGATTCAACCACTGTTCTACTACATTATTATATTATGCTGCAAACAACTGAATTCAGTTACTAATTATTTAATGAAGGAGGCAGATATTGGGACTGCAAGACATTGCTATACCACATCTCACGCAATTCTAATTTTCATCAGCAGTTCTAGTGGTTCTGAATATCCCCAGCAAGGATGAAGCTAAAACAACATACTGAGATGAGCAATAACCTGCCACGTGTTCAGGCAGAACTTGTTCCTTGCAATATTAGCAGTAAGTGTGGTGAGTCCAAATTTAACTTTCTACTTTCATCCATGAGCTGAAAGCAGGCACAAAAAGCCAGGCATGATACGTAGAAATACTATTAAGTGGCAAAGGGATATAAAGCCTTGTGAGAAAAGAAACAAACAAACAAATAACCCCCCAAAAAAGCAGGAGCACTAGAATACTACGGTCTCTCTTCAGAAATAAGCAGAAATAAGGAGTGAAAACTTCAGTGAGAAGAAGGCTTATGAGCTCTCAAAGGGAGGGATGCACTTACTTAGTTATAAAATAGCTCCCCTAAGGCTGGTGCTGCTTCAAACTTCTGGATTTAAAGAAACAATCCAGATAAGTATTTATGGGGAAGAAGTTTTTATAACAGGCAAACTTTCCAGGGTGGCGTTTCAGCAAGTAGGAAAGAAGCTGCTGCCACTGAAAGACTGGGGTTACCATATAGCAGAGCCCTGCACAGCGATGGAAACAGAAGCAACAAGCTGGAAAAAACCCTGAGTTTCAACAGGAGAGACAGAGAGGACATGAGAAAATCACCGAGTTTTAAGTTCTCTATGGACTCATGGCACTCAGTCTCCAGTGAAAACACAGTGCTGGTGGGCACCTCTAGAATAGATTCATCCTCTCCCAGGGACTAAGGGATGTTTATGAAGTACAGTGAAGACCATAGGTAGGTAAGTGCCAAATTGCATTTTTTTCAATCAACACATTTAAAGAAAAATGCAATTTTATTGTTGTTGAAACCAAGGGAAAAGGCTACAGGTGACTTCTCATTTTAAGAGCTGATGTCTGTAAGCAATTTTTCAACTAGAAATAATGAGGGTAACTTACAGAAAACATGCCTCTCTGAGTTTCATGTATTATTAATTCTTACCTGAGCAAGTCTTCTTATCTGGATTCAGGGTGTAGCCTTCATAACACTCACAGCCGTAGGATCCGTTGTTACTCACACAGATCTGCTCACACTCATGCCTTCCAGGTGCACACATGTCCACAGCTGCAAGAGATGTGTTAGAGAAACAATTCATTATTAATACAAAGAAGTTTGGGACAGAGCGCATGTTAACATTTTCCAATAGATTTTTATTTGGAATCAGCTCAGAAGTGGCAAGAGTAGTTGAAGGAATTAGAATAAGATGTGGGAGAAAATATCTATACAGTGTCTACATCTGAAGATTTTATTTTGGCATCTGGCCCTCATACATGGATCTGTAGGCATAATAAAAAGGGTGGTGATGGAATCAAACTACTTCTCACAATTACTTGCAGAAGACTTTTATGTATTATTTATTATTAGACTTATTATTACTGAAGGAGATACAGAAGCTCACTCTTTCAGAAGAAGCACATGAGTAGCTTCTCAAATCCAATTATGGTGTTCGAAAGTGATATTTTTTTTTCTAGTTGGAAACATTTTCCATCTAAACATGAACTAGAACTTTAAGGGTGGCAGAGCCCTGGAATGGGCTGCCCAGAGAGGTGGTGGAGTCTCCATCTCTGGAGACATTCAAAACCCACCTGGACATGTCCCTGTGCAACCTGTTCTGGGTGGACCTGCTTTGGCGGGGAGGTTGGACTAGATGATCTCCAGTGGTCCCTTCCAATCCCGTATCATTCTGTGATTCTGTGTGATTTACCAAAGGAGCAATACCTGAGCAGGTTCTCTTATCTGGATTGAGAGCGTAGCCTTCGTAGCAGTCACAAAGGTAGGAGCCACCGTTACTCACGCAGACCTGGTCGCAGTCGTGGGTCCCGAGGGCACACACATTCACAGCTACAGAGGGCATTTACAGAAAAGGCATTTCAGTCATCCCAAAGGGATAAAGCAGTCGTTAATAATTTATTATGCTTAGAAAAGTACATCTTGCACTGTTTGCTGGATTAGGACTAGTAAATGTCAGTGCTGTGTCACTATCACCAAAAGCTACAGGCATCTTTTGCATCATTCCATAGCCAGAAGAAAAAGGTCGTAAATGATACTGGAACAACTGCACTGAAATAATTCACGACCTGAGGTGGCAGAAAGACAAGATGAATTGAAAAGGGTGCAACAGAGAGAGGTTTTAAATGTTTAGTAATGCTACACTGGAAATGAGAACTCGGCAATGAAAAGGACCTTCTGGCTTTTTGTATCCAGTCCCTTTCTATTACAGACAACCAGCTCAAATAATCCCAGGAGACCAGGAGGAAGAGAAAAATGGCTCTGTGGCAGTAGGAGAACACACTGTCTTCTCAGGGATGAAATGAGTGTTTGTGTAATGATGGTTTAGTTGTATCAGCCAGCAAAGAAACCCACCAGTACAAGACGGGTATCTGAGGGCTGCAGCTACCTTGTTTGATCACCTCTAAAAAGTCAAGATTAAAAAGGATATGGAAAGTTTCTACAGTAAAGCACCTTTACAGGCATGTGAACCTTCTCATTGGAGAACAGTCCAGAAATAAAGTCCTGAGAAGCTGAAACTACAAACTACAAAATGAGCTTTCATTTTCCGGGACCAGCTAAATCCCCAGCAGACAGTAAGGCTAAGCCATCAGGCTGAGAAATCAGAAAGCAGTGTCACAAAAAGCAGCATGACGGATGGCAGCTGATAGAAATGTGGCAGACAAAATGACTGTCGCAGTGCTGGGCTGTCCCTGCAATGCACTGTGTGCGCTGACAGTCATTTCCTTCACAGATGGTCTAACTCCATAACTAATTAACTTCTGACCAATTTTTCTCAAGTGTATTTAGCTGTCTATCTGCTGCTTCTTTGGTCACCTCAAGATGCTCTGTTTCTCTCCACAGACTGTAAAGCAAACGTAGATACTCACTTAAACTGATGATTTTTGGGTGACTAAATTTAGATGAGATGAAAAAGGTAATGGGAGAGAGAAGGGAGGATTAAAAATAGGTGAAGGAAAAAAGTGGGAAAGGGGAAACAAAGAGAAGAAAGAAGCAGGAAACAGGGAAAAGGAGAAAAATGAAAAGACAAGTCTGCTATTACCCAACATGTTATTCACATGAGCGTTTACAATGTGGAAAATTACTACTGGTAAAATCAAACTCCAAACAATAGTGGTGAGATACAAAATGAGAAGCAAGAATGCTTAAATCTTCTCATGTATTTCTGAAGGCAAGGCAACATTGACAATTTTCTGAAACATGGAAGTTCTAGCTGTCCCCTGCTACGGCTGATAGAAAATGCGTCTTGTATTTCCATTGGCAAAAACAAATCTCAAACCAAGACAGCATCTTTTCATTCTGCTACACCCTTGGGAATAAGAGAATTCATCTCTGTGACTTATGAACAAAATCTGTGGGTCATATTTTCAACCATAACTGAGAAGCTCAGATTCAAGTGGTCAGATTTTTGTGGTAGGAAAGTCAAGCTTCCACTGACTTGGACACCAATTCAAGGCTAAGATTTTCCATCTCCAGGATGGTCTCATGTTGAATGATGCTCTCAATGTATCAAGAACTTGATCTTAGCCAACTATTTTGCCCTTGAACATTAGTTTTCCTGTTTTCAGTTCACCCTACAAACAAATTTTTTTGCCTTGGCCAAAGCAAAGAAAATCTTAATTGTCACTGGTGAGTCTAGATTTCTGACCAAGAAGCAGTCTGGAGCTGGAAAAGACCCAGTTTACCCACACTGTCATATAAGGCCCACTTAGATTCGTTTGGTTTGTAGGAACCTTTTGAAAAACTATTCTCTTTACCCCATTTTTGTCCATGAATCCCACAAATTCTGGCTAATTGCATGCATGAAACTCAGAAACGTGTATGTATGAGCTCTCTTTGGGTTATCCTCCAGCTTCATAGGGCTGTAATTCCTATGTTTCAGCACAATTAACAGTAGGTTTACTCTGAAGAACAAGAGATTTTTCTCTGGTGCTATGAAAGGACTTGCCTTGGCAAGAACATTGGTGGAAAACTAGTGCTATATTCACAGCACTCATACCCGTCCAGGTAGGTGGGCACTTGGACCCGCTTCCAGCTACCAGAGTGAGGATGTGGTCACAGCAGTGACACAGCATGATGTCAAGCCAAACCTCAAAGCATTTCCTATGTTAATTACTGGGCAAAGTGTCCTGCCTACAGATAGTCTTACACATTTATTTCACACCTAGAAAAAAATGGTCTATTCACTCTAAACTTATTCAAACGTATGGTGGTATTTTTAGTGAGGCTCTGGAATAACAAGCTAACGCATTGCCAGCCAAGTGTCCAAGGCAATGGCTGTTATTTTAATTCTCTTCAAATGTTCTTACACCTGATTTTACCCATTAGTTGCTGGAGACTTATTTTACAAGTAATTTCCTTCAAAATTTACTGGAAAAATCTAATTTTTAATTGTCAGAAAGACATTGTTTGATTTTTGTGTGTAGAGCTGTTTCACAGCTACCTATAAGCAGTTCTAAATACTCCAGACAGGTGACCTTTTTATTTTTCTATAAATGACGATAAGAAACCATACTTGGCCTAGCATCATTACTGGAGTTCTAGCCCAAACCAAATATACATCCAGCATTTTTGCAAGACCAGCCCTGGAAGAGTAAAGCTAATTCAAGCCATCCCAGGGTTCCCTATCTAAATCAAGGTGCAGAGAAACAGGGAAAGGTGCAAATCTGGAATAACAAAAAAGCCCAGCAAAAACAGCTCAGAAAGCAAGCCCATCCTAAGATGACCTGCTTGGGCACTTCATCCTGCAACAAATTTCTCAAGCTAGCGTGGCAGGTCCCCCACCACACTGAATCTATAAGGAGCCCTTTGGAACCACACTTCCCCCCTTCCTTGCTTCCAGCCAGATGGGAAAAGAAAGGAGCAGACTGCACAGCTCCAGCATGAGCTCTCAGCAAGTCAATAAATGCATGTAGCCAAATTCTAGCCCCAGGTTGCCCTGCTCTCTCTTGCATTAAATGGGACCAACTGCACGAGGAGGTCTCCACTGAAACCAAGTCTGTTACTTGCATGGTAAGGTCACTATTCAAAATGAAAGGTCATCACTTGGCTTGCACTGAATAAAAGGGTTGACTTGTTTGTCCAACGGGTGGCAAAGGAAATATTTAAATGTGATACATAACACTTCTGAAAACCTTCTTTCTTAGGGAGTGGAACCACAGTAGAAGCCAAAATGAGCCAAATTACACTACCCTCTTGGACTCACCACCTTACCACAGAAAGTCTCTCTGAATTTGGATGTCAGCTTTTCGATCACACCATAGGTCTCCACATAAAAGACGTGTTCATCCAGTGGTTCACTGGCCATTATCCTCAGGGACTGCATGTCTGCCCGGTCTACTCCGACAGCGTAGATCTCAATGCCAGCTGCCCGGGCGCTTGCTGCCACATCCTGAACCTGGTCTTGCGGTCGTCCATCTGTTACAACAATGACCACCTTGGGGATGTTCAAGGTTGCTGGCCGGGTGCCCATCTCTTCAGTGAAGACTTCATCCATGGCAGTTTGGATGGCAAGGCCAGTCATGGTGCCAGCAGACAAGGGCGCAATGCGAGACACAGCCTCCTTCATAGATGCTCTATCAAAGTAGGTCCGGAGGGGAAACTCTACCTTGACAGTGCTGGCATAGTTCAGGACTGCCACACGGGTTGTCCTTTCACCAACATCCAGGGTATCGATCATTTCTGACAGAAAGATTTTCACTTTCTCAAACTCTTCAGGCCGGACACTACGGGAACTGTCGACGATGAAGACGAGGTCTAGGGGCCGGTTCTTGCAGGCAGAGCCTGTCAAGGACAAAGGAAAACACTTCAGGTATCTCCTACATGGGACCGGTGCTCACATTGGAAGGCAGCAAGAGCCATCGTGGCAAACTACTCCTACCGGATAAATGTTGGCACTCTTGACTTTTTAGAAAGAGGCTTAAAATTACACTGAGCAACACGTTAGAAATTCTTAAGCATTAATTTTGACAAGTAATAAATAATTGAACACTTCTAAGTATTAAAAGACAGGTCTGTATCTGAGTCCACAAAGTGACTGTCCTTGAAACAAAGGGTTGTAGTTTACACGTAACAGCCAACACCCAAGTGTAGCAGTAATACAGACTTACTTTTCATTTTCATAAAGCCTCTGAATTCCATTTTATAAGCTACAGCAATAAAAAGGTATTATAGCTGGCTAGATGACACAGCGAATAGATCCTAACACTGTTTTTTCAGGATATATACAACAGTAGATTGCTGATTAGGAATTATTTCTTGCTTGTAATTCACAATCCAAAGTACACAACAAGAAGAAATCAATGCCAACAGGAAAAAGATGCAAATAGCACTCTGATAAAGGTTTCTGGAGAAGTTGTTACTGTTCACAGGTTTCCAGAGCAGAGAAATAAATGAACTTAGTATTTATGAAGTTATTTTACATGTAAAAATGAACATTTACACAAGTATTTCAGGCTTCTACAATTCCTCACTGACACAGAAACCTAGGCTGAAGCAGAGAAGCTATAGCTCAGCTCAGAGACAAGCATCACTTCTAAGAAGGTGAAAAACAACCAAGACAGCAACAGCAGGACCCCTGAGGTGTACATGGTCTGTCCCGACATCCTGCCCTGACACTGACGATACCATCAAGGCATGGATTTGTGCTGCTGGCTTATGGCAGCCAGCCAGCCCAAAAGCACAGTATTTCTATGAAAAGAGGCATTCCCGCTCAACAGTGCGTTAAATAGCAAAATGTGAGGTGTTCAGTTTGAATGTGCTCCCTGAAGAGCTGTTCTGGGAACCTGAAACACCTTTCACAGCTACTAGCAAGTTAAGTGTTTCTATTCCACTCTAGTTTAAAAAAAAAAAACCTAAAAAAAAACTAAAAAAAAATAAAAAAAAATAATCACACGTCTCTTAAAAGAAGAGCTAAAAGCAGCATCTTTTATTTTTTAATCCATTAAAAACCAATTTTTTTTTTCTTGTGCAAGTTGAAAACAATCAAATTGCAGAGATAGATCTTACTTCCATCAGGAAGCCCAGCAGTAGAGTTGATTTTGCCTTTGAACGGGGTAACAAACTGGCTGAATTTAGGATCCTGTCCCGGTATATTATTTATAATCCTATCTATATTTCTAACTCAGTTTTCGCGTAAGGATTTAGCAGAATGGCTTTGAGCCTGTTGGAAAGCACGAAGAAATATTAGTGCACACAAGCATAATGTGAGATGTGAAAGAAAAAGAGATGCAATGGTTGTCCTACAGAAAAAAAAAAAAATATCCCAGATTTGTAGGCAGAAGAATTGTCCTTTTTTAGGCTAGGAAAAGAGAGAAAGACAGAGAGGGAGAAAGAAAGAAAGAGAGAGAGAGAATGAAAGAGAGAGAGAGAAGAAAGAGGAAAGAGAGAAAGAAAGAGAGAGAGAGAGACAAAGAAAAGAAAGAAAGAGAGAAAGAAAGAGAGAAAAAAGAGAGAGAGAAAGAGAGACAGAAAGAGAGAGAGAGGGGGAGGGAGAAAGAGAGAAAGAGCGAGAAAGAGAGCGAGAAAGAGAGCGAGAAAGAGAG
>VXBW01000095.1:63609-87759 GCA_013400375.1 Thinocorus orbignyianus
CCCCCGGGGGTCCCGGGGGCGGCGGGGCCGGGGGGGCGGCGGGGCGGGACCCCCCGGGCGAAGGGCGGCAGCAGCAGCAGAGCCACGGCCAGGCAGCAGCCGGGGACGGCGAGCGGTCGCCCCATGGTGCCCCCCTCCTCTTCCCCATCTCCGCGGCCCGCTTTTAAAGCCGCGGGCAGCGATGGAGGGGGACGGACCGGGGTGGTGCGGGCTCCCCACCGCCGCCTCCGCCCCGGGATGGGCGGCCAGGAGCAGCCCGGGCTCCCCTCGCCCCGACCTGGAGAGGGGAGGGATGCAGGGACCAGGGCTGAGCTTTGGGAAGTCGCCGCCCGGCGAAAGGCTGGGTTCAACACCCCCCCTTCCCCTCCCCAGCCAGGGAAGCTGAAATACAAACGTTGCTTTTTCTCCTTCCACGGGCATTAGTCCATCCAGCTCTGCTCCCTTTGCACTGCTGGTCTCAAGGCGTTATCTCCAGGTTTCCCCGTTTATGAAAAATGGGAGGAAGAGGTCACAGCGTGATCACCAAGGGACAAGAACCTGAGTTCCCTGATGGCAAAGCCGACTCAAGGCGTTCTCTGGTCCCCAGCATCGCAAAGCCAGCGGGATGCCGGGGGAAGCTGCAGCGAGCTCTAAGGGAAGGCACAGCTTAGGGCATTAGTCCATTAGGAGGATCTCTAACACAGCCTTTCAGAGACACCTTTACCGAACACACAGTCAACATGTTGGATTGCAGGACCGTTTTTTGGCTCTACACCTTCAGAAGGGGAAGAGGAAGCCCCCCTAGAACAGAAACAAATCACCACATCCTCACACACCACCAGCAGCATCATCTATTTCAGCAAGTATGATCTTGACTGCAGAAGCAGCCACCACCACTGCCACGGCCACCACAGCCTGCAGATAAAATCAAATTAGGAGGACACACCACCCTTCATGCAGAGAAACCCCCCAGGACAGGGGTGCAGTGGGGCACCATGGCTTTCTGTCCTCACGGGGCTGCAGTTCTGAGCACGGGAACACACACATTCCACGCAAATTCCAAGCAGTGCCTGCTGCTGCCAAATACTGCTCACCCACCCAGCCATCCCCCCTGGCTGGAGCTCTCTGCCCATACCTTTGGTGCCCACTGATGGTCAGACAGCTAATACAGGAGCAGCTTTCTGACTTCATTCTGTAACACACACCAAGTCTAGATCTCTGGGAGTCCAGGTCCAATGCAGTTCTTCAAAACTCAGAAGCTGCCAGGACATCTGGCATCTGGAGCGACTGGAAGGGCAGGGCACTGCCACAGCGGTGGCGCAGGGTGTTCTCAGAGCACCACAGCTCGCTGAGGACATCTTTGGTACAGAGAAACCAAAGAACTATTTATTACTGACAGCGTGATAGTAACAGTGGACATTTTTAAATGAGCTGGAGGGCAGGAGGGAGGAACATACTTGAACAGATTGGAATAACCAACCACCTGGGTGCTGCAGCAACCCCTTCCATCTTCCACAGCAGAAAGGCATTTTTCAATTATATATATTAGCAGATCATTAAATTATCTTTTACTTCTTACCAGAAAGGAAGAACAGCAGGAAAGTTGTTGTCTCTCATTGGCTTTTTTGATTGGCTGGTTTGGGGTTTTTTTTTTTATAAGACAATTTCTGAAGTTATGGCATGTGTCCAAAAACTGTGGACATTTCCCAGTGTAAATAATGTTGTCCTGCTGGGTGTCTGTCCTGCTCTTAACGCCTGAGCTCACCAGACATCACATTTGCCCTAAGGGCTGGAAGCTCCCAGTACAATTCCCTTTTCCCAGCTTATGGCTAAGCAGCAACAAGACAAGTAGAAGGCAGCCGGGTACTTGACCTGCGAAGGCTGCAATAAGGCTTGGACAGGAGAGAGAATCCATGTTCTCCACCCATGGGAGGACTTCACTGAAGAACACAGATCACTAAACCACCTGCAGGAAGCCAGAGTTCCCTACACTGCACGTATGTGGGACTACCTGCAGTGCTGAAGCACTTCAACCCCAACAAACAGATGAGCCAAAGCTACTGGTAAACATTTTGTAAAAGATTTATTTAAGTATCGTTTATCACAAAGAGGAAAATACATATAAGATTAGAAGCATGCAACCATCTTCCACATTTCATTTTTCTTGCATTGGCAGCACAATGTACTAAAACTCCTGTGCCACCTTCACATCTTTCTGAAAAATACTATGTTTCAAGACGTAGGATAACCAAAAAAACAAACCAAAAACAAAAACAAACCACAATAAAGGTAAGATAACATATAAGAAAAGTGCAAAGTAAAAAAAAAAAAAAAAAGTCACGTAGATACCACATTCAAACCCCTTCCCTCTCCAAAAAATGGATAAAGGCAAACTGTCATCTTGCTGCACGATCAGATTGTCTTTATGAACTACTTTACAAAAAAATTAATATAAATTAAGGGCACGATCCTGCAGACACTTATAATTGTAGCTAACTTCAACCATAGATTGGCTCGGTGGGTATTCCTAAAAGCCACAAGTTAGTCACACGCATAAGTTCTTGCAGTGTAAGGCCCCAAGGCAGTAAAACGTTTAAGAGCATTAAGGAGAACAAAAATTAAAGCAAACAAAATCACTCCCAGATGTGTTTTGCTTAGTAAGTTTATATCAAACGTATTTTAAACAGAACAGTTTGCTCCTAAAGCCCTGAATATTTCTATTACTTAAGCAGGTTTGCAAGATTAAAAGACAAAACCCCCAGGAAGCTGGTACAGATGTTTATTAACATGAAATTTGCTTCAGGCAGGTACGTAGGGAGGTGGAGGCTCCTTCTCAGGCATTTTCACTGCCATTTCATAGGTGGGCAGAACATACTAAAAAGAAGATATTTTGATAAGATTAATTCAGAAGGTTTACGAAGAAAGAAAACAACAAACCAGCACAAAAACAGACATGCCCCATCAGCAACTTAATCCTCTGTTGCAGACAAACAATTTTAGGAACTTTGTGCTGTTTCTAACCAGCTCGTGAGGAAGCGAAAGGAGGTGACAGAACACTGCTCTGCTGGACCTAAGCCCAGGGCACTCACGCCACCCCCTCCCTCCTGGTTCTGCAAAGCTCCAAGGATAACTTGGAAAGAACCCCAGTCTGTCCAGTCTTTGTTTAGAAAGCTGGACAAGGCTTGTAAACATATACAAATATGGTGGTTTTCTACTTCAAAATTAAATGAATTTGGTTCCTTTAACCTCAAAAAGTTGTTTTACCTGTGGAGGAGCTTCAAAAGCAGGGTACACAGCTATCTCTGGCAAATTTCTGTTGGTGATGTATTTATAGCAGTTCCATACACAGTTAATTAGATATGCCTGAAAGAAGAGAGAGTTCTCTTTTTAAAGATCTCATATGCATTATCTGATTCAGAAATTAGATACTGGATTACCTTCATGTGACAAAAACAGAGCATAAATCAACTTAGTGCACACATATCTGAGGAGTGGTTGCTATCTCACAGATTTAACCACACACCTATGTTGTTCCCTATTTAGTTTTGCCACCAGAGTGACTCAGAGAGGATGAGCCACAAAGGTTTTAGCAAAAGAATCCACAGATTCATTCCACTAATCTCTCTGTCTGCCTCAGCCGTGCTAATCAAATTAATCCCCGACTGGTTTATGCTTCTGTGGATCTCAGTCCAGACCTGCCAGGAGGAAGAGGAGGAGGAGAGGCCAGTGGCACAATCCCACTCATCCCTGAGGTAGCACTGCTACTTGCCCAACCACCAGGGAAAAGGAGAGGGCACAAACACCCACCTGGGGTCACACAGAGAAAAGAGCAAAGTAGCCCAGTCTTTAAGTCAACATTAACTGGTGTAGAAAGTCATACTAACATTTTTTTGATTATTAATCTGTATGAAATTAATCTCTCTGAATTTTTCATTGGCAAGTTAGCATGTGGTCATACACGAAATAGAATCATAGAATCGTCTAGGTTGGAAGGGACCTTTAAGATCATCTAGTCCAACCATCAAACTAACTCTGATAAAAATCAAGTACCAAATTTCCCATCAATACAAAAACATTACCTACTGTACCAGGCTCCTACTCCCTACAGATATTCCTCTTGGAGAAAGCATAAAAAAAATGAGTAAAATACTTTTTCATTACTTTATTTTTAACTTAAATTCAATCTGAATGCAACAAAGGAATATTGTCATGGCCAATGTATGTTATCAACTCATTCCTCTGATATGCTTTGTCTGCAGAAGTGTTTGTAACTCAAATTAATGCCTCTGTATTTAGATCTTCAAAAAGAAAATAACTGGTAATATCACCCTTCAGTAGGAATAAAGATGCAGTTCTGAATTAACCTTTGCTTCTCCTCTTTCCACCATCTTCCCTCCAAAACACACACCCTAGTTTGTTAGGCACAGTGATAAATTTTAAAGGTTTTGTTTAGAGAGTTTGCATGCAGCAACTCAATATTGTTTAATTACAAATATTAAGTTGATCTTCACATATGCAAAAAGCTGGTATTTGAAAGCTTTGTGCATTCCTACTTCCTACTCAGGAAGGGCAGAGCTGCATAAACATGCCCTACTGCATACAAACAAGTTTGTTGAAGACACCAGTACACAAAATACAAGAACATACAAATTGAACATACAAATAATTTTGCTCAAAGAAGTTCTTACCTCGGCATTAGGATCGGCTGAGTTCTTAACTCAGCGTGGAGCATTAACTCAGATTGATAGCATCTTGATACAGTAACTCGTCAAACTGACATATGCTTAAGCTTTAACTTACCTTTAAAATGATAAATAAGGCAAAGAACACCAGAACAATAAACAGGAGACAGCTGGAGTCCAAGGCAAGAAGATCATCTTTGTAAGGGAAATCCGGCTGGTTAATAAAAATGAGAGGGACAGAAAGGGAGGAGATAAGCACAATCACAAACATGACAGAAGAACATCCAAACTTCACACCAAATAAAACAAACTCTCACTTAAACTACTCTCTTGGAAACAACAAGAAGTTCCATTTCTGTCTAGTTTCTTCTTTATCCTCCCACAGTTTCTTCTTTATCCTACCTCTGTCCTGCAAGAACAGGCCCCTAACAAGAGGTGTACCAATACAGAAGCCTTGTACTCTATGTCCCTAGTCACTTCCTCAGCTGCGTGCTGATATTTATCCATTAAGTTTCCTTTTGAACAGCTGCAGCACAGCATTTATACTTATGAACCTCTAACTTGATAGGTCTTTAATGACTTAAGTGTTAATTACTTCCTGTCAGTTCAGCCAGCAACATACAGGTACAGAGCAGAAAGGGAAAAAATTGCCCCCAAACTTCAGAAGAGCTTCTGCAAATTTCTGACTCTTCTCTTTCCCTGACCACAGTAACAAAGCCTCTCTCCAACACCGATACATTTTTTTTAATCTCTGCTGTACAAGAATTTTAACATCTACTTGAACAGATCTAAACACCAGCCAAAAAGAGCCTGTGATCCCCATTAACTACCCATTGAGTCTTCTCGCAGTCAAAACCAGGTAGTGTTAATGACAACTCCATTTACAGTTTCCTTAAAAGGTATTGTTGCAAAATGAGAAGACCATAAAGAATATAAAAAGAAACCCTCAGAATCTTAGATTCCATCCCATAACCCTGCAGGACCTTACATCATATAAATCCTTTCCTACAAGCTTTTTCCTCTCCCTCACCAAGTAACACATTCTTCCACCTGCAGCAGCAAACCCACCACAGACCCACATCGCTTAAAGGGTGAGGAACATCTTTGTTTCAAGTACAAATGAAACTGAGACAGTTTAAACGAACAATCCCCATTGCAGTTCTTTCTTTACTCTCCCTGGCTTTCCTTTTTGGGAGCAACAACACTTTTGGCCCTTCCCCTCTGATAAGCTCTCATTCTCATAACCACCACAGCAGTCGTCCCCTACAGCTGCTGTAGCCCCAATTCCTCTTTCATAACCACAGGAAAGTAACTGTAGCTCAGTCCCTTACCCAAATAAACCAAAATTTAATTTCAAATGCAAAATATCAACTTGAGCTGAACAAACACTTACCAACTGATCCAGGTAATCCTTGATTCTGGGCAAGTAGGTTAGAGAACTGATGGCAACCAGACAACTGAGCACAAAGTCAAAGAGTTGGTAACAGAAAAATGGGATCAGCCAGCCGACACGGTGCTAAAAAGAGAGAAATAAAAAAAACCACAGCAGCCTGTAAGTTATTTCATAAAAAAAAAAAAGTGGCAAGTTTAAAACCATGCACTATAAATGTACTTACAGCGATTGCTCCGTACACCATCATCGCACTGATTGTGAACATGACGAGTGAGATAGCAAACAGAACGCAGGCATTTTCTGCATTAAAAGAAAAACAATAAGTCTGGGTCATTATGAAGCTGTCACACTGCAGCTGACAGGTACACAAGCTCTATCCATTACTGTGATCTGTCCTCACTCAATTGTTTCATCCGTGCAGCAGCAGAATCAAGCAACTCAGATCTCCCCTAATGGAAAAAGATTTGGCTCAAGAAAAATCAGCAGGCGCCTGGAAAAATCCCTCTGCCTTAATCAAAAGGCCTCAACAGAGCTCACACATACCAATTAGAAGCCTGACATAGTTTGATAGTAATGCAATATAATGATGCTGATTTGCAATATATGTCAGAGCTAAAAGTATGTGGGTGATTAACTTTGTAACTGGAAAGAATTTTAAGTGAAGCCAGCACTGCATCAACCTTTACACTTTCAAATGATGTAATTCAGACATAGGCAGTGGGAGCAGCACTGCTCCCTCAGTAACACCATGGAAAACAGGGAATCACTAGGTGGAAGGTATCCCCTTATTTACAAGAAAAGGCAGTTGAACAGAAGCCAAATGGTAGCAGAATCCAGGACACTCACGGAAACTGCATGATAAAAGATTCTCCTTGTGCATAACAGTTACTGATGACAGCAGCACAGCTGCTTTCCCCGAGATAGATTATACTCCTCCTCCTCCAGCGAGCACAGCTTACATTTTTAAATACAGAGGAAGAAACCAGCTTGAGAGGCTATAGAAGTGGTAAGCTAATGTTTTTGGCAATACTGAAGCCAAACTCTTGTGGTTCCCATGTTTGAAACGGATGCGGATGATCTGAGAATCGTTAACTTTCTAGTCTGCAACTGATTTGAAAAGATACACTGCAGAGGCACCCGATTCAGAACAAGATAATAATATCTACATACACAGATGGCATCAAGGAGGAGGCCCTCCTGCGTCTGCGTTGATCAGAGAGCCCCAAGTGCTCAGCAATAACCAACAAGAGCGGTTTTCTTCTGAAGATTTGTTACTCGCAATTTCCACATGCACAATCAAAACTGTAGTATCTCTTCATGCACACAAAACCCCCTAGCCCATATTCCAACATGGAAACAAAAATCTCTAAGTCAAAAGCATGAGATAGATATTTTACACTAAAAAATTGGAAAAAGAACCTTCAGAAGCGTCTCTCAGTCACGTGTGCTTAAGACTACCAAGTACATCAACGTTGGCTACAAAACATATGACATTTTACAGGTATCCACTGTAATTTTACTGAATATCTTGGCTTTATGAAGTATTTGGTCCTTGTTCCCTCTCTTATCTCACACAAGAGTTGCAGTCCCAGGTGAGAACTGATAGATCCTCAACTCAAGCCATGAATAACTAATACAAAGATCATAAAACGAAACTCTCAAAATCCAGACTTGTGCTGTACTATTTATCTTCGCTCCAGACTGGATCTGACCCTCCCTGAATTTCAGTATAATGCAACACACTTCAACAAGACCCATTAAAAGTGCCACATTCAAACATATTTCTGCAATTTAAAAACAAGAAAAACAAGGCATGTGTACAAGTTTACTTGTCATGCTACAGTGAAGAAACTTTGCTATTACAGTCAAAAGTTTGACACTGATTACACTTGTACACATCACACTTCATCTGTAACAAGAGTGGAAGTAGGTTTCATTATGCTCATGATGCTTTCTTTCTCTTCTGTTTCTTCTGCATGTCAAAGAAAAATACTTTGTTTTCACTCAAGTACTTGTTATCCCTATTCTTCCACTGTTCTTAGAGAAAATGCCATAGTTTTCCTCTTAGCTTGCAGCTATTGCGTAGGAGTTTGCTTTCTCATAGTTTTCTGCTTTTTGTTTTATTGACACAGCAAAGATTGTGAATGTTTATGGAGAAAGTGAATTAGAGATGTAGCATGCATACTTCAAAACTCAAAGCATTAGAAAGCCAAGAAATACTTAAAAATCTTATCGTTTAAGATGCTTAGGAGCTGTATGAAATAAGTAGTAGTATTCCATAGAAGGTTTTTATTCTACTTGTACAAGACCTCTATCCCAGATTAAAGAGAAATTCAGAAGACAAAATAATCGTATTTAAAAGCTATATGCATATATTGCACAGTAGTATAAGGCAAATACACCATGATACTGCATGCTTTATTTTCTAATTGGACAGCAGAGTTATACACCTACCAGCCATCCTCTCGGAAGCATAGTAATTCCCGATGACTTCATACTGGATATCAACAGTTAGCACTATATTTGGATGAGTCACTTCTATTGTCAACACGATGCCCATCAGCAAGTTCACCACCTGAGAAAGATCACAGTTACCTAAAGGTTATTTATACTGCAACAGCCATGATCTTTCTAAGGACATACTAATAAAACTTTTATTTCAGTTAGATATAAACTTTGCTTTGCCTGTATGTGGAAGAAAGATGACAAAAAAAAAAGAAAAAAAGCCCAATTTATGATTAGATTTCAAGTTGATTTAAACCAATCACTACCACTACTGGGTGCTTGCTAGTTTTAATGAGTAACAACTAAATAGCTTTGCAAACTAAGAGGATGGATAGGGTTCATAAGGATTCAAAATGGCATAATTAAAGTGATGCTGCATGATGAGGGCACAGATTCATGAGCTGGAAAACTAGAACCAGTTAAAAGAGGCCAGGAAGGAAAAGGTTCAACTACAGACACAACGAGGTACATTTGGAAAGAGTTTCTGCTTTCTACAACAAATTAAAAGGCAGAATTAATTTAATGCACAAATAAGGTATGGCACCAGGCTCTTTCAAACAGGGCTGGGAGGTAAGCAATGCAAGGGGGTGCACGAACATCACACAGTAAATATTGAGGAGGAGGGAAACTTCCACTGGAGCTCTCATCCTGAAATGTGGTTTGCTGCTTGGCTTTTCAGTTTTAATACAAGCAGGGGAGAGCTGGCTCCCTCCCATTCCCAGATCATTTATTAAAGTCTCATCACTCCTTATCAGAAAGGTTACACAGACACAGGTAAAGCTAAAAAAATCTCTCACAATGATTAAACCCCCAAATTTCTAAGCATTCAGCATTGGCTGCGTGCTTACCAGTCCTTCTCCTTACACTGCTACTTAAAACTACTTCTGCTTCCCCATTTTGGTACATACCAGAAATGCTTTCAGCAACAGCGAGGGCTCAAAGAGCCTCTGCAAAATCGCCTCCACAGCATTTTATTACCTTCTCAAGATTTACAGGGGCATAGCTCCTTTTACTAATATCTGGAGAGACAGGCCAAAGAAAAAGGCTGTGTAACAAAAAAGCCACGATGGGATTTTCAAGCTGCAGCCGTTTTCCTATCAGTATTCAGTACAGTCACCACCACTGGCAGATCTTTTACAATTTGCCTCAAAAGGAAAAAAACAAACTGGCTTGCAGTTTCTCACAACTTAAGAATATTTGTCTTATATTTCTTCATTTACTGGCCTGGTTCCAGGAGTCAATGATAGCAACAGTGGCAAGTCTGTGCACAATTATTCCTTTTTCAGAAAGGAAAAAAGCTTTTGAATGTTTAAAAGGAGTTTTAGCTTTTAAAACTCACAGTTCCTACAAGCTGCCTTCTGTTTGTTTTCATTTTTTTTCTTAAAAAAAAAAAAAAAGGGGGGGTTGTTGGGTGGTTTTTTGTTTTTTTTTTCCCCTATGATTTAGAGGTGTCTTAGTGGTAAGTTTGCTTACACTTTCTACTAAAAAGAACCCCTTAGTGAAATCAAAGCTGACTGTTTTATAGAAATGTTATCATGTCATCATCTATTATACAAACTTGTTCAAAATTCCAGCTACTTTCAGCCACTCGCATCCCCCATTTTATGCCTTGGAAGATAAAATATAGTAACTAGCACAGCTGACAGCTACGAACTAAGTTTAGCCACCAAGATTTTCAGCCTTGAAATGAGCGTATTTTTCCTCCTGGCAAGAGCTTCCCACAGGGCAAACTGTCAAGTTGCTCATCTGCCACTTCTCTTAGGTCTTTTATTTTGCTTCACCATGGTTCAAATGTATAGAATACTATATTCTCTCACCACTCCTGTTTCATCCTTCTCTACTCTGGCCTTCTGCTTTCAATGTATTTTCAAGCCAATTTCCTCCTCTCTGTGAGTGCACTGGATGTATCAACCCTTACTTTGGAAAATAACTTCCTGCTCTATACTTCTTTGAAAAGAAACCTCTGTCAAGGTTCAGATCTCTGGCAGTTGAAACATTGATTTCTTCTTCATAAAACACAAAGAGGCATATTCAATTATAGCTAAATCGTTTATTGTTTATACACAGTCACTGTTTTAACTTAAATAGTGATAAAGTTCAGGACAACAGACAGTATCACTTCAACACTGAATTTAACTGCCACGATAGGCTATCTGCCTCAAGAGAAAAAAGCAAACAGCACTGGAATTAATATAGAATATTGAGGAATCTGAATGTCCTGGAATTGCAAGACTGTGATCCTACATCTGTTGCTTTATTTTCATACTTTCCATGGTCCTAATTTAGCATACAAAAGTCCTCAGTATTTTCACTAGTTACTGAGTGCAGTTCAAAGTATTAAAGATTTTCAATCTGAAATGGTATGCAAGGAAAATAGGAAACTAAAGAGCTATTCAAAAGCCAATCTATTAGGGTCAGCAAGACAAAATAAAAATACCAACTTAAAAAAAAAAAAACAACAAAACAAAACAACAAACCCAAACTTCTGCCAATTAACATCCCAGGGCTTCCAGTACTCCATTAATGCTATTTGTATCACAGCACTGAGCAATTCAACATATTCAACACATAGATTTCAATTACAAGTTACCAGTGACTCCAAACAAGGAGTCCCTCTAAGCACAAAGCCAGAGCCTGTACTCTCACTACTACCACTCTTCTTTCACAGAAGCCTGATAAGCAAGACCACGAGGCTTGTTTCAACTTGACAGTCAACGTGACTGGCAGCAAAAGAACAGGCAGCCAGGTATTGTCAAAACTTAACAGAATATACTCCTGGCAAATAAAATCTATGTTCAAATGGCCTAACGTGAAGGAGGAGTCAGAAAAACCATAGCAAAGGTAAATCTTGGTGTAATCTGAAGACTAAAACCCCACCCCCTCCCCAAAAAAAAACCTCCACCAACACTGACAAGCCAGCACTTGGTGCAGGGGCGCACCATTCTAAGGTAACACCTCAGAAATCCCAGCAGTTCCCATCCTAGTCTTTTTTTGTCAGGAAGTCAAAAAATAACATACAATGATTACAAAATGCCTGTTCAAAATCTTATTCAAAAGATGGTTCCATCGAAATTAGGAACTTATTTTAGTTTTCTAGTAGTTTATGAAGTGTATTTTACTCTTAAAATTGAGCTTAATGGAAGCTCGGTATAGCTTATGTTAAATTTTAAAATCCAATAGCTTGTATTCAAGTAGAAAGTCAGCATTTATTACAAACTGGTAACTGAAATATTAGCTCCCATATGATCAGAACTCAGAAGACTGCGGGACTATAACAAGCATTAGCCTTTTAATTAGCGAGTTTTATCTCCACGGTATACATTTAATGCCTCATCATGTAATTGCTTCATCTCTCTGGAGGCCTGAATGTGAAGTCTAGGTTTCCTCAAGCACTCCGAGAGACTAAAAGTCTCCAACATAAATTAGAATTCCTACTTATCATTTGCTTATTTCCTTTTATGAGTGGGAAAATAGAGGGAAGCTGCCTTGCACCACTACAATTTCTCATCATCTTCTCGCTTTTCCAGTATGTTCTTGGTTTTTTATTATACTGAAATAACAAAACAAAAAAGATGTAAATAGGGTATTTCAGAGCTTCTAGCACTGTCAAGATTAGATAGAGACCAGTCATGTTCCTTTGTTTCAGGAAGCCTTGTTCAGCGAACCAAGGCCTCCAGAGATCACCCTGACCCTCCTGTTAACCAGCGGCAACAGCATCATTTTGCCTCCATCGCCCAAGTTTGCTGCCAGAACGAACCAGCCGCTCCCTCCAAAACAATGCTCTTGGGCTTTCAGGCTGTTTATTGAACTCTGAGCCGATTTTCGCCAGGGCAGTGCTCAACGCTTCCGCTTTCTGGGAAGCCCTGTGCCGAATAGGAAAGTTTACAGGAAGAAACAAACTTCAAAGCCACCCGTTTGCAGTCACAGAGCTGGGAATAGGAGGTTTCTTTTTCCTTCCTACACAGTACAGCAGTGGGTGTTGCAGAGTAAAGCAAACCGTGTCAGCTCGGGAACTCAAGAACGAGCCCGCTAGAAATGTTCTTAACTCATCTTTTTGCAAATACTGTTTTATCTCCTTACCAGAAAGAGCAGCCACATAAGGACTGAAGCGTGCTTAAAAGATGCTGCTGGAGCACAGCAGACATTTTAGAAGATAACGTCCTTGTTCCCTCTAGAAGTACAGGAGAAGGACAGGGATATAACTGTTTTAGTGAGGAGATAAGTTAATTAGATGCAAGATTTAAGAGCATACAAATAAGCATGGAATAGGAAAATGCCTAAAGAAATGGTTACATAAGAATAACGCACATGTATTAAATACCCCAAACTCTTATCTTACTAAAACATCTGGAGTAGATTGCTACGAGACTCCATTTTCTGCTTGGTATCAAATTCCTTCAGAGCTGCACAGCACGAGAACACAGTGATCCAGTAAATACAGGCTGACCAAGATTTTCAGTAACACAAAGTTGTTGCTGAACTAAGCCTTCTCCCCCACCAAAAAATAAGTAAAAAATAATTAAAAAAAAGCTATCGCCCACGTAAAAAAAAAAACCACCCACAAAACTAAACAAGCCAAACAAAAAACACCCACACACCAAGCTATTACTTTTTTTGTCCCACTGTAACTTACAAGCACAGATTACCAAATTGGTTTAGAAATACATCACAAGCTAATGTCTGAAAGACTGAAGTTAGTGATATACTTAAATAGTGCATTCATAACTATGTCTGAATGATCTGGTATACCCTAGGTTATTTATTTCTTCTTTTTTTTTTATTTTTTTAAAGTCTGCTAGCAGAAAGGTAAGTTTAATCTTCACTGTCCAAACTGTACTTTGTGTTCAAAGGATAAGAAATACAGTTGAATTCTCATTTAAAGCATTAGGTAAGACCACCTAAAGCTTCATGATAAGGCCCTATTTCAGCTCAGACAGCTAGCAGTTGTCAGACTTAAGAGTTATCACCTTTTCCCAGCTGACAGCTGGGAAGAACCAGGTAAAAATTTTCAATGAATAACTGAACAAAGTGCTTGATATAGTTTATAGAAAAACACAGCCACGAAGTACTGTGCATGCATTCTACTACCCTAAACTCATCTCTATTTTTCTAACAGCCTGCAGCCACCTCATCTGCAGCAGTTACATGAGACCCCGGGAACACTTTGCCTCAGACACTGCTCCACCTCCGAAACCATCAGCCCCATCAATGACCTGCATACTTTTCACCAGCCGTAAGCACCACAGATATTTGCACAGATTCAGACAGGAGGAAAAGGTGCTGCATCCAGGCAGATGGATCCATTTCATCAACAAGATGAAATGGAAGCAGAGCAGGAAAGGTAGAAACTGGAAGTACTACTGAGCCTGTGACCAGGGAAAGCATGTCCCTGCCAAGTTCCTGGGTTTCTAGACACTCCTGTGAGCAGGGAACAAAAGCGGAGAAGGCAGTACAGTGTGTTTGTCCCATAACAAGGATAAGCATGTCCTCACTGTTAACAATTTATGTTTTTACTTGGGGTATCAGAAGCATATTCTTGTCTCCCTCTACTAGTATGGGGTAAAACTTCTGCAAGTTTTGCAGGCTTCCAGAAGAAGCACAATGTTCAACACCGCAACAGACCTTACTTTTCTATTCTATACAAACTAACAGTAGAACTTAATCAACACTAAGACATTATTTTTCCAATTTCTTTTTGGAAAATCATAGAATATCCCTTTCCTAGAGTTTTATTACACTTCCCACCCCCCACATTGCTTTTTCTTCCATTCCTCTCTCCTGCCATTTTATTGTTTGCCTGAAGGTTTGGGGTTTTTATCAATGGAAGGACCGAGATGAAAAAAAAAATAATTAAGATCTCCCTGTACTTGTTGAAGATAAACCATAAACACTCCAATCTTAAGCCCAATGCCTGCAAAAGCAGTTTCTCTGCAGGGCTTCTTCGCACCAAGGCATGAAAATTCAGCACTGTCTATTTATATGATCAGGGGAAGGCTGAAGTAGAACACAAACATTAGTTACAGACTCAGGAGAACAGAAAAGCTATGGTGCAACTTTTTTTAAACTATCCTCAAGTTTTTTACTGCACACAAGGGGAAGGACAGATGAGGAAATTACTTAAGTAAAGGAGAATTCAGTTCCCCTTTAAAGGGACTAAGGGAAGTTTAAGGATCCAGGCCTTAACTTGCCAAGACTGTTTTCACGCTTCTACTTTACTTCAAAACTACCTTTAATATTTCAGCTTCACCACTAAACTCCCTCTTGGAGAAAAAAGCACCCAGCCAGAAAACAAGTGGTGTTTTGGCAATGAAGCCCATTCTTATTGCTCCCCTGACCACTGTGTTGAGAAGTGCCAAATAACCAGGAAGTTCCCCTCCTATAAAGTTCTTCACCAAGCAGAAGACCCCCCACCAGCACCACCCTCCCCAGTCAGAAAACAAGTGGTGTTTCGGCAATGAAGCCCATTCCTATTGCTCCCCTCACCACTATACTGAGAAGTGCCAAATAACTACGAAGTTCCTCTCCTATCAAGTTCTTCACAAAGCAGATCCACCACCACCTTCAAGCTATTCAGGGGAACTACATCTTGCCATTCTGTCCTCAACAAACATACTCCCAAATTCCAGCCCACCTCAGCATCAGCATTTCCAAGGACACTCGTTCAGTGCTGCTTGAAACACACAAAGGTGTTTCCCTCCAATTTAAGGGAGGGAATAGTCCCAGACCAACACAAAGATGATCAGAGGGATGGAGCACCTCTCCTGTGAGGACAGGCTGAGAGAGCTGGGGCTGTTCAGCCTGCAGAAGAGAAAGCTCCAGAAAGACCTTACAGCAGCCTTCCAGTATGTGAAGGGAGCTCCAGGAGAGCTGGAGAGGGACTCTTTGTCAGGAAGTGGAGTGACAGAAAAAGNGTACCAGGTGCCTAGGATAATGGTGCCGGTCCGCACATGGCAGCAACCGCAGCAGCGGGTGCTGTAGAAGCGGTCCCGGCTCCGTTTAAACGTCATGGTGGGGGTCGCACAGGCGGCGGCGGCGGCGACGCGAACCTCCGGCCTGCAGGCCCGCCACCCTCCCTCTGCCGGCTCCTTCCCCTCCGGGCTGAGGGCCCTGTAACCCAACCTACGCGTCACCGTCGCCTCGGCCAATCAGAGGGGGCGCGGGGAGGGGGGGTGCGTGCCTGAGGGAGGGCGTGCGCGTTGCCACGGTAACGGACGATTGGCGGCGCTGAGAGCCAATCAGAGCACGTCGGTCGTTCACCTGCGGCCCCGGGGGCGGGGCTCACCTGAGGCGAGGGCTGGGGCCGCCATGTTGAGGCCCGGCCCCTTTCTTCTTGGGGAGTCCCTTCGGTGTCGGTCCTCACAGCCGAGGCCCTGGCGGCAGGCACTTGGCCGGACTCCCCTGGGACACGTCTCGTCGAGCTCGTCCCACGCGGAGAGGGTGGATGTTGGCCAGGGCGGCGAGACGGTGCTCGGCCTCTGAGCAGGGCAGCCAAAGCCCTGTGGAGAAATCGGTGTTTTTCCACAAAAAAAAAATTGGATTATGTGTCTCCTTAGTAGAGCCCGAAGTGGCCTGGTTGGAGATACTACCGCCACGGTACGGCTTTTGCTGAAATTCAGCCGGTGTTTAGGGTTTAATTGGCATAAACACTTTTCTTTTACATTGATTCCTTATGTTAATTTTTTTATTGTGGTGTGTTACGTACTTTTATGTGATAAGAGTGTAAATGGAAGAGGTGAGTTTTAGTCCAGAGAGGCACTTTGCTTTTTTGTGAGTCAAAGTCCCTGTTTGTGAGTGGACAATGGTAAGTCCCGCTGAAAAATTACTGGTGCTACCACATACGTGCACTAGTTGGAAATAATGTGTTTAAATCCAAGCGCTGCCTTCATACATGTCTGTGGTAAGAGATTGCTCCACCACTTGGACACCAGATCTGGGGTTCCCCAGTGGAACAGTACACTCCTGACCCGGGGGCAGCCGGTGGTTTTCACAGACCTGATCTGTTGACAGAGATACGCAGAGTTTATGGTGACCCCAGTGCTGCTACAAGAATTTCCTTAGTGGCCCTGAATGAACGGCTTGAGACTCTTGTGAAACCATAACCTTTTGCTGCTGTGCATACATACACCAAGAAGTACGATGTCATGTGTCAGTATTAATACTGAGGTCTTTTCCCTTTCAGCAATGAGAAGCTAATGAACGTTACTGTACTTGACCTCTTGATATATTCCAGATCCTATGATTAACACGTTTCATTGCTTTAGCTACTTACTCTATTTTTAAACATGAGCTGTTGTGGATTTGTTTGAAATTATTTGCTTGAAGGTTTTAAAACTGACCTTTTTATTTTAAATCCCCTGTGTTCCATAATTGGTGTTTTTCTCCCTCAGGGCATATTTCATTTTTTGAATAAACATGTTGTAAGTGCTGCTGAGACGGCTCTAATGATCCTATTACAAACTATTGTTTGTTTCTTTAGTGCTCCTAATGTTCTCAGCCCTGTGCACAGATGCTTAATTACCAACACTCTGATTTAATGTAGCAAAACCGGGCTAATTTTAATCAATATAGATGCATGCATGTAAATAAATAAAAAAGGGAATGTGCATTTTGTTATAATCAGTCATTTAAAAAATCAGTTTTCTCCCAGATGGCACGTTGGGAAGCCTGAGCCAACTGTTCCTGCAGCGTGCACGCCTGAACTGATTACATTGTTCCTGCAGAGCTGAGGGAGGCTCTCCCTCCTCTTGGTCTGTCCCCCTGTGAAAGAGGAATTCGCAGGATTAGAGTGAGTCAGAAGAGAAAGCAGAAGCCTCTCACTGAAGTTAGGACATCCACTTGGAAACACCTAGATTACGTTCTCGGTTCAAATGGTTTGTGAGGTCAGCGTTCCAGCTAAGATTTTAAAGTTGGGTGCTTTGCCTTCAGTAGTTTCACTGACAGCTCTCATGTCGGCCTCAGATCTTCAGGGCTATTTTCATGGGATGAAAGAAACCTTAATTAAGTGTTCATATCTTTGTCAGCCAGGCTCAGAATAAAAATGGATGCGATTCCCTTGAGCTTCACTGCTTGTTATACCCTGCAGACAATAAAGACACTGGGAAGAATAATGTGAATGTCATTTAACATCACAAAGCAGCTTTCCACAGCAGGATAGACTGATGTGAAACTATTGAGTAGGCATGAAAACCTCTCTCCACTTTCTCTTCCCTTCAAAAAAAGAAAAAAAAAAAAAAAGAAAGAGAGAATTTTGAGAATGATTGCATTGCTTCCTGTTCTTGGGGGAAGAGAGAAGAGGTTAATGATTTTAGTCCTACCCTCTGTGAAAGATTCCGGTTCTTCCATGACACAGAAACGCCACTGACCTCAGGCAAGACGCTTCCTTCTTTCTGAACCTTAATTCTTGCCTTTTAGTTAGTTCAGATAGGATTTGTGAGGCTAAATAGATGAAAAATTCTGAAGGGCTCAGCTTACAGTCACCACAGCCAGAACAAAATCTAAGAGAGAGCTGGTGGATAAACTTTTCTTCCCAAATTGCGAAAAGACCTTGACATTGTACGAACAAATCTTCCACTTTCACAACAGTAAGAGCTGAAAGCCCTACACTTATCTGCAAGTCAGGAGCAGCTGCAAAAAGATTCAAATTCTTTTACCAGCATGACACTTAACTCCTTCCCTCTCAGCAGGTAGGAAGGGAAGGAGTTTTGATGCTACAGTGTTCCTCATGAGCCAGATTTGTAAGATCTTTCAAAATCCAAGAGATTGGAACTTAAGTCTTCAGAGGCTATGGCAACATTTTACCAGACACAAATTATTAGTTTTGAATAATCGTATTTGAAAACATATGTGAGAGCAGAACAGCTAGGATCATGGAAACGAGAAGCCAGGTTGCATTTTCCTTCAGCTTCTTCAGAAAATTAAGTTCAACGCCTGCAGGATGTCAAAACAACACAGTGCTGGGGCTGGTTTATGCTGATTTTGATCATTCCTCTGTCCCTGCCTTTTGTGCCATTCTTCAGTCTAGCCATGGCTAAAAGATGGTTGTTTAGACTTAGGCTGTGGTCATGCCTTCTCCTCTGTGCACGTGCGTGGGGGGAAACCTACACACCATGCTCTGATAATCAGACATGATCTCCACGGGCAGAGTTCACATCACTTTATCATGAAAATAGCATCCTTTTGGGCTTGGGGAAACTGAGGCACGGTGGGATGAACTCATTTGACCGACACCACAAAGGCTAGTGAAAACCACAGGAGTGTCAAGCAAGTCTCCTGTCCAGTGGCCTCTCTGCCAAGAGAATAAAAGGTGCAGCATAGGAGATGTTGGAGCTCTTCCATCCCAAATGGAAGGCTCTTGACTATGATGGCAGTAACAAGCTCATCTTACAGGCTTATTCTGTGGCTTTACTCTCTGTGTATGTCTGCTACTCTACATGATAAAAAAAAAAAAAGAGGAAAGGTGGCTTTGCTTCTCAGACTTGTTTATTCTCCACATCGAAAACCCATTTTTAAATGAAACAGAAAAGCAAGGTTTTACAACATCCCAGAGAAACTGATGCCTTTACATAGATACAGCAGTGTGTGACACCAGCTCCCCTCAACAGAATTTAGAAAAATCAATAGAACTGGCGCAGGTGGTGTGAAAAATATCTGGGCTGAGAGCACAGACTGGCTTTTTGCTTCCTTAAAAAAGAGAAGAATGTACTGGAGTAAAAGCAATGCATTAATATATCAATGAGGGGGGATAAAACGTAAAATAATTAGTTAAGAGGGAAACTTTTCTTTTGGTGACTCACAGTCAGTGAAATCCTAGATATCCTGAAGTCAGTGCTAACAAATTTTACCAGCCTTTTTCTCCAAGATACATTCTGCTAGAAGAACACCAGATAATCTGGAGATTCATTGGTTTCTTGTAAAAGAGGTAAGAAAGTAATAAAAATGTATCACGATGAGTTTTGTGGTTATTGGATTTTACTTTTGTTTATTGAATTAATCAACATCATTTTAGGATTCCTGATGTAGTGTTCCAAGCCTCTGTACTTTTTGTTCTAGCTGACTGCTGCTAACGATATCAATTATCTTTTACCAGGAAGGGTCAATTTAACGTGGTTCCAAACCAGGGTTAGAGAAGCAGCTAAAATATGACAGCAGGATGTAAAACTTAAATTAACACAAGACTGCATTTCTGGGTTAGTCGCTGTACGCTCGGGTTTTCACAGAATCATGGAATGGTTGGAGTTGGAAGGGACCTTAAAGATTATCGAGCTCCAACCCCCCTGCCGTGGGCAGGGACACCTCCCACCAGACCTGGTTGCTCAAAGGCCCATCCAGCCTGGCCTTGAACACTTCCAGGGATGGGGCATCGAGAACTTCTCTGGGCAACCTGTTCCAGTGACTCACTGCCCTCACAGAGAAGAATTTCTTCCTTATATCCAATGTAAATCTCCCCTCTTCCAATTTAAAACCATTACCCCTCGTCCTGTCACTAGACTTCCTGACAAAGAGTCCCTCCCCAGCTCTCCTGTAGCTCCCTTCAGATACTGGAAGGCTGCTCTCAGGTCTCTCCAGAGCCTTGTCTTCTGCAGGCTGAACAGCCCCAGCTCTCTCAGCCTGTCCTCACAGGAGAGGTGCTCCATCCCTTTAATCATCTTCGTGGCCCTCCTCTGGACCTGTTCCAACAGGTCCATGTCTTTATGTTGAGGACTCTAGAGCTAGACACAGAACTCCAGGTGGGGTCTCACAAGCACAGAGCAGAGGGAGAGAATCACCTCCTCTGACCTGCTGGCCACGCTTTTTCTGATGGAGCCCAGGTCACGGTTGGCTTTCTGGGCTGCCAGCGTGCACTGCCGACTCATGTTGAACTTCTCATCCACGAGCACTCCCAAGTCCTTCTCCTCAGGGCTGTTCTTCGGTCATTTCTGAATATCAAACACTGAATAAAAACTCTTGTATTCATTTACAGAATAAAAATCTGCTAAGCTGAAAGAGTCATTGTTTGTTTATATCAGCCTTCCATACACCCAAGGAGCTATAAAAATGTCTAACAATAACGGGTAGCATTTTCCTCCATCTAACATGGCAAGTTCAGGCATCTCAGTGTTTTCACGTCACTGAAAGTGAGTGCTGGAAAGGGAAAATGTCCTGTACTTGGAGGCAGACTCTCCCTCCAAGCCCTCATCCTGGACTTGCCGCTCTGTGAATCTTGGCAGGGTGAACGGGAGGAGCCCAAGGACCTGAACGTTACCTGCTCCAGGAAGCAGGAAGAGTTGCCTCCTGGTAATTGCCGTTTCGTTACAGTTTGCTCTTTGAATGCCTTTGCAGCTGGGAACGTCAGCAAAGGTTTCAGCCGGTGCTGCCAAAAGTGCTTGATTAAGTAATTTGTGGTGTGTCTCTGTAACTTACCACATTCAGAACCACCACCAAAGGGAAGCAGCACACAGGTACAGGAGTCAAAGTTTGACATAAACTCCAGTTTGCCAAGTTTCTAGTAGTCTCTTGATAGGATGGTACAAGGAACAGGTCCTGTTGCAGGGGCTTTTTCCTGAGGTGCCACAAGGAGTTTGTTTCTGAGACCAACACATTATTTTCAGTAATCACTTATTTATTTAATTTTTCAGTAATTACTTTCATCATTTCAGTGCAGGAGGGACATTTCTCTTGCAGACAAGAACACCTGCAGAGCTGAATGTCAGGGATGGCATGTACCAGAAAGTTCCATCTGCCTTGAAAAGACCCCTGGGTCTGGTTCAGTACAATCGCAGAAGGACAAGATTTCCTACACCTGAGATTTCCTATCCCTGGAAGTGTTAGCCTGTGGCTGCAGACCCCTCTCCTCACAAGGAGCCACCTCCTCTCAGAACAGTTCCACTATTATAGAGCAGGCCCGTGTTGTTAGCATAACAAATAAATTATTTTCTGCCAAGCAATTACCTTGTCTACCTGATACTTGGCTCATGCAGGTCTGTCAGCTGTGCCACGGATCTGCAGATTGGGTGGAGCCTTGATAATTACAGATGATTACGATGATCAATTACAGATAATTATGGAACAGCAGGCCACATTCCTCCCTGCAGTTGCCCCACTTAACCCTGACGGTGTTACACCAGCGTTTGAGAGTGAAGCAAAGCTTCAGCCTCTGCATCTGCATCCTGCAGTCTGCCTGGGAGGAAACACAGCTTTGCAGGTCAGGAGTTCATCAATTACGGCATCAACCACAGCTTAATGCCTGAGATACTCATGGACCCATCCCTTGGGGATATGGCCCTGTTATTAGGGATACAGCCAATCTTCCACCTTCAAAAGGCTTCCCACAAGAAAGGGCGTCATTACAAAAATAGAGCAGACTGAGTTTGAGAGAAAGTTGAAACTTATAGCAGTGTGTTTCATCGTCTGCAGCTGCTGCTATAACAGTTAATTGCTTCCTCCTAACCAGATCATAGATGTTTTCCCAGCCACACTTCATCCCACCTCCCACGCCATGGCTGCACCAGAGGCTTGATTTCCAGCCGCTGGACCATCTGTGGGCACAGGGAGGGCTTTTTGGCTGATCCTGACACATGTGCCACTCAAGCAACTAATAAATCGCTTAAGGAAAAGTCAGGGGGAGCCAGCTGGATCTGGCCCATGGACTGGCAATTAGGCTGTACTGGGTCGATGAATGAGCAAAGAGAGGCTACTTCAGATTTATCCTTCTAAGGGATTATACAGAGAATAAAAACATTCAGCTGTAGCACAAGCAATGCCACAGCCTGTTGGAGGGATGTTGAATCTCCCGTCTGAGGATTTAACACTACTCTCCAGCTAGCAAAGATCAGAGACTAGGAGAAGGAGCACATCAGGCACACTAGTTTAATGCTCCTGGTGCCAGAAGCAGGACAGCAGGTGATGATTCTCACAGAAGAGAAGGGGAGACATGTCTTAAAAGCATGGAAAGCAGGGATTAGGCTGAACATGCAGTGATGAAAGGAAGGGAGATTTCATAAGGGAGTCAAAGGTCTGCTTTTCAAAGATGCTGCCCATCTGCAAAGACCATTGGTGAAGCTGAGCAAGGACTAGGAGGTGAAAGAATGGAAGTCAAGAGCAGCTGCTGAGTGCTTTGTGTTTTGGTTTGGTTGCTTTTTATTTAAACTCAGTCCATTCAGTGAGGAAAAAGACCCTCAGCATACTTTCCCATCCCTGGCAGCCCATGCAGCAGCAGCAGCACTTGGGGAGGTCCCAGCGCTACCACAGCTGTATCAACCAAACAGTACCCAACACCCAGCGGGGCACGGGAGATGATTCTCTCTCTCTGCTCTGCTCTCGTGAGACCCCACAGCATCCAGCTGTAGAGCCCCCAACATAAGGACATGGACCTGATGGAGCAACTCCAGAGGAGGGCCATGAAGATGATGAGAGGGCTGGAGCTGCTCTCCTATGAGGACAGGCTGAGAGAGTTGGGCTTGTTCCTCCTGGAGAAGAGAAGGCTCCAGGAACACCTTATAGCAGCCTTCCAGTACCTAAAGGGGGCCTACAGGAGAGATGGGCGTGAACTTTTTACAAGGGCACGTAGTGATAGGAGGAGGGGTAATGGCTTCAAATGGGAAGAGGGCAGATTTAGATTAGATATCAGGGAAAAAAAATTCACTCTGAGGGCAGTGAGACACTGGAAGAGATTATCCAGAGAAGTCGTGGATGTCCCATCCCTGGAAGTGTTCAAGGCCAGGCTGGGTGGAGCTTTGAGCAACCTGGTCTAGAAAGAGGTCCCTGCCTATGGCAGGGGAGTTGGAACTCAATGATCTTTAAGGTCCCTTCCAACCCAAACCATTGTATGATCTTATACTTGTCCTAACCTCTTGCAGCATGGCACCGATGAAGCAGATGAGTCACACAAACAGTACATTGCCACCAAATTTGCCCTGAGGAGAGCTTTGCAGTTATTTAGGAAGGCCTACGATCAAGTGTTTATGTGTAGGAGTGTGTTTTCTTTGCCTACATTAGAATGTGGTATTAAATAAGGTGTTGCTATAAATTCCTGAGCCCATCTGTATTACAGTGATGACTTCCCATCTGTGAAATAGTGGCGCCAGAAGAAAAATATAGCTCTCCTGATACCGCTGATGTCAGGAAGAATGGTACTGATGAATTTGACAGAAAAACTGGGTAATATAATTTGCTGCTGCTTGTCATCAGCACCGCAGTCAACTTGTCAGTGTTACAGGTCTTGGTTGGTTTTTTATTCCAACAGCAGAAGAATGGCATGAGGATTTCCTAAACATGAAAGGGTTCAGATGAAGGGAATTTCTTAGAAAACGTTTACAGTTCACTGAAAAATCTTGAAAGTTAAATTAATTTAGCCAAAACCACGTGCTGTTACTCACACACATCCAAACTAATTAAATGAAACTGCTCACAAATGCTGGGCTTTGGGAAAAAGTTTTTATTTTTTATTATAAAAACAACGATAATTTGAAATACTGTAAGATGTTGAAATAAAACATAATTACACAGACATCAAAATGTTTGCAAGCAGATATAGAGGAAAAAGTAGAAGAAATCTGGAGTCTACCAGTGAGTTTGTGAGCTTCTCTTTATCTCCTTCATTCTTTTTTTTTTTTT
>VXBW01000095.1:87769-115597 GCA_013400375.1 Thinocorus orbignyianus
TTTTTTTTGATCACAGAGGTTATCTTCAATGCTAAACAAAGTCCTTGAGCAACATCCTGGCCCCAATGAGGTCAATGAATGTTTTCCATTGGCTTCAGAGATAGCAGAACTTTACTCCTTACCCACATACTCATTGACACATCTTCTGAATCCTTGAACTTGCTGTACTTGTTTCTCCAGTGAGGCCATGCATTTTCATGCTAGGCATCTGCTCCATACCAGTTAGTTGCCAGATAAAAGCCCTTTGGTCTATTCAGTCAATTCATTAATTGTGTGTATTTCCTTTACACTGAGACACAAACACCAAGAGGTGCAGGTTCTAGACAGTGGGCTGCAAAGTGGCATCAGTTAAAGATGACACCTCCCCAGTCTGAAACAATCCAGCTGTGCTAAATTGCAGGGCACACACTGTACAGCTGGCTACCCCCCAAACCCCACAGCACGAGAGAGCTGCCCTTTAACATATAGTAGCCAAACTCCAAGCACAAATAGACTGCCACAATTAAGTGCTTCTCTGAAGGATACAGCTACTCTGACAGCTGTGAAGCCACAAAAGAAGGCTCTCAGGTAACGCTCAGACAAGCCACCATCAGGGATGGGTGGCTGCAAAGGGCAGAAGCACAGAGCACACCTGGCTCTGCGATGCAAACAGAGGTGTTGCTGTAGCGGTGTAAAGCCATTAACATCCCTGGTTAATCACTGCCTGAGATCAATTTGAGTCTCAGCATCAGCCCAATGCCTACAAACGTGCATACATTTAACATGCATTAATATCCCATACAATCTCCAAGGGCATAAAGTCAAATGCAAATGGAGATTTGACAATCAGTATCTTGTGCTTCGGGGTGGCAATTCTAGGATGGGTCATGTGGAGGCACAGTCTCAGGACCATCTAAGAAACCCTCACAGCTACCACCAGAGCTGCAGCTCCTCCAGGGATAAAGGGCTTCAGCCTTTAGTGGTGTCAGCTCAGTGATATTTATAAACCACAGTATTCGATTGTAACATGTTCCCTCCTCCATCCTGTAAGCCCTCTGACAACAAGAAATACACATTCTTTAATAAATACTAAAAATGACATTTTTAAAAATTTTCATTCACAGTATTTAAGTAATGAAATGATAAAAACTTCCAAACATTAGAGTAAGAAAAGTTATTTTGAAAAGTTACTTCTGTCTACTATAAGTACAAATGCAACATGCTTTGGACATACAGACTTTAAAATTTAGCCCACCATGAAATCAGAGGGAAAAAAAAAAAAGGTTTTGACCATCTTTCCAAATGAGTTTAAGATCTCCTTTAGAAATTTTCCCTGGTGGACCAAGCTAGCCTGATGTGAGGTGAAAAGTATAAATATATCAAGGTATGAGGCAAGAGTCTGACTGCAGCCACCAACAACAATTGAAAAGACTTAGGAGGTTGGAAAATGATCCACACTATTCTCTCTTTGTCTCTGAAGAGTGCTTCCTTCTGGACATTAGTAGCCTGTCGAGGAGCACCAATGCAAAAACACCAGAGACCAGCTGGTGGATCCTTCATGGAACCAAAGTACAATCATGGCCAGGTAAGTCCTGACCACCTCTACACTGGCATATAACATTACAAGTTGACAAACAACATGACAGCAAAAAACTGAAGGGACTCAATGCAACCAGTCAAAACCCATTCAACAGCTTTTAATCAAGGGCAGCAGTTTGTAATGATTAACTGCTCTGTTTCACCGCCCCCTCCTGTGCACAGCGTGCTCATTCTCTCCCTTCTCTCACACACTCACGCTCTCTGGCTCTCTCACTGCTTCTCTCCTCCTCTTCCTCTCGCTGGGAGGTCCCCTAGAGCCTCTCTTGACTTTGGGCTCAGCACGGCATGGCAGAAAGCGGAATCCTTGCAGCTCATGGGTACGTCTGCCCCATTGGGTTGTCACTCTGGCAGCTGCACAGCTCCCTCAAGTCTCTTTCTTCATTTTCTTCCTCTTCCTCCTCTCCTTATTCCCAGGTACTCCTGCCATACAAACAACAGGGGCCAGTTACAAACCCACCATGTGCAATCACATCCCTGGGAACTGCTGGCTTTGCACAGAACCATAGAATTGTCCAGGTTGGAAGGGACCTTTCAGATCATAGAGTCCAGCCATCAACCTAACACTGACAAAAACCACCACTAAACCTTGGCACTAAGCACCACATCTACTAGTCTTTTAAATACCTCCAGGGGTCATGATTCCACCACTTCCCCCTGCAGCCTGTTCCAATGCCTGATAACTCTTTTGGTGTGGAAGTTTTTCCGAATAGCCAATCTAAATCTCTCCTGGCACAACTTGAGGCCATTTCCTCTTGTTCTATCACCTGATACTTGGGACAAGAGACTGACCCTCAGCTCCCTACACCCTCTTTTCTGGTAGTTGTAAAGACTACCTGATAAGGTTTCCCTCAGCCTCCTTTTCTCCGGGCTGAACAACCCCAGTTCCTTCAGCTGGCCCTCTTAAGACTTATTCTCCAGACCACTCACTAGCTTTGTTGCCCTTCTCTGGACACACTTCAGCACCTCAATGTCTTTCCTCAGTCCTTCACCTGGAGAAGGGTATTCTGGTGTTCTTAGATGTGTTTTACAAGGGTCACCTACTTAGAAGAGTAATCCAAAGTCACAGGGAGGACTCTGAATGTTTTTGGTGGGCTGTGATTCACACATACATTTGCTTCCATTTCACTTTAAAAGCACTGTGCAAAAACTGTTCCCACTAAATGCAATAGCAGTTTTGCTCATCAATTCTGGCAGGAACAGGAACAGGTATTTGTCACAGAAAAAAAAATATAACAGAGCCTCTCTAAGAATTAACACCTTCAGCTAAAGGAGACGCATTTTGCACATTCACTAAAAAATGTGTTGGTGAACGCTTCTCGGATTACCCATTTTTCTGAAACCAAGCTTCATCAAATGTGCAAAACCAATCACTTACCGTTACTGGGTGAATTATTAGCAACGTCCAAGGTTTTTTTGAAGGAAGCACAGACTGTATCACTGCTACGTTTTGTGGATATCAAGTCCGTTGGGCCTTCTTCCATACTCGTTTCCAAACCTTGCTGGGGCTTAATTGAAACAATATGCTTCACTAAGCATATGAGTTAAACAAAGCATATGCGAGTACAAATTATAAGATAAAAATGTCATTATTGGAGGGAATTAGGGTATTTAAAGAAACTGCAGGACAAATTAGTTTTTAAATGGTTAGAATATTCTTGTATGTCATTTACCTACCTCCTGTTTATTTGTTTTAGAAGGGGTTAAAGTAATGAAATTGTCTTTCATCACCATCTTTCCCCTTGTTTCCCCCATGAATAGAAGAACAGCAAGATATATTGAGGTAATTGTAATTGTACAGTGAGATTGTAAACTAAGATGTGCCCACAGACCACAGAAATACTGGAGATAGCACAGGGAGCGTGGTGAGCAACTTTGTATACCTGACTTAATGAGTAATTTCATTCTTTTATATCAATCTCTAAAGGACGAGCTTGCACAGCAGCAGATACCAGCATTTGGGGCTGACATGCAGGACAAACTCCTTCTGGCCCATCATAAACATGCCAGAAGAAAAACCACTGTCCTGAGGAGTCTGAACAGCACTATTAAGATTATTCATTAAGGTATGTACAAAGCTAAAGCAACTAATTGGATGTGCAAGAGAGAGAGAGCGGCCTGGCAGCACTCCGGTAATTGATGCGTTGTCCTAATGATCACATGGATCATGGTCAGTGAGTTAGTTAAAAGCTTTTCCCTTAAAATAGGAGCGTCGGGAGTTCAGGGAGCAAAATTGTCCCAAGGATCAGGAGAAACCTCAGTGTGAGAGGAATACAAATGGTGCTACACAGCTGTACGAGTCCAGAGCAACATAGTCACCGGCAAGTGACTAACAAACAATTAGGATGTTTTGGGGGTCTCCCCCAATTTCTCATTTCACCGAGCAGCAACGACATCATGGCCAAGGACTGGCCCAAAACCCAGTCAACAGTCTTCTCCTTTGTACTTCCCATCCCAAATGAGGTGACTTTTTCACAGCTTTTCTCTGGTGCACTCTGAGACATATTTCTCTAAAGAAGCTTTTCACTGGTATAACATTGGTCTCGCTTTATCTTCAGCGGCTTTTGGGAACCATTTCTGAATTACTGCTAGTGTCTCCAGGTTACCTTCTGCCACAGATGAAACACAGCCCAGTTGTACACTAAACTGGGAGTGTGTTTGCCTGAGAAAGCATTTTCTCTTCCATGATTAAAGCCATCTGCTCCTCTCTACATTGCAAAATCAAACTGTTTTGTAAGTATGTTAGGGAATACCGTGTTGCAAAAACTCACTGGTCACTGTGCTCACCCTTCTGAGAAAGGGAAGGGAAGGGGAGAGAAGGGGAGGGGAGGGAAGGGAAGGGAAGGGAAGGGAAGGGAAGGGAAGGGAGAAGGGGAGGGGAGGGAAGGGAAGGGAAGGGAAGGGAAGGGAAGGGAAGGGAAGGGAAGGGAAGGGAAAAGAGAAAAGCCCCGCTTAGGTCACATCATCCTAGTGGAGAAGATATCCCCCTCTGCTCTTCGAAAACCAGACACTACTCTGGGAATACAAAATACTCACATGCCTGAGTCCAGCTCCACCCCTTGCTTCCATCACTTCAATTTTCTTCTTCTTCCGCTGTGTTTTGCTTTTCAGTCCAGAAAGGCAGAAATTAATTCCTGCTTTGCCTTTTGCCAAATCCTGAAACCATCAGAGATTTTATAAGAGGAGGCCTGGGATGGCTGATACATGGGGTTTTCTTGTGGAAAACTGATTACTTCTAGGAGTGTACAAGCAGGGTGTCTCTCTGGATAAAGTGCACATCTCAGCTTAAGACAGCAGTTTGCAAAAAGCTCAGCACACACTTCCCGCTACTGCCAAAGAGGGACATTTCCCTGGGCTTCTAGGAAGCATTTAAACAGCAAACCTTCTACTTCTGCACCCAAGCTACCACTGTGTCACTATGAATGAACCCTCTCACTTAAATAAATACAACCTAGCTGGGGTGGCGGGAAGGCTGGTGTCAGCTGTGGACTCTACACCTCTTTTAAGCCCCAGGTATTCCTGAGGGTCAGCAGCAGTAGAAAGAGTTCGTTGACACAGGGTGGCAAACACTGATGTTTGCTGCTTGGGACTGCAATGCTATCCAGGTGATGAACTCCCGGAACCAGCCAACTCACCCAACCCATCTCACACATCCTGCAAGTATGTCCCCCAGCTCCAGCTATCTCATGGGTCAGGGGAGTGACCATGCCAAGTGCCTCCTCCCAGCGTGAGAAAGCCCCCAGGACCAGAGGAGCCTGGCTCTAGGGCTGGACTATACACCCCGGTCTGGCTGAGACTGATCCCAGTGGAGCAGGTATCCCTCGGTCACCAACACTGCTGCCTCACCTTCTCCTTCTCATCCCCTGCCTGATGCTCCTCCTGTCCTGTCCAATTTCCCCACTCTTCTGTGGGAGCCTTCCAGTCAGAGTCTAGGTCAATCGCTGAAGGATCATCTATTAGAATAAGTACACAAATGTGTTATATTCAAATCCGTACTATTTCCCAGGCTCATGCTAGTAGTGCAAACACTGCAAAGGGTATCTGTCATCTTCCTGGGTGTGCGTGTATGCACATGCATCTTAAACACATTTAAAAAGAGGTATACACTGACGGCTAATTCACAATTAGTGACTGCACTCTTCAGGACAGGCGGAAAATTAAAGAAGGACAGAAAAACACATGCAGGAACAAAAGCCCTTCCAGCTGGTGTTTCAGTAAAACAAGCTTTACGAAACTAATAGCATGGCTTGTCAAACACTTTCTTTTAATTTCATGGAGAAGGATTCAGGCATATCCAGAAACACTGGCAGAGAGCACTGGCTCTTCCACTCACCGCAACACACCATGCCCAGGGCAATTATTTGTATGGAAGAGCAATATTAACAAAGGGTTTATGCATTTGTTAATGCTCTCATTGGCTTCTCTTTCCTATAAAAAAATAGTACCGAGTGATTCTTGACTTAATCTTCCTCTTCCATTTTCTTTTCTTGAACGTAAGCCAGAAAGGCACCATCACAGCACAGATCTCCAAAGCTCCTTAACATGAAATTCTAAATATTCATGAAATAGATAACACCTACCCTGCATCGATTTTGATCATTTAATGGGGGCTAAGCAGAAAACTTTTGAAAATCTTTTAGCTTTCAGTATGTGCCAGAATGTGGTACCTTTGAAAATCTGGCTGCGAGCCCTCAGCTGCCTCTCCACAAAGCACTGGGAAATGATCCTCAGGCAAGAAGGCAAAACAGACCAGTCTAATTTCTTTGCCCAAACTGAATGAGGTGCAAAAAAAGCAGATAAATCAGTGTAAGATGTTGAAAGGACTACTTGATTATTTTTTAATAGTTTTAATATAGCAATCTTAAATCTTATCCTAACAGGAAGAAAGGCTTTCAAAACATGGCATATAATAATAACTCTTAGCTGATCGTGTCTCTTAAAATAAAAACAAATATAAAAAAACCCCAGGCTGGATGGGAAAACTTCTAGTTGAAGCATGGCCAAACCCAAAAGCATGCTGGGGATGATAAAAGAAAACTGTTTCCAAAAAGTTCCTCTGTCCAGTTTGCTGCCAAATGTTATAAACATGATTATAAACATTGCTCGTTTCTCAGTTTAAAATTCATGCCCTGTACATAGGCAGTATTTCTTTCCTCCCTGAAAAGGGATAGGAACAAGTATTTTCTAACGTACCCTCCCCAACCCCCCCTCCCCAAAAAAAAATAAAAAAATCCAGTCTATGTATTTTAAGCAAATCAATGCATCTAAATTCCAGACATGCAAAATATACATGAATGACTTAGACATCTGAAGAACAGTTTGTGTAAGCTGCAGCATGGGATTACACCACCAAAAAGCTTCTCCCGCTTCTCCCCAGTTAGGTTGCAGGAGGATTCTGGAGGATGTAGCTGTTGTGGTTGAAGGCAATCCCAACCCGTGCTCTCCACCCTGTTCCTATCCCAGAAGGTGCATCGCTGTGGGGACACAGCAAGTGTCAGCAAAGACACACTTTGCCTCTGCACTAATATAGCACAAGTGTGCCATGGCAGCAAAAAACATAAGCAAAACCATGCTGCTAGAGTGAAGGAAAATTCTGGATACCAGGAGGGTACACATCCTGACGTAGAAACTGGTGAAATGGCACGGACACTTTGGGAACGACAGTCGCTCCTGAGCTGCACTGCAGCAGCTCTGCTGGCGGATGCTGTTGTGGGTGTGCAGGCAGAACAGGCTGTAACTTAAGGAAGGCACATGGGATGCCAAATCTATCTTTTTCACTTCCGATCTCTTAAACGTTGTGTTTATGTACTTATTTTTAAGCATGAAAATAATTTTAATGGCTAAAATCCTGCAGTGGGCTTGCGTTCATGCTTTGCCCTCATCGTGTGGGTGATCAGCCATGCAGCAGTGGCTCTGCCTCATCTCAGAATTATTCTTCCTGAAGAATTATGTCCTAGGGGTGTATAAAATCAACTCAGAGTAAAATGAAGTGCAATATAAGATTCTTTGCAATTTGCTGGATTTGATGGAAAAATAGGATTAAATGTACTTATCCTAGAGTGCTGGTTTAAAACCTGTCCTGTTGTGTAGCATGTTTCCCTTCCAGTTACACTGACATCTCCTGGAATGGCCTTAAACTTTGAATAATCGCTAATATTTATAGTCAGCAACGGGTCCTCTTTGGGTCACAACTTCTTTCACAGGCTAAAACTGGAGGAAAACTAAGGGAGGGCAGTCCTTCACCTGGCAGGGCAAAATCCTCAGTGGGCTGCATATTGTCTGTGCTGCTGAGTCCTCCTGTGGCTGCTCTGGAAAACCTGTCCCTCTGCAAAAGTCAGATGGCCGTGCAATGAGCATGGTGCTAACCCAAATCCTAGCTGAGCCCTCACTTGAGGACCAAATGGAATCCATTCAGCACAAATGGATAGACAATTTCCAGGCTCAAGCTTGCATTAATATGTTACAGGTCAAAATTATTGCTGCCAATAGCTCGGTGCAGGATTCTCTCACCCAGCACCTTCCTCTAGCATAATTCAGTAGATGCAAAAATATCCAGTAAATCCCAGACTGAAGACTTCTTTTAATCCAAAGAAGCTGCTTATTCCCATGAAATAAAGGAATTAAAATTCATTTTAACCCCAGGAGAGAAAGAAGGATGGGAGTCATAAGACACAGGAGCCTACTGAATGTTCCAGGAAAAATCTGCCTTGGCAATCAAGAAGGATTCATTGGGAAGATGCCAAGTCACAGGTAAAAAGGCAGCCCTCATGGTCATGAGACGCACTGCATTTGTGAAGCAGAACATGGGTCTTCTGAGACTGTGCTGTTGCTGGAACACGGTGCCCATGGTGCTTTGAAGCAGACACGCAGCATAAGATCTGTATTTGCTCACCTTGGAACCAGACACAAGAGCTCTGAAGGAGCCCAGGTCTGCACAGGTTACACATTTGTAACAGCAAAAGCAGCCAAAACCTATATAGTGCATTTTGGGAAACAGGTAAGTGTAAATAGAGGAATGTCCCCAAAGGGGCAGTGGCAGATGTGTGTTATAGTTGCATGAAGGATGTGTAGGGACACATGTGCAAGCAGTAAAGCCATCAAGGTAGAGCACAGGAGACAGAGCAGGCAGGAGATGTCTGGTGCATCTATAACAGCCCTGCAGAATATGTGAGAAAGGTGCCTGGTGAAACCAGGGCATCTCCCGGGCCTGAGAGTAAAGTGAACTATGCCAGAAGCAGAGGTTTTCTCTTCATGGCAGGGCTGAAAAGCATGCAAACAGTGGCAATGAGCAGGGAAAAATGAGGATGAAAGAAGTTTCCCACTTGGAGCCCCCTCTCCTCATGAGGGACTGCAGCCATCAGCACTAACCATGTGGCTTCAGCTCCGAGACACTGAATACCCTGACCTAATGAAGGCTTAGTTGGCTAAGGACTAGTTGTTTGAATATGCAGGGATGATGACTGATGATAGAATGAGAATTACAGAATTGCTGAGGTTGGAAGGGGCCTCTGGAGATCATCTCATCCCACCCTGCTGCTCACAGCAGGCTCAGCTACAGCAGATTTCTTAGGGATGTAGCCATATTTCCAATGATGGAGACTCTGCAACCTCTCTGGGCAACCTGTTCTGCTGCCGGACAACCCTCACCACAAAACCCCTGCTTCTTCTTATGTATACATGGAATTTCTCATATTTCACTTCATCCCTGTTGTCTCTTGTCCACTCTCTGGACAGACCAGAGCCCCTCACCCCATCAGGTGTTCCTACACACAGATGGACTCTGCTGGACCCACTCCTGGGAAGCCCAGAAATGGGCTCAGTGTTCTCCAGATGTGACAATTATTAAAAATTAACCACCAGCAACATGCATCATTAATGAATGTCAACCAAGCAGTGCATTGTTTTGAAACCAGCCTGATTTATCAGTCTTTTCAACACTCCCATATCACAGTGACCGCTCCGCTCCCACATTACTAACTCCCTCTTTCCCTCTACATATAAATACTTTCAGTTGTGACAACACTTAAGCCTCAAGCCTTTTGTGAGGTAGCCTGCTATTATTACTGGTATTTCATGAAAACACAAGCCGATGGGGTGCGGAGAGTGAGCCAAGGCTGCTCTACAAGCCAAGGCAGGGACAGGAGTCCAGCATCCAGCTCCTTCTTCTGCACCAGCCCATTGCGGAACAAAGAGACTCATTAAATGTACTGATCTGGATTTGATAAAATGACCCCAGCTCGTATTCAGGTTATGAATGGCATTTTTTTTTCCTCAATTTTTTTTATTAGTTCACAAGCCTGCAAGAGCTAACAAGCCTTGTTTAACTGTCAAAGAGCTCATTTTGCCTGCAGCACCGACCTTAATGCCAACCATTACCTCATCTAAATTCAGGGAATACATGTTCGTGACACTCCCCTCTGCATCAATATCAGGGCTGATGATTCAAAGGGGGAGAAAAACCTACTACTCTTAAGAAGCAAGCTGTAAGGCAGGCAGAAATCTTTCCATTTCTGCTTTCAATCAAAATGCATCTGCTCCGAGGTTTGCCAGAGCAAGCTGCTGAATTTGCTCCTATCTGTTCTGCTCTTGGACAGTCACGGCATGGAAAAAAGAAAGAGGAGCTCTGCCCAGCTCTGCAACTGCAGATCAAATCCAGAGTGTGCCAAGCGTGACAGGAGTGAGGAAATGCCGATGGAGAGCTGCCTCCCCCCTTCCTACACTAGCAAGCCTGGGCTCAGAAGTTATGAAGGGCTAGCAGCAACGTGGGGGTAAACAAAGATAGCACTAACGGAGAGGAATGATTGGAAATGGGGTTTTTTGTTTTTGTTTTTGTTTTTTTAAGCAAACTATGCTATTTATAAAATCCTCCAATGGCCAAGCCAATGCGTCTGCTGCAGTTGCAGTTACCGCTGGGCAGAGGAGCAAGACGACCGCAGTCTTTTCTCCTCAACGCATCCAGCCACCCGGGGTTCTCCTGTAGTTAAGGCAATCAATCAGAGCAGCTAGGGCGAGAAGGGGTCTGCTTGGCTCGTCGGACATCAGTCCTGCAAGAGCAGAGCAGGGCCTCCCAACAACAGGGGTATAAATAGATACTTCACTCGATCCTGACCAAAAGGTCAAGAGAAAAGGCCACCTAATACCCACACTGTTCATGCCAAATCACTCCAGCAGCTCAGGACCTCCACTGGCCTTTCAAGCAGATTTTAAAAGGAAAAAAAATCCCACTATTACCAGTCATAAAAAGCCTAAAATCCGGATCACCGCGGTCCACTGGAGCTGGATTCTGCATCTGGATATTACAGAGGAAATTATAACTTTTGGCAAACTTAGCAGAGGCCTGTCCTCCTCACGGCTGTTCTGTGGCCACCCCACTGAGCACCCAGCAGGCTGGGGGCTGCCTGGAGAGGGGCCACCCAGCTCCACCTTCCCCACCCAGCGATGGGAAGGAGGGAAACACAAGGCTTCAGTTATGAAAACCAACCCCAACTTTGAATTCGCTTTGCAAATTTAGTAATCTGAGATGATTGCTAACACGTGGGACTGGGGTGTTTTGGTGTTTTTTTTTTTTTTTGTTTTTTTTTTTGGAGCACAAGAGCCCGTATTGTTGCCTCTGGCTCAGGATGTCCCTGACCCACGCTCCGCTGGGTGTGGGGAGGGATCGCCCTGTGCTCACCCTGTTCCTTTGCTCATTTGCCAGCAGCTGCTGGAGAGAGGACACAGAGCCATGGAAGCCTTCAGACAGCCTCCCTGCAGCTGGCCTAGCTGCCCAGAAGCTCTAATTACACTTTGCACAGCAGTATGTATGCACTGAGCAGAACTGTACCTACCACTTCCTTTTTTTTTTGTCACCTTCTCAGTAAAAACATAAATAAATCGCATGTTCTCACCCTTCTCGATGGTCCCATGCAGGATGCCTGTCCAAAACCAGATCCAGATTGAATTCCTCTCTTAACCTCTGCCGGGTGGGAAGTGGACCCTGATTTTTGGGGCTTAGAAATCAGACTGGAAAGGGTATCAGTGTTCCTACACTCATCTTTCCATAGAAAACGAGCAAAGAGACATACCCTGCCCCTGCCACGCATCATCTGTGGGGAGGAAAGTCAAGCTGGCGTGCCAACAGCATCTGGAAGGACTGTCCTCAGATGATTTATTCTTCGTGTTATCTGCATAGGGAAAAAGCACCTTTTTTAAAATAAAAACCAAAAAAAACCCCAACTCCAAAACCTAAAGACTATTCACATAGGTGTAGTCACATTATTAAAAGCAATTAATCGTGCCTTTATCTGCTCACTATGTCACGATGCCTGGACGTTACATAATTTAAGCCACACATTAATCTACGCTGCTCATCACGGTGGATTTATTAACGAAGGCTGGATGAGGACGCTACGTGCGTAAATTATTAAAATCAACCCACTCAGGGGTGGCTACACTAACAATATTCAGAGATGTAAACTTCCAACACATCTCTGTTGAGGGTGTAAAAAAGGGAGCTGTAGTTCCCTGCACAACAAAAGCCACGTCCAGTGTATCCAGCTTCAGCTCCTACTGACTTCAGGGAGAAAGCTTCTATTTATTCTAACAGAAATCCATGATTCCCAAATTAATTACTCCAAGGAAGAGCACAGATGAGAGCAAGCTGCTGGAGGAAAAAGAAGAGTTAAAGTTCTTCTGGTGATTATTTTCAACAACTAAAGCAAGCAGTAGGATTCACTTGCCTCCTTGAGTGACTCCCCTCAGCCCCTTTCTAAGGCCTGTACATACAGTGTTTTCTTCATTTCTTTCATACACAATAGATATTTTTTTTCATATTTCTGATTTTTCCTTCCTTCCCTCCTTCCTTCCTTTCACTTAAATGGCTCCTCTGTTTATGCAGTTTTGCTCTGAGTCAGCTTGATTTTTTTGCTGTATAAATGCAGGTGTTAACAAACATTTCTCCCTGTACATTAGGAACTGCTCCACTGATGCAGTGTTGGAAAATAGATGATAAGTATGTCACATATTGTATTGACTGCCATGTCTGGCTTCAGAAGCAAATTTCAGCATTCTGGCTTGCACTGCACATACTGTTTTGTGCATGGATGTCTACCTATATGTATCTATACTTGCCCCTAGCATCTCTAAAATATTCAGGACCACACTTTGCATTCATCAGCCAGTTGGACCTGCAGAAAAATTTGAGTTTCTGCTGGGCAGACAGTGTGTGAACCAGGAGCACTCAGAGCCAGGCAGTGAGAAGGACTGAGAGATGCAGAGAGGCAAAGCAAAAGCCAGAAATGAGGCTCAAGATCAGTGCAAAACTAGAAGATGCTCCAGACTTCTCAAGGCCATGCATGGAGAGGCTGAAGCTGAAACTCCCTCCTTGTGCTGGGGAGGAAGCTGCTGGTGAGGCAGCCTCAAAGAGAGGCGTTTGCTCCCTCCCTCGGTCTGAAATTCTCCGAATTAGTTGGTCATCGGAACACAACAGAAACCTTCTGTGTGAGTAAATCTAACAGAGAAAGAATTTGCTGGGGAGGCAATTTTTTAATTTTATTTATTTATTCCAAGATGAGACACAAGTTTGGAAAGCACTCAATAAAACATTCTGATGTCACTCCTTAAAAGGCTGGTAGTGCTGGATTGCAGATGCGAGCAAGCTCTACAAGGGAGTGTGACTAATGAAATGTGGCTCCAAGGGAAAAGATCCATATGTAAGCAATAAGAGTACTTTTAAGCCAAGCATCTAGGAAAGCAACAGAAGAATTCAGATAGAAGTCCAAAGAGAGACCACTCACCTAACTCCCTGGGCAGCTCTGATAATGTCCCAAAGGTCACAGGGCAGGATTTTACTTCTGCAATATCCCATGTTCCTGCATTTAAAAATCAAACAAACAGTAACCCAAAATGCAATGTCACATTCATAACTGGTGACTGCAGTTTCTACTGGGCACTTGCAATCTCATTACAGCCCTTCCGTGTTCTCTCTATCCCAACCCTGCAGCCACTGCTGCTCCTGGAGAAGAATCAAGCGAGGAGAAATTATCTTCACTACAGACAAGAGAGCCCAGCCCAGTCTCCTTGTGCACCTTCTCAGCACTTCAAAATGCACGTCACACCAGCATAAACCTTCTCTGGACTTGGGAAATCAAGTTTCTCACTCATCTGAACCAATGTCCTCTTTATGCACAACAGGGAGAAGTTGTCATGTCCATGTCACTTCCATGTCACTGGAAGCCTATTCCAGTGAGGGTGGCAGAACACTGGAACAGGCTTCCTAGTGAGGTGGTGGGATGTCCCCATCTCTGGAGACATTCAAAACCCACCTGGACACATTCCTGTGCAACCTACTCTAGACGGACCTGCTTTGGCGGGGGGGTTGGACTAAATGATCTCCAGAGGTCTCTTCCAACCCCATATTGTTCTGTGATTCATTCTGTGATTCATCATATATCAGCTTGGAATTTGGCCTTTTGAAAGCATCAGAGTGAAAAATGGTGCTAAAGTCTGCCTCCCATACTCCTCAACCCTACACTTTGCTAAAAAAAGACTCTAGCAGAGAAAGCCACTCAGCAAGGGCAACTTAAGACCGTTTTCTGTATCACCAGAGTACTGAATTAATGCTACTGAAGGTGAGTCATCGTATGGCCTTCTATACCAATCAATCCAGCCATCAGGCTTGATTAATCAGTGAACTTGTAATGAAAATCAAATGCTTTTGAAAATCAACCAAAAAACAACATTAACTACTTTAACTTTTAACTCATAACTCTCCCACCTCACCAAGAAGCCAGGAAGAGAGATATAAAGAAAGATACAAAGATCCAATTACCACATAGTTATTAACTGTTTGTACTGCTCTGGAATCCACTCACAGTAGAAATACAGCATTAGACATAACTTTGCCACAAAAATTAAACCATGACGGAAACAAAGAGTCATCAAATACCAGTGAAAGAGCTGATATCAGCATCTCCTAATCTTTAGCCTAATGGTATGGCAGTGCAGCCCTCCACTGCTTTAAATGTGCCTGAGGTTTTAGAGACCCAATTTCCCACCTCCAGCTTATATTACACAGGGAATGTCCCAACAACATAACTGGGACCCAAAGTGCCTCTAAACGACCTTGTTTAGACACCGGCAAGGGGTGAATCAGTCGGGAAGCTGGGCAAACCATGTAGGTACAGCACAGCACTGACATGAATGGACTGCTTCCAAATGTCAAATACCCAAACTGATTTAGGAATACCCTGCCTCATACTGCTTTGAAACTCACAGATACACTTTGAAGCCTAACTTTGACCCTATGTGAGAATCCTCGGAAGGAAAGGTTTTGGTTCCTTTGCTAAGGAGCCAAACACTAAATACCTGTGGCTATTTAATGTGCACTCAACAGGTAGTCTGAAACACAGAAGAAATTCCTGCCACAGAGACGCCTCTTGTCACATTGCTGGAAAGTAAACGACAGCTAGCAGGGTTCAAAGAGGGTGGACAACACTGTACGTGTGCAGGATGAGTGTTGGTGGAGAAATATTGTGCTGGATGAAGAAATTCATGAAGCTTTCTCTCTGCAACACTTGAATGTCGACACTCACCTACATTGGAGAAAACATCCTCCTCTGACAAGGAGGGCGCCGATTCTTCCCGTATGGCCCCTGAGGCCTTCAGCACAGTCCCACACTCTGCCTTGGCCATGAGAGCACATTTTCCACCTCCACTGGTGTCCTCTGTGAGTGGCCACACTGTTCCCTTCTCATCCCAGTCAAAGGTTGGCTCAGCCACCGAGCTACCCAGGGATGCTCTGCTGAGGTCTTCTTGGGAATCAACATTATCACAGGGTCATCATTATTTTTAATTACAACAAAGACTTTGTACAAGGTAAACAACAGAGCAAAGGCTGATCTAAAACTGTCAGATGTAAAGGCTATATTCCAACTGAAATTATTTACAGATACAACGTCAGTAAAGCAGAGTCCCTGGGATGGGACACTAGAGCAGCAAACATGAAGGCCATGAGAGAGGGAAGGCAACACACAGTCCAGCAATGAATCCCACTGGAGATGACACCATGCTGCAGAGGCCTTGGCATCCCTCCCTGACTGCAAGGACTGCTCAAGGCCTCCAAAGTCCAGCTGGAGACCCAGAGCAGTAAAGGGAGAGAAAAAGAACATCAAGACCTCCAAGGAAAAAGAAATCAAACCTCTTGGATGATGGTAGTTCAACGCTGCTAGATAAATCAATGCCAGGCATATAGATATTATAAATAATGACAATTATTTCCAACATGTTTTCTTCCTAAGGACTCCCAGAGCAATTTAGGACGCTGGTGGGGAGAGGACAATTTCTGGTATTGACCCCACCTTCACACACCTTACTGCTGCTGCTTCTTCCCTGCCAGGAAACAGCAATCAGCACTCAGCAGGATTAGTGCTTCTTCCTGAAAGAGCACAATTCACTGCTCTGTAATTGTCGGTACTAAACAGGACCACCATGACCACCTGGTTGAACTTCCTAAACAATCCAGGCTCCAGGACTCCACCAAGGACTTCTGCTGCTTCAGCTGGGCCTTTGTTGAGCTCCCTTGCCCTGGGCCATAAAGCACTTAATGCCATTATGGACTTAGTGTTAACCCATGCCTGGTTAACCTTCTGCACATGAAGCTGGCACCGCTGATGCCAACAGGTCAACTTACATGAATAAAGCTCAATGTGGACCCATCTACTCTGCTGAAAAGCAAGTTGAGACTTTAGTACTTTAAGCCCTTAGAGATTGTCATACAGATATTTAACTCTTGATTTATGGAATCGAAATGATAGAGCAAGTGGTCCCAAAATGCCTGTATATTTTTAGACTAAAATTTGCTTTTCACTTATTCTCCAATTTTAGTAGAGCATCTGAGAGCACTTTAAGATAGTCTTATTGCAGACAGTGCACAAACACCCACATTCATCCAGCTGTGTCTCCCAATCCCAAACTTCCATCTTAAGTCCTAAATGACTCTAATATGTTAAACTTACAGGTTTGTCTACTGTATTAATAATTTTATCACAGATAATTTAAACGTTTCTAAATGCTGTAATTCCATGACCTACTTTCACACAGTGGTTATAATAATTACTAGAAATGTATATAGGCATAAGTGCATGGCAGACACTTTGAAATACTCAGAGGAAAAATGTGGAGTTAAGACAAAGTATTGTTTCATTTTATCTCATTAGGACAAGGGTATATCCATCCCTTTATAGGTTTTCACACTGGGCAGGCCTGGATTAAAGAACCTGTTTGGAACTGGGCAAATTACACAGGTTTTTATACACCCATTATCAGAAAACGTCTTCTGTCATGTCATGGAAAGGTAACTAATCCACATTACACCAAATTTTTAGCAGACCTCAGCTCTAATAGACATTCGCTTTTAAAATCCTATGGGTAATGCTATGTGTTTTAATGAAAGCCTGGAGTAAAAGGCAAGTAAGAGCTCCCAAAGCTGTCTTTTCCTAAGCAAATAGCCTAAGTAAGCACGGAGATTTTATTGCTGAATGGTAAATAAAGCAAACAGAAAGATGCTGAGAAGTGACAATGGGTGACAAGCCCAGCTAGACCAGGTGTGTAAACTGAGCCTGTACATTCACCTTTTTGTTTCAGTCTTTCTTTCCTTAAGTGTCTCTTTTCTCGGCTGCTGATCTTGGTCTGCCAAACTCCTGCAACACAGAACAAAGTTCATTTTTAAGCTAACAAGAAACTTCCTTTACTGCTTTTATTGCTTAGCAGAGAGGTAAATAGCTATCTGACAGTTTCTGGTGCTGGCTGTAAAATTGTGCAGCATCTCCCCGTGCGCAGTCTTTGCTGTCTCTGCAGAAACACTATCCATAAAAAAATCCCCATCACCAACCTGTCTGTCATGTGTCCTGACTCATGTAACTGCACATATTCTTCTGTCCTTTGTGTCAGCCTGATGAGACACCCCTTTCCCTCAGGGGAGATGTCACAACAGAGTATCAACTGCCTTGTACATCTGACAGCAGAAAGAAGTTCGTGAAAATCTTAATGGTTAAACAAGGCTTTGATTTCCTGGCTTTCTCTAGCCCTGAACACATCCTAAGGCTTGTTCAGCCATGTGGAGACCCTCTGATTTCCACACACTTTCGTTCACACCAATGGGGCCACATTCTGCCTCCATCCCTGTTCTCTGTCACCCCAGGAGTCAGGGGAGGGATGGGCACAAATGATTAATACATTAAAAAACATAGTCCCTGGATTTTGCCTGAGACAAACACCTCCTTTCTCTGAATCGTTCCCAGATACTGCGTGAAACAGTTTGGCTGGCTCATCTGTTAAAAAACACTAAACATCCATTTGAAGAAAACCTGTGCTGTTTGCCCTTCTCCTCTGGCAGCCTTGTAGGCTCTCTGCTTCCGACACAAGGGCCCTCAGGACTCATGTCCAGCAGCAGTGAGGGCTTCTCTTGCTCTCACCGCCACATTAATCATAATCTTTTAAGCCCAGAAAGGCTTAGAATTTGTTGTTTTCAATATGACCCCTGGTGGGGGAGGCAGAGAGGGGCTCATGGGATGCAATGGATTTCCCAGTGAAATTCTGGCTGCCCGAGACTTGCTAACCTCTGCCAAATTTCTCTGCAGACTTGCTTGTAACCAGAGATCTTGGCTCTCTTCAGGGGCGTGCTAGAAACTGGCTGTACATTACCCCAGCACCTTTACCAGCCTCGGTCACGGGTGCAAGAAAATGCTGCCTGGGAAGACCATGGCTTGAGCTGCACATCAGCATGGCAGAGGCCACAGGGTTAGAGTAAGAACATCAACATCAGTCCCTGCTACCCCGTGGACCTCTGGCTTCTCCAGGGATCCTTCCTTACCTGCAGATTTGCCATCCCTATGAATGCAGTAAAGACCTGAGAAGCATGGCAGGAGAGCACATGGTCCCTGTCTGTGTCATTGCACATAGTAAGGAGAAGATGACAGAAAAAGCTCTCAAACTGGCAGTTTTCCCCAGTAACACAGAACAGTGCAACAGTAGGGAAGACCTCCCTTTTGAAATATTTCATACCATGTTAGTTTTTGGTAATATATAGACCAGGTAACAGAAAAAAACAGATCTTTTACCTTCCTCCTCCTGCAGTTTGTCTTTTTCCACAGAAAGCTCTTTAGGCACCTCCTTGTCTGAGCACTGGGCTTTCCTCTTCTTCTTAGGCTACAGTACACAGGAGATACATGGCAGAAAGATAATATTGGTATTTGTTACATGTCATAATGAAGAAAGAAAGCGTCAGAGCAAGACATTTGAAAGAGAGACCATGCACAGTGGTATTCAGAGAGAGCAGTAGGTCACTGGAGTCTTTAAGTGGGTGCAAAAGTCCTCCTGAGCAGATTTTATTGCAAACTCCAAATCAATGAATGCTATAGCTTTCAGCCCACTAATTTGACTTATCTGCTAGGCTAGAAAGCTCACACTTTAATTCAGGCACCTGCTATACAGTAAGATTTTCACTCATCATTCCTAAGTCTTAATTTTCTTCCAGTAAAGGAGGAAAACCTAAAATTATCTATCCCCTTTAAAATCAGCAATGCTAAAATCAAGAGTCAGAACTTAACCAAAAAACTCCATGGAACAGGCTATTTTTAATGAAGGTATATGTAGTTTGCGCTAATCTGAAAGGGCACAGCAATGGCCAAGGCCATTTTCATACAGTTTGATGAAACCATATGAAGAACTAGCCTTAAAGCCTTTAATTTGGAATGTTCTAGTTTTAACACAGTGGTTCTTAACTTTTCCAAGGTAGAATACCCCTGCCAGAAACACACTTCCCTGCCCAGGCTGGGGGCTACTCCTCATTTGTAAGCATTTGTAAAACACAGACACTTTAGTCCACATTCATACCAGTGCTCAATGCCCAAGGGAGAACCCTTACCCAAACCCAAGGAGACGTTCTGTGTCAGAGCTGGAGGTAAAATACAGGAGATTCCAGGTTCCACATCTGGGCTTGGAACACGAGACTGTGGCGGCAGTGACAAGCACCACAGTGTGACTGTGCCAGAGAGTTAGTCAGTCCTGTGTTCCTAAGCCATCTCTTAAGTACTCCAACAACAGGAATGCTGAATTACCTTTAAAAAGGACTATCAAATAAGGAAGATTTTTAAAACAAGTGTGTCTTGAAGAAACAATAATAATAACAAGCTGTAAAATTCCTACTGGTACCTTGAGGAGCTTTTTTTCTCTGATGTTGGCTGGTGTTACAAGCTGGCCATTCACTGGAACCTAGAAGATGGACAATAAAAAATGTGTTATGGAATATATGTGTGTGTGCGTGCGCGCACACATGTGTATGTGTAAATATATATATATGCATGGAATTATTTTGATACATTCCTAAAATACATATGATAGGCTGAAAGACACAACTAAATAACCCCCAGTACAAATCTGGGCTAGAATTTATGGCCTTCTTCCAATTTGAGTTAATTTATTCCAAATTAATTAGTGTTAGCTAAGCCTTTATGAATGTAAATCCAGAAACTCCACATAGATTTATTCCAAAGCAGACATATTTGTGGTTTATCCTAAGATTTGTCTAGGATCAAAGTTGTTTATCAAATAGGGTGAGCCTGTCTTAAAAAAAGCAGCATAGACAGGAGAAGGCTTATTTTAATTCTTGTTTACTGGTTGGGGTGGACCTTATGTTCCCCCTCAAGTCTATCTGACCAACTAAAAGAATAACTTTCATCCTATCAAGATCCTGCAAAGTAAACCATGAAAGTTTAAGGACTTTTCAAATTACAATTTGATTAGTGTCTCAGCTGTCTCAGAATGCACTGGCAATGGCCAACCTCCAGCTACAGGAGTGTAAATCTGGAGCTGAGACAGCAGGGGCTGTGCCACCAAGGGCCATCACATACTACCCAGAGGCAGCAGCATCCAAGAGAAGACAGACCCCTCACCCCTTCTACAGATGCCTCTGTTTCCCCCTGACAAGCACAGGAGGATGTTGCTGAAGGAAGGGCACTCCTCTCCCTTGCCCAGGGTGTCCTCCTTGTGCTGTGCAACCCCCCTGTTCAACACTGCCAAGGTTTCCTTGAGTTCCATCAGACCTGTTGGGCTTCTGAGTGGAACCCAAAGCACACAGCAGGGAACCTGACCCTGGCTGGCAACGTCATCCCTGATCCATCCTCCACCTCTGTCTGGAGCAAGGGGTGACAGCAAGCCAGGGCGATGCCTGGCAGGAGCAGGCAGTCCTGCAGGGAGCAAAACCCCTGGCTGCATCCCAGAGCTGTTCCTTCAGCATCAGGAGACCTGATCAGGGCACCCTCGCACAAGCTGGGGAAGAAGGGGCTTCAGGTGCCCGCAGTCCTGTTGGGGAAGGAAAGACAGCTGATGCTTTCCACCCTCTGCTCCTTCTCCCCACCCTCACAAGTCACCTCTGTCCCCGGAGACACAGTGACAGTTTAACCACAGGCACGCTTGAAAGTGAAACCTGCTCTGATGCAGCTGCAGAGGAGCGGTACCCGCTCTGCGCCGCCACAGACGCAGGGCTGGAGAGTAACACGTGCAATTAATGAAAAAGAGAGATAGAAACCACAAGCACTGTGGCAAATCAGGAAATCTAAAATTGAAGGGGAGGGGGGCAGTAATTAAAAAAAAAAAACAAGCTTGTTGGGTGGCTGCATCCCTTTGGGTGATGAGGACACGACCCCAGATGTGAGAGGCAAAGACTCAGAGCCACCTTGCAATGGACAAGATTACAGCTCGCTCGTGGAGAGAGAAGGAAACAACTTTCCACAGAGCAACAAGTTCTTTGTGTTCTCCCAAAGGCACTTCAGGATATTGGCTTGATATTGACTTGAAGCAGCTTCTTCTGAGAGATGAATCATTTATTTCTTAGGCATCAAAAATAAATAGAAAAATCTTTGCTGAGGTTTGCAATTATTAGTTACCAGCAAATAAAATCCTGTGGGTGACTGCCCCTGCCTGTCTTCAGGAAACCAGAGTCCTGCAGTCCTTCAACCTGTTAATTCTTAGATCTTTAGTATTTTTAAGACATTTTAGAGCTCTTTTTCACAAGTCTCAGAAGGGTCTGATTTGATGTGCACATTAAAGACAGCATGACAGGCACCTGGTCACTGGCAAATGCTTTGCCATGGAGGCACTTGCTTGGAAACCCAGAATAGTTACAAACTGGTGGTGTGCTGGGGTGTAGCATGGACCCAGTAGACTCCTGTTCAACTGAGCCCCCATCATTATTCTGAGGAGGAGCCTCAGAAATGCAGACTTTGCAACATACCACTCTTTGAACACACAGACAACACCAATTCTGGCTCTTCCAGTAAAATACCACAGAAACAGAAGCCAAAATACCTGCCTAATTACATCAGTAATTCCACCAGCTTCAAATTAAAAGCGGTTGTCCACATCTCCTTTGTCTCCCTTAGTTATTATTTGGTACGTTTATAACTATATAATTTACAATTATATTCTTCTGAACAAAATAATGACTTCCGTGTTAAAACCCAGCAATATTTTGTAATAGTTTACAAGTTTGGCTTTGCCCACCGGCAATCACCCCTTTTCTGAGACTCTCAGGTTCATTTACTAGAGGCACTCCATAAATCCCACCACAAAACAGACCGTTTTCTATGTCCTGCTCTGCTCGAGGAAAAAGTCCCACTGTGCCTGCAGCAGGGAGGGAAGCAGCCTCTCACATAGCATGGGAGACATAAAATCTGACATCAGGGGAATTTTGGTGAAAATTTGAAGCACTTGGGGAAGATCTTGAGCTATATGAGTCTGTGTTCTCAGCATATGCTTCTGTCCAATTAAATGTGTGAACATTTAATTGTGGTTTTAGGGAACAATTCCTTTCACTATATGACACAGGACTCCAGGAAAAATGAACTTTATAGCATGAACAGACGAATGGATAGCTGGGGGAAGCCCCACAACACCTAAGCACGATATCCTTTTCCAATCTCAACAAAGCCTGGTGGTTTCCCAGTTGTCATAGTGAGATTTTAGACGTTTTCTAAAGGCTTTGCAAATGAACCTCCCAAATTAAGGCACTTTAAGCAAGACTGCCACCATCAGCAACAGAAAGGGCAGCACCGATTTATGAAGTGAGGAGGAGGATGCTTTTTTGCTGTCTTTCAGACACACAGAGAGGGTAAGAGACATCCCACCTCCTATTAGCTTCTATTTACATCAAGATGCTTCTGCAAGCATGGGAGACTGCATGCAGAGAGGTGAGGAGGTGTCAAAATTAAGGACATGGCAACCATATTCCTCCCCCAGGTTGCCACCAGTGAGCACAGCCCGAGGCGGACCAGAGCCCTCCCAGGGGCAGGGAGAACTCCAGAGGGAAAATGTTGAGCGCAACCAAGAATCAGGGAAGATGCAAACTCTATTGACTCTGAAAGACCCATCTCAGCTGGGGACAGGATCACGTTCCTGGACCTTCTCTTTATATAAGTGAGAGCAAGCAAGAGGCTGGAAAAATTGCAGCACTTTGTTTCAATGCTTTGCCAGTCTGGCTGCTGTGTACTTTTACCAGACGAGCACAACATTTCCTACTCAAATGATATTTCATCTGCTGGGTAAACACCCCTCTCTCTCTCCATCACTAAGAGGTTGAAAATATACCGTTGACAGTCATTTACTACATCCCAGGGGTCTTCATGCTGACTGACTGGCTACTGAGCCCTAGATACCCGTCTGGGACTGCTGAACCTTGCTGCATCCTTCCAAACCAGCAGCTGAGTGCAAGAAAGACACCAAACCAGACCCTGACAGGTGATGATCACCAAATAGCCCACCACTCAGGTGATGCTCTTCTTTCAAACCTGAAGTATCTGTGGCTTTCCCACCATCCTCCAGTACCAGCAGCGACTCCCTTCCTTTCATCACCAAGTAGAGTTCAACTTCCTCTCAGTGGAAAGGTATTATTCTGGCCTGACCTTTTGTATTAAATCCCGCCTTTATCCAGCCCCTTTTCAGGCAGGAAGCCAGCTGAGGAACCCCACCCTACCCTATTCTTCCCTTGGGAAGCCTTTAGGATAGGGGATTAGTCATGCCTCTTTATCGTGCTGTTTGGCCGTTCGGCAAAAGAAAAAGGAATTTTCATGATTTTTATTGCACTTAACCTAATGGACTCATTAAAGAGAAATGAATTTTGTCAGGGTAATTTTTTTCTTAATGAAAAATGTAGTTTTGTACAGGGAGACCACATCTAAACCCAACTGCATTAAGTGACTGTATAAAGTCATCAGTGCAATTCCAAATACATTAAATATATGCAGAGAGACAGAATCCAGACTTTCAGTGGAATCAGACTTAGCATATTAATTTCTACTTACATTCTGTGGAACAATAGGAAGATTATTTTTAGTTCATGGCCATTTGGTTTGTTGTGACCCAGTGGAACAGGATTTCCCCCCCACCTCCTGCCTTTTTTTTCCCTTTTACGTAACTTAATGTTGTATTTCTGATGATTGCTCTGAAACCTTTATTCTCTTGAGTTAGCATTTAATTTATTTTACACTGTTAAGACTGTTTCTACACAAAGTCACAAATAAAGAAGGCAGTGATGGGTCTTCAAATGTTAAAAAATAGTGAGTTTAATTATTAATATATAAACTGTGTATTCAAAGCTGTAAAACTGTACCCCTAGGCACTTACCTTTATGCATTTCAGTCGTTTCATAAGACTAGTCATTTTTACAAAACTAAACACTTTTGTAAGTGTCTATCAGGTCAGGAAGCCTGTTTTCAAATCTCCGTGCCTCCAACTCGTTACAGGATTAATTAAAAATTATGTGAACATTAGCTTCAGCTTCACTAACTGCCCTTTGTCCCACTTGGGGAAGGTGCTTAAAATTGCCTTCCTTAGGAAGGCATGGAAAAGTTTCCCCAGTAGAGGGATACAAGGACAAAATAAACTGAGCATATGAAACCCAAGGGGAGCTATTATATGCTTCACACGTTGGAAATCAGGGAATTCATTTAGGAACATGAATAAAGATTCAGAAAATTGTTTTCAGCTACCACTCTCAGAAAACTCGAATTAAGTGGGTTGGACACTGGAAATGAAAGGAAGCAAAACTACCCCATTCTGGCAGGGGGTCTGTGAACACAAAACCATTTCCAGATTTAAGAAATACTTCAATTAAATTGTTTCCTAGTGCTCACTTCCAGTGCAAAAACTAATTTTTTTTTTCACCCTTTGTTACACCACAAGATAAATGCAATGGACTTAGGCCAAAAGGCAACACTAGCACAGCAAAAGCAACACCAACGGGCACTAAATTAACAAAAAGAAAAAAATAAAAAAGAGGTGGGATGGGGTGGGGAGGAAAGAACAAAAAGAAAAGGGCTTTCTAACCAGGGAACTAAATAACCTCCTGGAAATATCTTGTGGTACTACGGAACAGGGTATTACTGCACCCTTCATCTTTCTCAGTAGACTTCGACCAACCTCAGAACTGAGCAGGAAGTCTTCATCTCTCTGAGCATCCTCTGGAAGATCTGGTTTTTGCTCCCTACACTATGGACTGTGAGTCGGATGTTTGCAGTACCGCTTGCAGCCCACTCTTTGCTCTCAGAAGATGAGTTCTTCTCTCTCTCCTGCCCACAGAAGCACAGGCTCAGCCACAGGGTGAGCAAACCAGAGCTTGGCTGCGGCCAGCTAGCAGCTTGTGCTGCTCCATCAGCAGACAATGAGCAATCTGCATGACAAACGCGCCGGGAAATAAAGCAGCACACTGAGTTTCATTAATTCTGAATCAGATTTTCATAAATGGAAGCAGACATCCTGCCCAGTCTGGCTTTGCCACATGGTCCTGTGGCCACGATGATGGACCTCAGCCTGGGAGACTTATTTCCCAAACCAATGGGAACCAGGTGAATGGGAAAGGACAAGCCTGCGCTGGTCCCAGGAGAAAGGATGGGGTTTAGGCAGAGCACCAGAGAGACAGAAAGGCACCAGCTTCAAAGAAAATTACCCATTCAGTCCTAATAGCTTGAGAAAGGATAACACAATGGTAATTTCCGCTAAGGTGACAAAGGGAAGCCACAAAACCGTGTTGGGTTCATTAGCAAAGGAAACTGAGAGGCTCTTCATGTCTGGCAGAAGAACACAAAAGAACTTCTTTGGGCCATGCCCGCTCACAACACAACACACACGCACCTGCACAGAGGAGGAAAAAGAGAGCAGAATCCTGGTTTGTGATCAATATTGTAAATATTAATCACTTTATTAGAAATAGCTACTATTGATATGCATTAATAAGAAGTTTTCCCCAACGAAATCACTTCTGACAAATGTGTTCCCAGTAGGAAAGAAGAGTCTGTTGGAAACGAAAATTATGTGGGAAACACACATAACAAACAGACAGCATTATACTTGAAATAAACACTTGGAATACATGAAATTTTTCCTTTTCTTTCAGGCCCCTGGCAGAGGAAAGAGGTGGAGTTCTCATCAAATGGATGCTCCAAGAACCTCATGAAAAAGGACCTGGGCCATCAGCACATCAAACCTGTTCCTCTCACATATTCTTAGGGCTGAAGGTGCCTGTGGGAATACTTTGAGCACCAGCAGGTCACAAACGCGGGCTGATGGCAAGATGCAGGAACCAGAGCTGCAGTTGTAGCCATTCATATCCGAAGACAATTCCAAGACAAAAATTAGAGCCGCGATAATTAAGATGCTGCTGCCTACATTACATATCCTCCCACTGGTCCACCTTCCCAGGACACATGTGAGACTACATATGGCAGCCATAAAGACAGGAGCTGGTGGGTACCTACCTCAGCTGCTCAGAGCAGACATCTGGGGAAACACAGAAGAGTTTCTCCAGCGCAATCAGATTAAAACCCCTGCTGCAAGGAAGGATGAAGAAATAATTTCCCTGGGATTTGCTATTCTAATTAATTAGAGCAGCATTGCAACAAGAGATCAAGGCTCCGTTTTAAGGAGGCAATTACCAAACTCCAAGACCTTCCAGGATTCTCATGAAATCGATTCTCATCCAAGACAGCTGTATGAAAATAATTACGCGACTGTCTTGCATTGGCATGAAGAGTATTGTATAACCTGAAAAGGTAGGAGGAAAGGCCTATCTGCATACCACGGGAGCTGAGGGGACTGATCTTTAGTTCAGGTGCTGTTCAGCCACCCCTGCAAGAGGTCAAAAGTGTCTCCAGTTCTTTTGGGATGCATCAGGCAATATATATTTTTATTAGTTGCCTGAGGAAGATGATACCACTTCACTGCAGATGATACCACTGCAATTCCATGCAAAAAGCTCCTCTTTTTAACTGACCAATTGCAGAGCAACCCAAAAACTTTCAATAAACACAAAACCCAAACTTCAACAGTGATGTTGTTCAGATCGCTTGGCTTCCAGCCTTGCTAGCCATTTCCTAAAAACCACTTTAGTAGGGGACAGGCCATCCTGCAAAAAGACTGAGCACCCTCCAGCATCATTTCTAGAGATCTTTTTGTGTGACAACTGCCAGAATGTAACTTGTTGTGTGTGGTGCATGGTGAGATCACATTTCCAAATGTGCTTATATGATTGTGTTGAGGCCATGCATCCACTTAAAGGACGTTTGGTCAATGGACTTCTTTCACGTGGGCTGTGAAAGCAATCCAGAATGGGTCTTACAGAGCCTGCCCCGAAACCAGGAATCACTCCATCCTGTTACTCTGCTATATGTAAAGTTAATAAGTAGAAAGATGAAAGGCTTGAAAGCTGCCCAACTGATGTTGGGAGAGACTAGCATGGTCATGCACCCTTGCATTTCAGTGACTTGGACCCAGGATGGGTTTGGATGGAGGTGGCTGGGAGGGCTGGGCTGTGGCAGGGAAGGAGCTGAGGGCACACTGCACCCTCCAGCGATGGCACCCTGGGCAGGTGCTGGCTACCTGTGGCTCTGGGGGATAGGGGCACGCAGAAGAAATTAGATTAGTCCTACATCAGAGGAACTGCAGCCCTGCAAGAGCAGATTCCCCAGGAAGGCAATCTCCCAGCCCACCCATGGGGCAGCGGCTGGGAATCACCAGCAAACACGCATTCCCAAACTGAAAAAAAAAAAAGGAAAATTAACCACCTAGTTCCTTTTAATTATGATCTTGACTTATCCACCACTCCAGGATATGCAGATGTTTGGCTGCTGGGATGTATCAACACACCTGAGCACTGGAGGCGATTTGTCTCTTGGCTTCATAGCTCAGCAGGCAGCACAGAGGGGATCCCAGCCTGTAATACCTGTG
>VXBW01000095.1:123376-169694 GCA_013400375.1 Thinocorus orbignyianus
AAAAAGCTGAGTGCAACCTACAACATCCTATTATAAATATTTTATACAATAATAATAAAAAAAAAGGATTTGTCTAACAGCAGAAGACAGAGCTGTTATTATGTTCTTTACATGAATATTTCTTCTCAGTGCTGTTTGACCTGTGTCTCTGATCCAGTTGTCTGGGAAAACAGCTGGTAATTTTCTATTTCTTTGGTCTAACCATCCAAACTCTCACTTTAAAAGCTTCCTAGGTCTCTTCATCAGAGCTCAGCAGCACGCGTGCATTTTTTCAAGACAATGTTGACTACAAGGAAGTCTCCTAAAATCAAATTGTCTGTCCTTGCTTGATTCCAGACTGACACTTGACACAGTGAACACAGAGTAAATTAGTGATGACACACAGTTTATTTATATCAAAAACAGCATTCAGAGAGACAGAGATGACACACTGGAGGGAGGCGATCATTGCCCTCAGGGAGGCTTTAGTGTCAAAACTGTATGAATATGTATCCACTGATAAAAGTGTGGCTCACGCTGCAGTGTTCAGACAATACCATATTCTCATGTGATCTAGCTATCAAAGGCCACAAAGTTTTCCCCTGGATATGCTCACAGAACCTCTATATCTCTTCCACTTTGACCCAGGGACATGATGGTCTGAAAAATGTACTACCTCCACCACATCCTTCATGGTTTCTTCTCATGTTTGGTCATCCTCCACATGAAAAAAAGACAAACAAGCCTATGTATTGTTGCTAATTTAATGTTACCTGGCTTCAGTTTCCCACCGCTGATGTCTGTGACTTTCTCCAACAGAGATATCCTTCTCAGAGCTGCTCTATTCTTCCTGAGAAAATGCTTCAGTGTCACAAGTACATTACCTCTTAAACCCACTTTAAATATTAAAGCTCTTTATACTTTTTCTATAGCATTTCCACCAGGTCTCATGCTATTTTTGGAGGCCCTTATTTTGCACATCCCCTTGGCATCCTCCTTATGCGTTGTCGTATGAAAAGGTAATATTCAGCCTTGTGAACCTATTAATTTGTTCCTTGTTTGATCATTGTGGGATCATTTTAGCTCTCTTTTCCACATCAACACCTTAAGGGCTCCAGTGGAACTGCCTACTCATGTTTTTCCTGCTTCCTAGCCAGTTTACTAATTTCAATTTAAAAAATCTTACTGGATTGCTAGAATAAATAACATCTACAAAGCAGCGGGACTTGTTGATTGCCAGCAGGTGACTTCCCTACTTCCTTATATTTGATTCTTCCCTCTGCAAAGGAGAAATAATGTTTCTTCAGCAATTGGTCCATCTTGTCAGCTTAAACTAAATCTCATCATAACATTGGGAAGAAAAAGAAGAAGTTTAAGCCTTTAGTGATTAACAGGGAATCTGGAGTACTTATGGATGGATCTTTTTGAGGATGCTGAAGAGAATTATGGCTGTTGCACAGATTGGTAGTGTTGGTTGGTATGGCAACATTAGCAGACAAAACCCCGTGCATTAGTATTGCTTTCAGACAGTCTGTCCCATCCTGTCTGTACCGCAGGTGTGGTCAGTGGATTAAAATTTGCTTCTGCACCGTTTGCAGTATCACTTTTTGTAATGAAGGATGACTATAAATGTGTTTGATTTCTTGTATTCCTGGAATTTCTCCCAAAAGTAAAAGTAGACTGTGGTGGCTGTATTTACGTGGTGCTCTGTAGGTTCATGCCTACTTCTGCCCACTGCATACATGCAGCTGGTTACTCAGACCTGGTTTGTGTCTAGTATTTTCAAACTGGAAGTAGAGCAATTGTGAGTCTGGCTGTAAAAGATCACAGTGAAGTGCCCAGAGCTGGCCCATCATCAGAGCTCGCACTTCAGAAGGATGGCCAGGAGAGCTGAGAAGAGTCATATCAGCATGGCGAGTCAGAACTTAGACTTAGTTGGGCTGCCACCCCCCAGATGTAGCCTGGTTGTAGATGACTTATTGCTTTGTCTTCTTTTCTGTTAATGCCAGGTCTCCTTATACCTGAAGGAGATCATCTTTCTCGGTCATTACTGTTGAGACAAGCTCAAAACATTTAGACGTTGCAGACAGCTGTGGTCTCCTAGACCTGCAGAAATGAGTAGCCAGTTCCTAAGTGTCCTATGAGTGAACAGTGCATGCCCAGGGAGCTTGCTGGCCTTTGTGTAAAGCTAAATGTGTGACCCTGATTCCTTCAAAGGAGATGTCTCAGCAAAGGGCTGAGTCTGCTCCATGGTAAGCAGTTTTCTGGGATGCGAGAGTTCCCATAAAGGTTTGGTTTATTGAAGGCTCTATCCTCTGTCCTCAGCCAGGCTGAAGGCCTGGAATCACCATGAAGAATCTTCTGGGTCTGGCTTTGCAGAGGAAATCTCTATTAATGACTAAGCCCTGAGGTTTTTCAAAACTGCTGTTTTGTCTAGATCCCAGGCTGGTGTCTCTGAGTTGTGCCCCAAGGATCCAGCCAGAGCCAGAGCAACCTGCAGAATTCATTGGGGTTGCTGCTCCTCTGCTCACCCTGACCAAAAACTCACAGCCTCTTGAGATAAACCCAACATTTTTTGTCTCCTACAATAAGCCAGGAAGCCACGTTTTCACCATAAGGCATGTGACGGTGCGAGCAATGACGGCAATGGTTTCGCATTTTATAATTGCCATGGCAACCGTATTGTAGCTTAGACCAGCAACATTTAATTTCTGGGATTGTCTCTTTTAAAACATGACATAACTTAGCGTTGAAAACCATCCCACCACCCCGTTCTCACACCACCCTGCTAGCCAAGCCTTACAACAACATTTTATTGCGGCAGCACTTTTGGAGATTCCCATGCATAGGGTTACTTGTTCCTCCACATTTCTTCCCAAAAAATATAGCGTTTCAGAAGGGAGGGCTGTGTTTGGTAAGTGTTTTTCAGAAGGGAGTATCTTGTGATTTTCTGAGCCTCTGTAGTCACAGCTAATTCTGCCTCCTGCTTCCAGCTCTCCTGTTTCATTTGTAGTCCTGCCACTGATCCAAAGCCCCCCCTGAAACCTGCTGAAGTCAGGGAAGCTGGGAAAGGTCTTTAGCATCACGTAACCTCTTAACAGCCCTCCTCTAATTAGCCGCAGGTTACAGGCAGTGTAGGGGAAGGCAGCTACCACAGAAAAAGGGGTTGGAATGGATGGCGTGTCCTGTGGGAAAAGCTCAAGTCCTGGAAGGAAATGCTGGCCATCTTTATGTCAAAGGTCTCTGCTGACACTTCATCATGCTTCTGTCTGAAAATGAATCATGTGCTGTTACAAGCAAGTTCTAAGATGATTAAATGAAGCGGAGGAGGGACAGCAGTATTAGCCACATTTTCAGTCTGCAAAAGGGTTTTTTTTCCTATATTCTTGAAATTTTCCATTTTACTCCTCAGTTAGAAAACATAATTTTCTGGTTTATGTGCCACTCGGGGGACATGTTCACCACCCGGCCCTGCCAGGTAACTGTGGCCAGGATGTATCAGCTCAGGAGTTAATGGCTTTGCTTTCACATCCTTCATCTGTTCATCTCCTCAGATCAGCCTTCCCCCAACTCCACCAGCCTAGGAGACACAACAAGTTTTCCAGGCAACATCTCGCTTTGCTCTCCCAGTGAGCCACAGTTTTAGCTTCAGAGTGCCATTAGGGCTAGTGATGCCATAGGCAAGTGTGGCCAGCAGGGTGATGTTTCAGTGCAGGAGCTGTTGGTGTTAGGATGGACACCTAAAGCCTTGGGGACAGATATTTGGAGGAGCACTGACGTCATGCCAACTGTAAGTATTAATAATGCTTATTGATCTGGAAGTTCTTCACACTGTAGAGAGAAAAATGAGCATTAAAAACTGCCTAAATCCTGAAGCAAAGCAGGATTTAAGGCTTATGTCTCTTAGTATTTCTAACCAGCTGATTTAAACACCTTCTTCCATGGTGTGCTGACCTTTCTCAGTTTAATGCCTGGGCATATGCCTCCCCCCTCATTATACAGTCTAGACACCAAAGATGCCAGGTCTCACAACTCCCAGTAACACAATCCTATCAACTAACTGTTAACATAATTCTGTCTAAAACGTAAAACATTTCCTTCCCTAACAGTATCAGTAGATAAACATGCCAGCAATGTGAGGCAGTAGGATGTAATTATAATAGGAACCAGGAGTGGGATTAAAAAGTTCCAGGTCAGTTGTGTCTCTTGAAATATGACTTTGTCCCCTTGGAGATCTCATCTGTCTACCAACCACTTGGTTTCCTGAGCTGCCATGGACAGGTATGGAGCACAGCATGCCTGCTCTCCAGTGACTGCCAGAAAGATGCCTCTCCTTGAAGTTTTTAAATTGAAAATATGTTTGGGTTGATTTCCCTGACCAGTCCTCCCTGGCAGACCTTTGAGCTCAGAAGTGCTCCTGCAGAGGATGTGGGTTACCCTTGTGAGGAATCTGACTACCCAAATGCACAGTCATTTTCAGCTTTCCTGAAGTGGTGTTGCTTTCATGTTGTCAGATAAGAGATACTTGTGGTTAAGAGTGTAATGCAGTTTCAACAATAAATATCTCTATTGTTCAGTCTAGTTTTTAATAGCTCTGTGATTCCTGTAGCATATAAACAACAGGAACTAAAGTATAATATAAGGCAGTGGTCAGAGTTCATTCCTTGTTCTCGATCCTCCTGTTCTCACGCACAAACAGCCCCTCTGAGATGCTGATCTACAAATGACGAAAGTCTTCAACAAGCTCCAAGAAAGAAACTAGCACATTATTTCAATTATCAGTAGCTAATTTTCAGACACATTTATCACACTGCTGACCAAACCACCACTGCTGAATTAGCACTTTGGGGAGGGCACTGGGATGTGGTGGAGATGGCACCAATCTAAGCCCCAACTAAGGTAATACTCATCTGAGGAGAGTGTTTATTCCGAGAGCTATTTTTTCAGAAAACTTACAGCATTTTGAACTTTGCTAGCACTTTTTTACTTGGAATTCAATATGCCCTGATGGCCCAATCCTGCTGTGTGCTGGCTCTGTCCAAGCCCTGATAAAAATGCTGGTTCCTAAGTGGAAGATGTTTGATTCATGGATCAGCCACACAAGTCATCGCCACATTAAAGCTATCACAGCTTGCTCCAAATGCACAAATGTGGGGTAAAATGCTTCCCTGAGATACTGCACTGGCACTCAGGGCATCACAGGCTGTTAAGATGCCATTGCAAGAGTCTGGAAATAACTCTTTGCAAGTTCAAGCTTTGAAAGCAGAGCATCACCCACAGCCCCAGACCTCTTGCTCAGCAGAGCCCAAACAACAGCCCTAAGTCAGATGAAGGTTTTGGAACCCTGACCACTGGTGAGACCTAAGAGACTCCATCTCTGTGTTCAGAAATACAGCAGGAATAACAGTGTTATTAACTCATATACCAAGACAGCTTCCAAACAAATTCACACAGGGCTTGTGCAACCCACAGGGCCACGTTTTCCTTACCTCAGGAAAAGACTTCTGTGAGCAAGTGAATGTCTGGAGTCTCAGGGGTGGCAGTAACCCCATCATGAGGATCAGGCAGAGGCACTAACAGACTAAGCCATCGAACTTTCTGAGAAATATTGTGGGTTTAAACTGCTTTTTGAGACCCAGCATCCCCACTTTGCTGAGGGATAGTCCCCACTGCCCTTGAGAAGCTGTGGAGGCCTTTGTGCCTTGTTTTGTGGGGCCAGCCTCCAACATACCTCTTTCCTTTCCACTCATATTGCCTGGAGCTACAGCCTCAACAGCAATTGCAATGGTACCTAGAGCTAGCAAATATGCTGGGAAACTGAAACTGCCTATTCCTTAGTTGTCTGTGCACTTTCTCTGCTAAAGAGCTGGAAGGAAGTTCAATTTTCTACTAAAATTTAATATTGCAGAATGTGGGTCTGCATCCTATGTGTGTCATACCACCTCTGACAAAATTACTTCTGAGCAGCAGGGATAAAGGGAGGCCCTTACATGCCCATGCCGAAGCAGAGCCCTTCCGTACAGTGGAATAAATGATCCCAGGAATGCTGAAGGCTCCAACAGGGATGGCAGACAGAGTCGCCCCGCAACATCTGTCCCTCACACATGGGAGCAAATCACAGTCATGTGTGGCCAGACTGTCGGAGCTGGCGGCAGAAGGCTGTGCAGACCATGGGAAATTTGCAATTCCAACAGCAGATGGCACAGTCCTAAAACTAAAATCAGTCTGCAAGGCAGCCAGGGGGAAACACTGCCTGGGCTATGAATCTGAGAGCTCCTGCAAAAGGATCCTGTGGAGTGAGTCTATGGATTCGCCAACATAAGCAAACTTGTTTTGAAAATAGTGTATTTTCTCTTTAGGAGAAATAATTTACAAATGAAACTGCATATGTGAGATAATCTAGTAGCAGTGAAGTTTAGTTTAAGACCTTCAAGTACAGCTGATGACTTAAATGCAATTTTAAGTTTTTTGGCATCCGTGCCTCATAAAACACTCTTTTAATTGTCCTTGTATGATCTAGAAACAATTTATAGTGGCCATAGGTACAAAAAAATTCTATTCGTTGGGAGGTAAGTGAAGTTCCAGAACAATTTAATTGAACAGTAATGTCTTAAATTTGCTTTCATGTTGAGATAATCCTTTTGTGTTTCTTAGCTATTGTCCAGAATCTTACAGAATTAACACCAAAAATGTGTTCTGAAATGTTTGGAATTTTATGAACTAACTGAGGTTTGAGTATATCAATCCTGAAGTGCCAATCCCTGTACATACGAGAAAAGCAGTGTATCAGACTCTGCACTTTGGTTTCATTAGCATACAAAATTGTTGGGCAGATTCACTTATTTTGGCACTTTTTGGCACAAACAAGCAGAACAAAACCTTGAGATCTTCCCTCAACAGGCAGAACAGTAAGCCCAGATGTATAATCGAGGACAACGATTTCATGATGTTTAAGGAATTAAGAAACTAATCTATCCTTTTGAGGCACTAAGGAATTGCTAGAGGAATTGTCTAGCGGTTAGATCAGGAAACTGTGAGTCAAGGTCTCTGTTCCCCCCTTTGTCAATGAATCATTTCCTCTTCTTTGAGTCCCACAAAACACCCAGACAGAATCTGTCCCCAAGTAAATAAACTCTTTACCAGACTCCATCCCTATATAGCTCTCAGGCTACTGCTTGTGGTAGAAGCTCTGACATGTTAGAATCAGAAAGCTTTAAACGTCAGAAGAGAAAGACGTATTGTGGTCCTGTACGTGCAGTTTCCCCCTGCAGGTTTCCCAGAGCCCAGAGCTCTGTTATCAGCTGCCCTGTGATAGCACATGGAAGCAGCAGTCTCAGCACAGTCCTCATTTCAGTAAATGTCATAGAAGTGCAGAGAAAAAGGCTTTTCCAGCACTAAGAAGCACATAATTTATATTAGTAACATTTAAGAACTGGACTATCCATCTTAGTTAAGGATTTGATGACTTTCTTGCAGCCAGAAAGAGACCGCTGCATTCAGAGAGCGATTCAGCTCACAAATTTTAAATCTTTTCCTTGGGACCGGATGAATTATTTGCTGGAGCTGTCTGTTTCCACTTTTCATAGAAGGAAATGCCAAGCGATTTTACTCCTAACTTGCCGCCTCAGTTCAGTGCTTGAAAGGGCGTCCTTGACTGGTGCTACAGGCATCAGACCACATCAAGCACCAGCTCCTAAAGTTTAACAAAAGTGTATTTATGGCTGCGTTGTGCTTCCAACAACTACAGTTGCTGCTGCTGTTTTTGCAGTTGCCACATGTTCTCTGACCGCACACTGAGGACTGCTGCTTCTCTTCTCATCGGTGGTGTTTGCCCAGGAACCAGCATCTTCCCGGAGCTGGTCAGCAGTGGGCAGAGAGAGAAACAGTGCGATGCTTTACTGCCCAACATGCTCATTGGTCATCCTCTCCCACTGCTAATTGAGCAAACAAAAATATGTGGTCTCAGAGATAACAAGGATTAACGGTTTTGCGGTTGTTTCCACAGGGATTCCAGACATTCCCATATTTGCAGCAATTCCCAGAAGTTCACATCCCAGTAGCTACACAGCGAGAGCAGTGGTCTTCAGCGTTCAGAGAAACACAAGTTCTGGGTCAAATAACTCTGCAGAAATGTCTCGAATGTTTGGGATTCCTCCTCCAAAAATATCTGTCTGACACAAGAGGAGATTGATCTTACCTAGCAGCAGCTTTCTAAAAGTTAGACTGGTGTGCAGGAAACCTCAGTAATTGGGCAGAGACACAATTTCAGGCAATGAGAGTGTGACAGGAATAATGGGGGAATCACAGTGGTCTTTTCTTGGCCTTTTGCTGATTGTCTTCAGAAAGTTTAAACGGTAACTTTCTCACTGAGAAAATAATTTTCACTTTCATTTCTCTATAAAAATTCAGTTTGCATTTGTCTGATAACTCCCAGTTGGTATGCTTTTTTCTGCTTCTCTGTCATTAGAGGTTGTTGTCGTTCAGGTATATGAAAGCAGGTACCTGGATTGCAGATGTTTACAAATGATCTAGCTATTTTAAGCTCTGCTTGCAAGCACATCTATTGAATGGCATTTTTCACTCAAAGGTAGAGTAGGTTCAATGAACAGCATGCCAGAAATGCTTATGTCTCCCCATCAATAATGAGCAGAGCCTGGGGTCACAAGCTCTGGTGTAGATATCTGCACTGTGAACGTTGAAAATTAGGTGGGATAAATCTCATGCAACACGCTTGATACTTTAAGCCCCTGTTCAGTGAAGCACTTACTGACAGCATAAAATGAAGTCTGAGCTTAAATGCTTTGCTGAACTGAAGCCTCAGTTACTTGAGGAATGAGCAGACAGTCGTGGGGGATCATAGCAGTTAGACTTGCAGGAGGCTTATGTTGGATTTCCACTATGCAGTGCTACATACCATAATATCCCCCTACAGAAAACACTTTTCTTCCTTCAATTTCCTCCTCCAAACACATTTATTTCCATCCCCTCCTGGCACTCGTTCTCCACAACTGAGTCACACATGCTGAGTAACCCAAAACTGGGAGTCTTTTCTTTTTTCTTCAGTGTTTAGCATCATATTAGAAACATAGACTCATAGAGTCATAGAATGGTTTAGGTAGGAAGAGACCTTAAAGATCATCAAGTTCCAACCCCCCTGCCATGGGCAGGGACACCTCCCCTTAGAGCAGGTTGCTCAAAGCCCCATCCAGCCTGGCCTTGAACACTTCCAGGGATGGGCCATCCACAGCTTCTCTGGGAAATCTGTTCCAGTGTCTCACCACCCTTACAGTAATGAGTTTCTTCCTAATATCTAATTTAAATCTCCGCTCTTCCAGTTTAAAACCATTCCCCCTTGTTCTATCACTAGACTTCCTGACAAAGAGACCCTCTCCAGCTCTCCTGTAAGCTCTCTTCAGATACTGGAAGGCTGCTACAAGTTCTCCCCGAAGTTTTCTCTTTTCCAGACTGAACAGCCCCATCTTTCTCAGCCTGTTCTTATAGAAGAGGTACTCCAGCCCTCTGATCATCTTCTTGGTCCTCCTCTGGACCCACTGCAACAGCTCCATGTCCTTACTGTGTTGAGGACTCCAGAGCTGGACACAGAACTCCAGATGGGGTCTCAGAAGCGCAGAGTAGAGGGGGAGAATCACCTGCTGGTCACGCTTCTCTTGACGCAGCTCAGGATGTGGTTGGCTTTCTGGGCTACCAGTGTACACTGGCATATTCTTCATTATTTGGCTGAAAAGTTCGCCAAAGAGTGCCAAGGCAGCAGAATGAGTGAGCTTCACGTAATTTGAGTCTTAGTTTGTAAACTACTGGGGTGTAGGAAGCTGGAGCTGAAAACCTGGCCTCACTGGGTGCGTTTGCACTAGCACACTCCACGCTTGCAAGGTGTAGGTCCCCATGTCATGGTGTTGGCATGGGCCACCACATCGTCCAGCCCCAAAACTCCCTGTGCATCCTGCCAGCACCTCCTGGCTACAAGGAGAACCTGTTTTGGGAAGTATCTGAAGTTCTACTCATTATTTGTTATAGTCATCTCACACCTTTGGGGCAGAGACCTAGCCATCATTTTTACTCAAAAAGAAGTTACTACAGTCATCTACTGAGCCTGGCCAAGGTGGCGATTTATTATTGTTGTGCTCATGCTGTAAAGATGTCAGAGGAGATGTCAAAATACTCAAATCAAATAGACATGGTTTCTTTATATGTGCCAACACTGTTCTACATGAGAAGCAGAGAAATTAAATTACTAAACTGAGATCAGCCATCAGCAAGAACTGCTGCAACCCTGAGGACGTGCAGTGTGCAGACAAAGTGAAACTGATAACTGTGAAAACACAGGAACACAACTGTGAGAGTTTTTTTCCCCCGTTACTACAAAATTTAGGCTCTGTAGTCCCTGCTGGTGTACAAAATCAATGGAGAAGCAATCTCAAGTGTTGAGCAATACTGACACTGATAATCACAGACACCTGAGTTCCACTCAGTTTCACACTAGTTAACTACCTAATAAACCAAATAAGCAAATTAAACTCCATAGAAAGCAACACAAACGTCATTGAAGATCCATTTGAGTCCAGTGACTGTCACTGCCATGGGCAAGGTGACTACGTTAAGGGATAAGAGATACTGGGGTCAGCATTACTTGAAATAATCACTGATTTTCTGGGTTAAAATACACTGTGTTTCTTTTCATAACTCCCCAGATCTGACTTCCATTTCCCTGTGTTGAGTCCTTATGCCACGTTTACAAATGGAAGTATAAAGCATTATCAAATGAATTTTTCACTTGTTTTTCTTCTGGTATCTTCTATAAAATGAAGGGCTGCAGATATCCATGTGAAAAAATTCAAATCACTGTGTCTTTCACTCCATTAATGCTAAACAGCTTCGGAAGATAATGAGGCATACTTAAGTTTCTGTTTTTCCCTCTTGATGGTACATTTAGAATTTTCAAATCAGAAAGAAATAGCTTTTTCTTCCCATTAATTCACTTGTCAAGCTTTTATTACTAGATTTTTATACATTTAGCAATAAATATTATATTTTTATCTTTTCCCCACCTTTTATTTTCAAGAAACTATGTCAGTATTCTCAGTGAACTACAAGCTGGGAAATAGATGGGGGTGTGTGTGTTAATAACTTTCTGAAATGCTCTTTGGTAACATAAATAAATAGATTTGGAGTTTTTTAAAGTGAGAGAATCTTTCTAGTAGAAGTAAAAATGCTGTTACGTGATTGCTGGGAAATATTTATTTAATCTCTTTGACAAGTTTTCAGGAAGAAATAAGTGAATAAGTTTTTGTTTGGTTGTCTTTTTCATTATATTTTGTATGAGATAAAAGATCACTGTAAAATAACCTGTACAGACAGATTTAATTTCCCATTACTCTAAAAGCAGCATGAAGGACAAATTTACCTGCAGTTCTTATTTCTGATTTTCAAGCGCTCAAAACATAACGAGTAATTAAAAGCTACTAGCAGTGCAAAAAAAATCTATAAATTCAATAAAAGTAATTAAACTCCCTTCTTGCATAATTCACAAGGTTTCACAATTCTCTAGTATTTCTCTTTTATATAAGACAACAACTGAGTCAGAGACTTTAACACACTTTGTTATAAGCTCATTTGGTGCACAGCCCCTGTTTGCTTTCTGACCATGGTCAGAAGATGATCTACATCCAATTAAATCTCCCAGTCTGCAAATTAGATATTCATTACACACCCCTGATGACTGCATACAGCAAAATTGCATAATGTCTTTGTAAATCTTATTTGAATGAATGAGTCGCTGAATTAAAAAATGATGTAAAGCTCAGTCCTGCCCTTTCATATGTTATACTTCACTAGACACTTTCGAGAATTAGCAGCTGGGGAGATGAGCCTCCACTTTCCCCACGACACCCCGGGAGGTAACGACCGAGCATTCAGGGTCATACTCTGACTCAGTGGTTATTATACAAGCGTGGCACCAGTAAAAGAGCCAGAAATTAGGCAATTTATATTGAAGGCAGCATTCCCTTGGCATTTATTTTGGTTTCATAGTATTTATTTTCGGGGGCAACAAGTTTTCTGCCCCTAGACGGGAACTGTTGTAAAATCTAAAAATAGAACCCTATGCACGGCAGCATACTGGCCTTTATAAATCTTATAAATCTTTATGACCCATGCATTGGTGGTGAAACCAGAGATCCCATGAACATCAGCGCACAGCACTGCCATTGAAAGCTGCCCTGCCTGGTGCTGAGATGCTGGAAAACCTGTTGTTTTGACAGTACTGTAGAGGCAGGGGTGAGCCTTTAGTAAAGTGACCTTGCTGCTCTGCACTAGCCTAAGCCACAAGGACTGGTAAGTGGCCTGGGGAGCGCTGTACCACCTCGCTGCATTGCATAAAACCTCATCTTCGGCCTTTCTCCATCCGTACATTTCCAAAGGAAGTGAAAATCACACTCACCAACTTGCCTTTGGACGTCAGCTGTGCTGAAAGCAGCTATGGCTGTTGACAGGGAGCCCTCGAGAACCCGTCCCACTCAAAAACCTGTCCCTCACTTTTCACAAGAGCAAGCAGGCACAAAAGATAAGGGCAAGGATTGCGGCTTGCCGTCCTCTGAGGCTGCAGGAGTGGCGAAACAGTCATAATCCAGCTGATATTACTCACAATAGTGTAACTGATATCCAACTCAAGAAATTAAACACCCGTTTACCCACGGGTACGTGCCCTGACACTCAGCTCACCAAAAGTCATTTGTTTTTTTTTTCCTCTGCTTTGAACAGTAGAAGTGTGGAACCTGGAGGATAATTTTGTCCTGCTTTCCTCTGGAATTGGCTCACAAGAGGCTGTGCCGCTGTCTTAGACAATTCCTCTGCCACCTCTTGCTCCACCAGCAGCCCGGTGGGATGCCGGAGGATTGGGAAGTGCATGTGGGCTTTCTGGCAGCGCCCCAGTTCATAAATTGCTCCCATGCAATGGTTAGGCATTTACCGGGAAAGGAGGTTTGTCCGGGAGACAGGGCAAAGCCCGGCAAGAGCTCTGACCACAAAACTGATTTCTTGCTTCACCACAGGAAGAAACCACAGTTTTTAGAGGTGAAAAAAGAATATGAGTGAAGGAGAAGCTCCTCACCAACTCCAGCTTAGCAAAATGGTCCAGGTCTTTATTCCGGGTGTGGTGAGAGACTGTGGAAGTTTTTAACATTAAATTTCATAAATAGTACTTTTTGATTTTCCTGAAAAAAAAAAACAACCAACAAACAACACCTTCAGAAAGACCAAAACTATTTTTACCTCTAAATTACGTTTGGCCTAAAATATCAACTCTCAAAAGGGGGAATTATTTTTTGAAAATATTACTTCGGTATTTCTTCCTGCCATTTTCCAAACATAAATTTTTACTTTTCATTGCAGAAAGGCGCTTTGACTTTTAAAATTATCCTAAATTTACAAAAGCAAGCTTCTGGAGGGTAAATTTCTCTCTCCCCTACAAGTCTTAAAACATTTTGGTTTAGATCAAAAATATCTGAGATAGTTAAAAAAGTATTTCTCTTCCCCAGAAAGCCTAAATTTCTCTTTCTTGGTCCAACTCAAGCCAAAATTTCCACTTTAACTATTCGTTCATCCTCTAACTGAATAGGGAATAGCTTTTTTCATACTCAGATTTAAGACAGTAGACTAAAGGTCGAGTCCCTGTCCTCATGTCCAGCTCTTTGTAGAAAGGACTTTTTGAACTCTGGTCTAGGCAAAGGTCCCTGACACTGACCTGCTAGCTACCTTGGTGGAATAAATTCCTCCTGTGGTAAGCAAAAATCTCTCCTATTTTCCACCCTCCAAAGGGCATATGCATGTCTAGCAAAGCATTTTTTTAGTTCATATTAACCAAAATCTTTATATCTAGAAGGTTTCTGGAGGAAACTTTTAACCCTCTCTGGCTGCCAGGTTACTTGTGGGGTGATTTCTTTCCCTTTCATGTTTCATCAAGGAAAGAAGCGGGTAAATGAAATTTATGACCTCCCCAAAAAGCAGCCTTGCTGAAGCAGGAGGCAGGGATCGAAGCCACCTTGACCCCATGGGACGGGGGCAGAGAGGCAGCCTCGGTAGAGACAACACAACAGCCATCTGAGCAGAATTGCCTAAAGTCCCTATAATTTAAAAAAGCCTTTGATATAATAACTATCCCCATGGAAGTATTTTCCAGAGGTAGCACGATGTGGGAGTTAGGGAGCCCATGCAGTGATAACGCATTATATTTCCTAAAGGTTTTGAGAAGCAGCGGGAGATGCAGAAGACAACCTGGGTAGAAGTTAAATCATTTATGGCAAAACACCTGCACAATTAAAAAGAGGAATTAATTGCCTCACAGCCAGAAAGGCTGAAGAAGACCTCACTTCCTTTCCTCCAACATAGATTACGAGGAGAAATCAGGAAATGAGAATCTGAAGAAAAAAATGACTAAAATGCTAATTTTATTTCTAACTAAATTGCTTGTTACTAACTTCAAGCAATGCAAATCCAGTGCACATAAGTGGACTCATCACAGCCATTTGCAGAAGAAAGAGAGGTAGGATTTGCGCAGAATGGTTCTTCTGGTGATAGAAAAGCAGATCTAAATAGGAATTATTTAATGAAGAAGTTTCTTTTGATACAGGAGCCCAAAACTGCTCGATACATACTGCGAAGTCCCAAAATCTCATCTCCACCTGAGGGAGGTAGAGAGACTCTTTCAGAGTACAGCAAGGGTGGGGGGCTTATGGTGCAGAGGTTTTTTTCGTGTTTTTTTTTGTTTGTTTGTTTGTTCTTTTTTAAAAAAAAACAACTTATCTTTGATGCAATGCACTTGAATTCTTGGGTGCTTTGCCCTTTCTTATAAAAAAAGGGTGTGTAAATATCATCTGGATGTGGTGGAGAGAGGACAAACGATGGGAAAACAAAGACAAGTAATCCTTTAATTTGTGCCTAAGCACAGAATGGTTGATGACTCTCCAGCCACGAGGATGGTGTTCAAAAATCACGCACAAGTTTTAGCAGAGCCAAACTATGCATGCAGCAGTTGATTGATTTTCTAATTATTTTTCCTGGATGTGAACCAGGGATCTTCCACCAGGAAATTCTCCATTTCATCCCACAACTCCTCCCTGTCTGCTGCAGGGAACAGGGCACCACTGCTCCAGCCCAACGTCCCTCAGGCTGCTGGTGTGTCCCAAGCCTGAGGATGGCCTCTCCCAGTGATGGATGCTGAGGACTGTTCCTCTCCTCCTCATCCCACACAGTCCTCAACCCTCCTTGGGTGTTGGTCTTCTCTGTGAAACACCATCGGTTGTTTCCTTACTCTGAGGAACGCATGGCATACAGGAGCAAGCTGCCTGCAGGACATGAAAGCCAACACATTTTTTGCAGCGAGAGGGTGGGGAGATCATAAAATATTTCATGTTTCCCTTGATTACTGTATCTCCATGAATTCCATCCTCGGGAGTGAGGCAGCCTGACTGGGAGGCTCTGGGAGACAAGTGTTCGCAGGGTTCTGCTGTCAGCCTGGTCTGCTGTGGCTTTCACCTCCCAACATCTCTCACACTCCATTATTATACCAAAAAGAGGCATTTCTCCACTCCTGGGCTGAGCTAGCACCGCTGCCTACAATTCCAGCTGCAGCTGAGCCAGACCAGCCCAAACGTTGTACCGTGTCACTCCCGTCTGCCACCCACAGCGCGCTCCGGCTCCACGCAGGAGGAAACATGCTGAAAGATGCTGTGCCCATGGACCATTTATCAAAAATCTGACTGCTGTGAGGAGCTGAGTTAACCCTGTGCATGCTGCACTGTGCGCAGCAGGAGGGGAGACAGCTCAAAGAAATTTTCTGTAACACAGAATAAGAAGGAGAGTATATCCTGGGAGCTGGTAGGAAGGCTTTGGAGAAATACAAATACATACTAAAATAGCACTTGGCAGACCTGAACCAAATGCAATTTGTTCCTGATGTAAGGAACTTCCAGGCTAATATCACGGCACACAGCATGCTGACGGAGGGGGAGGAGAGGTATCAGTTAGAAACAAGGATTTCCAGGCTCTTTTGGATGTCACTAGCACTGGTGCCATTGTGGCTGTCCAGGCAGAAGGTCCATAGCCTCATGGACATAGAGTGTGCTGGTAGCGAAGACCTGAAGGGGGAGAAGGAAGAGAGAGAGGTATCCTCAGATGGAGTACTGTGGGGTAGGAAACGGCTGCACCATGTCTCAGATAGGCTATTTCTCTTCTTCATCCTGCCCTCCTGCCCCATCTCAAAACATGCCTTCCACTCATCCTTTTCTCCCCTGTGTTTCCTTTCTTCACTCTCCTTTTGCATCATGCCTCCTCCTCTACCTGAGCACACATCGCTCTTCATGGGCATCAGAGGGTGATAGTTACCAACCACATTCACCATCACAAGAAGGCCAGGGTTCCATTGGATCACTATCTATACTATTATTTCTTATAGTCACAGAATCACAGAATCTTCCTGGTTGGAAGAGACCTCTGAGATCATCAAGTCCAACCATACACACACCAAAAAAAGTCCACTCCCCTGTTTTCACTCCCAGTGAAATCATCAGAGTTACTTACATTAGTAATAGCTAGAACCTTTACATATTTTGGCCTTCATACAGTGAAAAGACATAGAAGGAGACAACTGCTGCATCCAGAAGGCTTGTAAACATGATGACTGGGCATCTTAAAAGGTGTGGAGTGTATTTGCCCCATTGGTGAGCCTGGAGAAGAGGCATCCCCAGCTCTCAAGTGGCTTGAGAGAGTGATGACTGCAGACAGGAGCAGGTCCCTGGCTGTAAGCAAGAGGTGGTACTGCATGAGCCACAGTAGCCCATGGCAAATCCTGTGTCATGGAAGATAGTGGGCAGCTGGGAGTGTCTGCCTAACCTGAGGGCTCCATGGGGACACCCTCTACCAGCAGCAAGGTTGGGATCATTTTCTGTGAGATACTCACGACCCTGGAAATGGTCCGACCAGTCACCCCACTGAACCATCCTGAGGCTTCAAGGGGAGTGTGACTAGGGAGGAGGGCAGCAGCCATCCCTTCGGCACCATCACAGCTGCCAGCAGAAAGCTGGGTCCAGGCTAACTCCTTAATAACTACTCTGGGGAGCAAGGCTAGGGCTTGCTGACTGTCAGTTCAGGTTTCCCAGGCTAATGATTCCTTCTGCTTCCTTCCCTTTCTTCCCTCTAATAAAGTGCTGCTCATTTAAAACACTTTGTTAAAGCTTGCTACTGGGACGAGGAAAACAATGCTTAATCCAGGGTGCACAGGGAAAGTAATTTAGTCACCCAGGTTTCTGAATGGGAGGTTGAGTCAGGGTTGCTCCAGTTTCCAAAAAGGCATAGTTTGAAACTGGACCCAGCTTAGCAGCACATGTTGAAAGTGTTACAAAAGTAAGCAGATAAGACCCAAGAAAAATGGGATGCTGAGGATGAGGTGAGAGGTATTCCCAGGATCCCTTGCCGACTCAAGATACCCTGTGATTCTATGAACCATCAGACTGTCAACAGCAGAGTGGAGAGGAGCTCTCTCAGACTCCTCTGCCTGACAACATATCCATCACGAGACTGAGCCTATAGCAGACATGGGCATATCCTGACAGATGCCAAGTCATGTATTTTGGGCTCAGTTTGGCAAGTAGGAATACTCTTAGTAAAGTCTTACTCTGCCGTTTGCCAAGCCTCTCTCTTCTTGCTACTGCCTCTTCCTTTCTTCTGTTGGAAATTCTCATACTGCGGCATCTGAGAAGACTCACTGGGACTGTTGTAGAGAGGGTAGTAGGAGGCTAGATATGACCTGGGAATTTATTACCACCTTTGCTTTCTATGCTCCAAAAAAATTACTAAAAAACATTAGAGACCAGTGTCACATCCACATGGGTAATCTCTCCATGACCTTCTCTAAAAATGCAAAACCATCTCATACAGACAGTTTCAGTACCTAGAAAGGCAGCATGAAAAGTAATACAAAGTATGGAAATCAACAATGCTAGCCCTTGACATCTACACCTCTCTATACCTTGAATAAAACAAGTAAGAGTAGTATACTGATTTTTTCAGTATAATCATCTTAATTAAGACCAACATATGATTTCATTTGTCTGTCTTTTTAAATTCATTAAATTTATTATGCATTTGAGGATTAATCCTTTAGAAAGTTGGAGAAGGTGTTGGCTCTATATCAATACTCCCGAACTTCAGTGTCTACAGGCGAACCACACGTAGTATGCATTTTACACAGGAGACCATCATGGTCAGTGGAGAGGTTGTCAGTACAACCAGTGAAGCCCAGCAAAGCAATTCAGCTCACTGGTCCCCAGTGCTATGGGCTCAGACACATGTCCTGGGGAGCACAAGGCTTCTGCGTCCTGCTGTGAGAAAGGAATGACACATCAGAGAAAAGACCCAAAACCTCTTCCACTGTTGTCCAGAAGCCAGAGAAGGCACCAAGAAAGTTTCATGTGATAAAACTGAACGGCTCCTTTGCCTTATGTGCTGACACCTAGATGTAGACACCTCAGCTTAGTGCCCTAAACTGAATCTTGACTTTGTTACAGTAACTCACTGCCTTCTGCTAAGTCCTGCTGTTTGAAGTGTTGCTGAGAGCCTCGTCTGCTCTTGTTCTCTCACGTCCTGATAAGCTAAATCCTAAGATGGCACCACTGTGAATAAAAAATAATTCAAGGATTGTGTTATGTCCCATGATCTGGAGTTGTGACATGCCTTGTGGTCACACAGGTAGGCAACCTTCTTCCCCAAAACCAAGTGGCCACATTCAAAATGCCCGCTGGGAATGACCCAGCTCCCAACCCATGCCTGAGCTGTGACTGCAAAAGTGTGAGCTGGCCTGGGTTTGGGATGAGCGATGGCCAACCCATGGGCCTCTCTACACTTCGCTAGCATATTTATATCCTCTGTTCAGAGCGCTCCTTTTCAGTGTTACATCCACTTTTTATGACAACATAATTTTTAAGGCCAGGATGAAATGTGACTGAAATTTTCTAAAATACGGGTGTTCTGCATAGTGAAGGGAAAATCACAACCACAGTGTTGCTTCACTTGAACCAGAAGCTTTTCAGGGATACCCTGCAAATGACAACTTCACTCAGCTAAGGAAAACATGCAAAGCCCAGGAATGCCCAGTTTTCTGAGAGCTGACTGGGTTTTGCCCTTTCATCCCACCTTAGCTTCACATTGTGAAAATGCAGATGCTTAGGAAATTGCCTCCAGGTGTTGAGTGATCTGAGTTTCACAGAAATAATAAAGCTTGATCTGAGATAGATGACCTTGTTGTCAGCATAAGACCTTTAGGCTTGCAGAAGAGAATTGAAAAGGGTCTTTTTGCATTCCCTTGCTGCAGCTCTTTCGTTGAATCTCAGAGAGGCTCAGAATTGTCCAGTTTTCTTGGGCAAGAGAGTTTTGCAATACACTCAGAGCATGAGGCTGGTTTGGGTGTTTTGTGGATATATGTGAACTAACGCTAAACTCCCTCATTCAGATACTGTCTGTTAAGTTAGTCCTAGCACTGTGGTACTCAGCATGAGGGAAAACATCTGTTTTGGAGGTGTGCAGCACTCATAAACCTACATGGTGTCTCTGCACAGAGACCTGCAATGGAGACATGCCCTTCAGTTCTCTTTGGACATCTGATGAATCAAAAGCACCTAGCTTTTCTGTCTTCATTTCTTCAACTAGAAAAAAAAAAAAAATAATGCTATTTTATTTTCTCTTTGGAGTTCCGTGTTGGTTGATTTATGAATAGAGATACAGTCTGGAAGTCTTTATGTAGAGGCTTATTATAATGTCTGCCTTTTGTCTCATGTCTCCCAAGTGGCCAAACTATGCATTAGGGACACTTGATGCACACAGTGCTAGCCCAGCAACTACTGGCCGTCTGTTTTATAGCCCATACCATGTTTACTGTGCTGCCAGGTTCAACAGTGCTGGAAAAATATTAATTGTAGATGCAATTTCACTGTAGAAATTGTTTAGAGCCTGCTAAATCTTTAGTCGGAGTATACGGGATTTTTTCTTCTATAAAACAGCTGAGGGTTAGTATTAGTTTAATGTTCAGAAGGCAAGAAATAGCACGAGGAAATAGCCAAGAGCATCCTTCTGGGTTCCCTGAGATGAAATACTAAATCTTGCCATGAACTTGCAGTTCTTCTTTTCCTATTACAGCAGACATTGAGGGGTAGCCATTGGGTCCCTGTGCATCATCCTGCTTTGGATGTTCTCAACACAGGAAGGACATAGACCTGTAGGAATGGGTCCAGCAGAGGGACATGAAAANCACCATCAGCAGCAAAACACATTAATTCAATGCTGTTAATGAATCTTCAGTGAGCACTGAAATAGGAAGCTATGTTGATATTTAAAAGATCCCAGTTATCAGGCTCTGTGTTGCTTAATTGCGAGGGTTGTGTGGGAAGCGCTGCTTCAACATCTCTATCCAGTATGGACATGACCAGCAGGAATACACTACTCCCATGGAATGTCAGTTACGGCAGGAAACAATTACCTTTCTGAATATTCAAAATATGTCAAAACATTCTTCCTTTTTCCCTTTTAGGGCTCATCAAAGCTGTGAGTGTGTCAACAACATTCCACCTACTTGGAAGCAGCTCTGGAATATCTGATTCACAGGCATTTCTCTTGCTCGGTGTTCAACCTCATGCAGCTGTAGCCAACTCAAGCCTTCACAAGTAGTACAGGCAAAACTGTATTTTGCCAACCAAAGGGTGGTCCGGTCAGCATGTACCACCATTATATTCCTGTCCTTTCCGAAATAGGGTCCTCATGTCCAAATGTCCCATAGTCCTGGACTATGCTCTTTTCCCGACTGTGCTAAGTGTGTCTGGGAGAGGGCTAGTTCATTGGGGCCAATAGCACATGAGGGACTATCCTAACAACTTAATATTTTAGGTGATCACGTTCTGGAGTCTGGGCCTGGGTCCTGACACTCTAAGTTACTACTAAAGATAGAGCCAATGAGTAGCAACAACAGGATTATGCAGTCAACTGGTCTGATGGTATATCACGGACTATTATGTCTCACCTTGCTTCCCTTTCATACGGGTTTGCCTAGGGCATCTCTACTAGGAAGACATCCAATCTTGATCTGAAAACATCAAGAGACACAGAATCCAACCCTACTTTTTGGTAAGTAGTTCCCAGGATTAATTGCTCTTACTATTAATAATGCATGCCTGGGTTTCTTTGTATGAATTTGTTTGGCTTCAGCTTCTAGCCGTTGACTCCTGCTATGCTTTCTCCACTAGATGAAGGAGATCTTTTGCATATAGTATTATCTTGTTGTGGTGGTACTTGCACACTTTAATCAAGTCATCTTTTTGATAAGGTAAGCAGAGAGATCCCTTCCAGGCTTTCACTAGAGAGAGACATTTTCTCTCATCCTCTCTCTGACCTGTCTCAAACTTTTCCCATTTAAGATACAGGCACCAGAACTTTTTGCACTGTGCCAATAGCAGTCTTACCAGAGCAGAGCAAAGATCAGCTCCCCACTCCTGCTCAACACTTCCTTGTTCATACATCCATAAACCACATTATCCCCTTTTCCGTTACACTAGGAGCTCATGTTGCAGCCCTTAAATTTATCTGAGGTCCTGCCTGCTATCTACACAGTAGGATCCGTTCCCTGTTCCTATAGGAGCGCCCATACTAAGATGCATCTTTAAAATCAGGTCTTCTGCACTGTCTTTGTTTTAATGTCCTGGGAATGCATTAAAAAGTTAAACTGCTAATCTGATCTGGTAAAATTCTTGGGTATGGAATAAAGAAAATTCATAAGAATTGTTCCTTAGAACATGAATGACGAAATTCCCTTTAATGTTGATAGGAGTGCGATCAGCTCATGGCATTTGTTCACCAATATGAACATGTAATGAAATTTCCCAGGTCTACAAAAGTTGAAATCCATGCTGCTCTAATCCTTTTTTTCACATACAAGATCTTGCAACTCCTGTAACCACTGAACACATGCTGATTCCTTCCCACTGCTACTGACAGTATTTTCTCATCTTAAAAAAAAAATAATAAATCAAGTCTAACCTGTCTTTCCAACACAAGATTTTCTGCTCATTAAAATCTGAGAACTGCTCCATGAATTTCAGCTTGATAGTCAAAAAATATCTCATTCGTCCCAAAGGCAAGTGTAGTCTACGTGGCTATGCCAGCTTTATGATTTTTTTTTAAGTCAAATCAGAGCTATTCTTTGAAGGACTGTGATTGTGCAATCATCAAGGCATTTTTCATGCTGGTAGGAAAAGACACAAAGCAAACTGATCTGACGCATTTTAACAGGTATTTTTTAGATATGTAGATTGAAAGAAGAGCCATGAAACTTTTACGTGAGTGATCCTTTCATCTTTGGTCCTACGGATTTTCATCAGAGTTTCTGTTCAGGAAAGGATTTCAGGATTTGACTTGAGCTGCTATTTTCTGCTGGTGATTTATCCCATGTAAATATGAGGCGGCATTGATGTCAGTCATAACACCAAGAAATCAGTCTTGTGGGCTCATTAACAGGGGACAAGCATCTAAAAGTCGACAGGGTTTTGTGGCTAGCCGAGGATTACAGTGCAAACCCAACTGTAATACATATTGATGCTTGAAAGAAGAAAGTACATTTAAATTCATGTGAAGCTGTTGATTCCCGTGCACAAAACATTTTATATTACAGCGCCAGAGCTCAGGAACTCCACCATTAAAACAGGACTTGGTAATTCTGAGGAATGCTACAATTTATGTCTGAAACTACCTGTGATTAGTGTTGATGCGGCTGTCACCGTCAGATGTTCACATGAAATTATACAGTTATTATTTCTGAGGAGCCGGGATGCACCCCGCAGCACTCGGGAGGAGGGACGCTTCCCCAAGCCCCACGAGGCGATGGCTCTCGCTGAGGGCTGAGCATGAGGTTGGGATGTTTGTGGAGACTTGTACCTCTGCAATATGCATCTCACCGTGGTTTATTTGTGCTGTCCCAGGCCTCTGTAGCACACCCAGTGTGTGAATGCCTCTCAGTGATGCACTAAACTAATGAACTACCTGTCACATGCATTTCAAATGAAGTTTTGCAGTCGAAGAGGAGAACTCATCCCTCTTTAATGGACAGTCCAGGGTGTTCCCATGCAGGCACGCTGTCTCTACGCTTCCCAAAAGTTTAAAACAAGCAAGTAAAGTCAATTCTGTTTTATATGAACGCTGCAGGAACGCGAACGTGAAAATCTGTGTTAATAATAGCCTGGCCACAAAGTATTCTATAAGCAAAGGGTGGGTTTTTTTCTGTCAAAGCAGTCGTCGCTGTCGCGGTGGCTGGGTGGCAGCAAGGTGTGTTAGCCCGTGGGAAAGCTGACCTGGGGAGTTCCCAGGCAGACGAGTGAAACAAGGCCACCCTGCCTCGGTATCTGTTGAGACACTGGTCATATACCTCGCTCCACCAAATACTGTCTTCTAAAGTATACTGGTGTCTGTGCAGCATTTGGAAAAAACAGTTAGAAATAGTAGCTGGGATTCCTCAGTTGATTAAAAACTTGGTGTAAATCCTCCATTGGGAGAGGAACCAAGATAGCCAGATGCAAGTATCGCCTCCCAGCCCAAGCCATGCCTGGGAAGCATGTGTGTGGTGTTCTCTAAATGGACTGCGTAAAAACCTGGCCAGCAGAGGTCAGATATGAATTTGAACAGTTTGAGAGCAAAAGTTATTCAGAGGTATTCATTTGGCTTGATATTGTCTCTTGATATTTGGAGATGGAGTGTTGTTTGGTGCTAGTCTACAGGGCTCATCTGCCTGCCCTTCAGCCATTTCAGTGTACTGCTGCCTAGGATTGTATTTCCATCACTGTGGTATTTGCTGTGTTTCACTTCTTAAGCACATTTTTAGGTTAAATCTCATCTTTTGACTCAGAGTTCAAATTTAGGCTATGTGGAAAGTCATAATTTATAAACAAAATGTATAAATTCCCCTCCCTTCCTCTGTTCTTTCTTTTATGTTCTTTGTTTGTTGTTTGCTTTTTTTTGGGGGGGAGTGAGGGGTNCTGTCCTCCCTCCTCTCTGCACCCCCTCACCTCCCTTTTCTTCTCTTCTTCTCTCTGTATTTCCTTTCTCTGCCTCTTTTTCTCAGGCTCATAGGCCTGTTTTGTGAACTTGGGTACACTGGATGACATAGTTACACCCACGGGTTCACCCTCCCTAAACCCATTCACAGTTAGACTTGTCCCTGCATGTTTCTTTCCTTTCTGAAGCTGAAAATATTGCACAGAAAGGATTGAAACAACTTTGATTTCATTTCTAGCATCTTTCTGCTGCCACAATAACTGAGAGCGAGTTGTTCTTGACTCACGTACCCTGCAGAGAACAGTGTACGTTGCACGGGGTGGGAAACTGAGGTGGGTCAGTCGCAAGAGGTAAATACCCTGTGGTTGCTTCTAGGACACCAAAGTGGGTGATGGTTGTGCCCTGGCCAGGGCTGAGGCAGTGCCTGGACACCCACCAGCCCACAGCTGCTCAGCCTTTGGGCTTGTGGTGCTCACAGAGCTGCTCAAAGGTTCGCTTTAAAGCAGCACTGAAGACTCTGAAGACAATGTGCTAGCCTAAGCATCCATTTTTGTATATATAAAGTGGCAGGTACTGCTAAATACTGTCACTAGAAGCCAAAGGCATTTACTACTTGTACCCTCGATGACAGAAGTGAAAATGCTTCTGATCCCCAGGGCGGTTTCCTTTACGTCAGCTTCCACCATATCTGCAGTTCCTTGTAGAAATACCTACCAGCAATAGCTTTAAACATCACATAGCACATTTATACAGTGGCTACTTCCTATCTACTTCAGATTCAGCATCTTTTGTAAGGCTGTAGGTGAACTATTTTTTAGGAGAAGAGTACTCAGGCCAGGAAAGAAAGTACAGCCCTGGGTGAAGTGCAGTTTTCATCATAAGCATCCTAACAGGAAAGATATTTCTTCAATCTAACTTTCCCTTTTAAACTACGCATTTTGTTTGTATTACATAATTTCATGACACAATTTCCTGACCTCAAGAATGAGAAGAATTAAGAGGAATTAATCTGGAAGAGCAGACCTCCTGTGAGGCTTTTCTCTCCTGCTGTGAGTCACACTTTCAGAGAAAGAGTATCCAGATTTTTGTCCCTCAGAAAGTAAGGTTCAGCACAACTAGGAATATCATATCCTGAAATTTTAGAGCTATAGCAAGGTCAGGGTGAGAGAGAAAAAAAGGATGACAAGACCTGTTGGGTCCTGGTGGGTTGGTAAGCAGCTCGCATTACAGGGAGCTCAAAGAGGAAAAGCAGATAATTCCCACTTCCAAATGTCTTGTTATTCCTCTTAAAATGTTATATATGTATATGTTATAGTACTGCCCACAGATCTCAGTCTACATTGGGACTTCTTTGTGTAAAGTGAATGAGGAAGAGTCCCCACTCCAGAGAGCTTGCAGTCCAGATAGACAAGAGGGATGAAGGCTAAGTGAGGAAACAAAGCCACCAGCAAATCTTGGCCAGTCAGCCAGGACAACCCCGCTCTTCTGCACTCACAGGCTGGTCTTCTGCAAGGTGGCCCTGAAAAACACGTGAGGTCCAATGGACCCAGGTAGTAATAAACAACTCCTGGTTGCATGTAGAGGTCTGAAAATTGCATTTCTAATAAATGCTTGAATTGTTGGCTGTACTATTCCAGCATTTTAAATATTTCAATAGGTCTCACAATAGTACCTTATGCCTCCTCTAACAAAGGCTGTAAGTATGTGTGAAAAACAAGTAATATAATTTGTAGAACGAAACATCTCAGTAAATGCCTAATTATAACATTTAAACTGTGCTTGCTAGAGCCCTTGGCTATATTCCACTGCTTGAATTTTTGTAAATCCTTGACATTACGGCTTCTTAAATCCATGCCAGGAGCACATTGGATCTGTCAACCAGAGAGGGAGGCTTCATTGTCCAAAATTAAAGATGCATGAAGCCTCAGATAGCTTTTCACTTTCAACTGCTCTGCTTCAGTGTTGGAGAGCCCATGTGAGAGATCCAAAGCCCAGCTGTTGGAGCCCACTCTTTACTTGAGTAATAAGCACAAAAGATATCACTAGTACAACATGTCTGGGTCATGCAGATACAGCACAGAGCCCCCCTGTTTGTGATGTTCTTCATGCTTTAAGGACTCTGGAGTCGGTCCTGCACCCTGAACAAATCAGTGAAGCCTGGCCAGCCCAGGACACTGTCTGAGTTTCAACTAAAACGACTGCAGAAGTTTCCAGTACAAAGCCTTATCTGTATAATCACACACATCTCCTTTGTAGTGCACTTAACATAGTTCTGGCTTTTTAACACAACTAGAAGAACAGCTTCTTTTCATGGTTAGATAAATACTCCTGAGGTATCCTCAAGTTGGGAATATTTTCCTGAAAACAATCACATGGGAATGACTATTCCACCTTCTTTTGGATTGTTTGCAGAGAAGGTGATCAAATAATGTGTTGACAGGAGAGTCAGAAAGGGCCAGAAACAAAAGGAATTTTGCTCAGATGTCCACAAAAACTTTTTCAATTTCTCAGCATTTTTAGAGAGCCATAAAAAAATAAAATTGGAGCATGGGGGTTTTGTTAGTAGTCCCATTAAATGATACTCTCTCAGTCAAAACACTTGCTTGTTCTCACTTTATCAAAATTGAGCCAAAAAGTAAATATTGCACCTTCCATGAGATATGCAATGGTGGGCCTTTGCTTTGGTGGTCATAAACCAAAGAAGTCGAATATGCTTGGACACTAAAGATACCTTGGCATATTTTTGTCAGAAGAGACGCAGTATTTTGGGGATGTGAAGTAATTTCAAATGTCTTCCAAGGATTCCTTGCAGATGGAAAGTGATGATAAATCTCTCCGCTTCCTTGCATGGTATAGGGTTGCTGCATGCTGTTTGGACAGCTGCACTTGTCCCATCCCTGAAGGTGGCTGCAAGTCAGCAGAGGAGGAAGCAATCCAAGCATATATCATTCTAAAGTGACAGACAAGATGAGTTATTGGGGTATTTTTTTTCCCACTGATAATTCCCTGTTTCTGTTAGTGATACTGAGCATGCTGTCATGACTGAAGAGCTTCAGCAAGTCATCATAGTGCTCAGTGCGTCTGTCATGGAACAGAAAGGTGTTTTTTTCTTGTCCCAGCTCAAATTTCCTTATGTGGAAATCTCTCTAAACTCCCTTTGAACCCCCAGAAGGCACATCTGATGGAGCAAACTCCACTGCTCTTTGACTTGGGTAACTTACCAGATACGACTTTCCTGCAGGTTCCTAACTGGAGAACTCCTGTAAAATCATTCAGTAAATACCTGATATGTAGGCCCTTCTTAGATGGCTATGCAAGAGTAAACACTGTATATTTGTCATGTTTTCACTCTATTTAGTAGTCTGAAAGTGTACTTTTCAAAGCTATTATTTATTGCCAAAGTCCTCATGTGGTCCAAGAAAGCATGATTTCTTGCGAGAGAGGGAAGTGTCTTCAGTCTACCGTCGTGTTGCTACAAGACTGAAGTGTGGGTAATTCCCCACACAGTGAGAACAGCTCTGCACTGAATACTCTTGCAGAGGAACCTCTGAAACCTACTGCTCCAGGGGACCTTAATGATTGACAGTGAACATCTCTGGAGAGCTATTTTCAGTACCATCTGCGACAGGCATATGACAGTGAATTTAAGCAACTTTTGTTCGGGTCTGTGGTGATGCCACTGACCAGGTCAACATCTCTGTGTCTGGACACCTCTCAGAGTGCTGTGCTGAGTCTCAGGTCACTGCTCACCGGCTTTTAGCTTTGCTGTGTCCCGCTAGGACTCCTCCTGGGACATGTCAGGCACAGACTCCAAGCGGAATCAGCTTCATGTAAATTTCAATGTGTAAAAAATTTGTTTTAGGCTCTCTCTCTGACATCTGTGGTGTCAAAGGAGCATCTGAGGGTGTATTTTTCCCATAGAACGGGAAATGTCAAAGTTAGCTTAGAAGAAAAGTTTATTTTAGTTCGCCGTTTTACCTCTAACAACTGTAAAGGATGCCCAGAAAAGCAACTGACACAGGTGACAATTTTTACACGTCTGAATTTAAGTGGTATGACATCCATCATCTCTGTCTCTTAGTCCTTCATGGACAAAGAAGCCTACAAACCTGTATCTGCTGGCCCTTAGGACACTCACAGATCCCAAGAACAGCTTGATCATTAAATACTCAAAGAGTTATCCAGGGAAGGTGGTGAGTTCATGGAGCCACAGCATACATTGACAGGAGGCCATGGCAAGCTAGCACTTATATCCGGAGGCACACAGGCTTTGCACGACTTTTGTGGTTTCTCATCTGAAAGACTAAAAAAAAAAAAAAAAAAGAGACGTTCATATGATTTAGGAAACAATAAAGTTTATGAATGCTGTACTGTTTCCACCAGTTCTTCTGCTGGAGGCCAGCAGATACAACAGTCCTAGACGAGCAGTTCCTGTTGTTCCCTCTCCGCTTCTCCCTGATCAGCTCTAAGAGGCAACCACAACCTCTTCCCTCCCAGTTCCTCCACAGAAGTTCACATCTGAAAAGCTATTTTGCACCAGGCAGTGAGCAACTTTTCTCTCATTACTGCCCCTTCTCTTAAAACCACAAAGTGTCAGCAATCCTCTGTGTCTGGTCTTGTGCCATCGCATTTTCCCTCCTCCTGGAAATCTAGCTCAAAATCGAGGCTAAAAAATGACAAAGTCTCCCCTTCTCTTTCATCTATAAAGTGATATTTGCAATGAAGAGAGTTTGCAGACTCCAAGACCATTTCCACCAGCTGAGGGAACAGCGGAAGCTGCACAGGCTCCTGGGGGAAAGGATGAGCCAGAGGGATAGACGTCGCATCACAGCGGTTGTTATGTCCTGAGGGCAATACAGGCTGTTGAATCTGGGTTTTAATGCAGTCATCTGAAAACCTGTAGAAAAGTCCTTTGTCTGCCAAAGCCCTTTGATCAGATAGAAATTGAATTTTCTACACGTACAGTGAATATTTCTTCTGTTTAAAGAAACTGTGAATGTACAAGCTACACAGGAAGATATGCAGAGGTTTTAGCCTAAAACTTATTGAAAGGTCACCAAACAAAACAAAAACAAAAAAATTCTAATTTTAAGGAAAAGAATTAAAATAAGATAAATTTTATAGTGCATATCACATATTTTCACAGTCCATGTCAACCTAACAAGCCTCCAAAGACTTCAAAACCCTCTACGGTGTACCCTGTTAAGTACTGGCAGTATAAGTATTATGGATATTTAGGTTCTTGGCACAATAATTTGGGTATTGGATCTTAAATGAATGAAAATTCTAAACTGAAACCATTAATTGAATCACATCTGCATTTCAAAGATGTTTTAAAATCTGAATCTGGATTCAGATCTGAAGTATAGTACTATACCACCAGAGTGGACTTGCTACAACTCCCATCATAAATGCCACAGACACCTTGGAATATATTGTGCTTTAAATCAGCAGCTAGAAAGCAAAGCAAAGGGTATTTCTCAAATGACAAATGCAGATAAATTTGATATATTTTATACGTAGAGATAAATCCTTTTATCCTATTTTGCAATATTTTATTTATATAAGAAGTAAAAGGCTATTTTGCATCATAAAAGAAAGCTAAAAAGACAAAACTAACCAGAGCTGACCAAAGCTGAAAAACAGGAAAGCCACTGGGGAAAGAGAAAAAAGGAATTCTAGTTATTTTACATAACAGATGGCAGCATAACAAAAAGCAGCTGATGTTGTTAGCCTAGGGGAATTTTCCTGTGTCAGAAGAAAAATAAAATTTAGGATATACAGAACCCCCCATTAAATGAATTTCATAAAAAGAGTGTTTTATTTACATATACATGTAGGCACATAGATATATAGATGTATACAAACTTGCACATAGTTGTAGAGACATCTGTGTTTGGAGGGAAAAAAGACTGAAAATTATGGCAGAATTATATTTTCTTTACCTGATACACACTGTTTATTTTTCCTTTCCATGGAGTACCTCATTGATCTCCCTCTCTACGAAACTCAGTCTTTCCAGTTTCCCCTCCAGAGCTCTCTACATTTTCACCTATATGCCCGTTTGCATTCCCATTTCCCAGGTACTCCCTCCATCATATTCTGCCACAAAATCTAGTGTCCCACAGACATTGTACCCTCCTGCTGCTCTCCTCTGAACACCTTTTTCTGTGCTGCTCTCCTGCCTGGAAATACATCTTGCCCTGGAAAGCAAAGCTCATTTAGATTGCAGATCCCACCAAGCCTGTTGGGACAGACCCATTCAACAAGAAGAGCTGCACCCCACCCCTCCGAGCCGTCTCTGCATACACAGGGAGCTCTCAGGGTGATTTGTGCTGCTTGTTCAGACCAGAGATACCTAATGTGTGACCTTTGGCATCTGTATATCTTGCCTGGGCAATTCATCCACTTTATGGCGCACTCTCAGTGACCTTTTTGCCCATGAATGGTGGATGAAGTATTCTCAGCAGCAGCATCCCTCTCCCACGCTGCATGCTCCCAACTGGTTTGTGCCACCCATACACACCCATCACACTAGGCTTAAGGCTTATAACAGGGAGACACCAAAGCATTAAAGCTAGCAACTTCATTTGCCTCACCAGAAGGTCCCGTGGACCTCAGTACCACAAAAGCTGACTAAGGTAGATCATAGAATCATAGAATGGCTTAGGTAGGAAGGGACCTTAAAAATCATCCAGTTCCAACCCCCCTGCCACAGGCAGGGACACCTCCCACTAGACCAGGTTGCTCAAAGCCCCATCCAGCCTGGCCTTGAACACTTCCAGGGATGGGACATCCACAGCTTCTCTGGGCAACCTGTTCCAGTGTCTCGCCACCCTCTCAGTAAAGAATTTCTTCCTAATATCTAAATCTCCATCCAAATCTAAATATCCGAATCTAAATATCTTATCTGAACAAGATACAATGTACAAAGTAAAATAATTTTCAGTGAAGAAGCCCTGAGAAAGGACAGCACAGATGAGAGAAAGAATATGAACAATTATCTCATGCAACAGCATGGACTAGTGCTGCTCGGAGGTTGATGGGCTCAGGTTATTTTGGGCTACATGCATATGAACATCTGTCCCTGTGTGGAAGGGGTTTTTGGGCTGCCAGCTAGAGTATAAAAGGAAAAGAGCTACTGATCCAGCGCCACTTGACCTAGCACGGAACACACCTCTGTTATATCTGTTCATGTAACAAGTAGTAATTATTTCTCCTGAGTACATCATTGCACCAAAAGAGGAAAGTGATTATTACTAAGCAGATTTATTATTCACTAAAAGCTTCATGGAGGAATTTTCCGTGCACCTGTCTAACTGCACTCCTATTGGAATCAATGCGTTCCCTTTTTCCATTGATCCAACCAGAAGCAAATCAAAGCCCAAGATTTTTGGAAAAAGCCAGCCAAAGAGGGAAGATTTGCCTTGTTGAGAATAATTTTTCTAAGACTTTGATGAAGAAGAAGTTTTAGCAACCTGAAAAAGAAATAGATGGGATCAGAATAGAAATCTTAATATTGGTACTCCTAAATGGGAAATTCTTCCATCCAAGTCCCAAGATGTCATCTGTTGAATGCTCCACTCAGAGTCATTTTATTCCCAAGAGAGGTTTCGGCTGTGTGATTCTCGTCCCAGATCTCACCCATTATTGAGATAAGGGAAAGGCACAAGTAGCTTTTGTAGCTGGCCACTTCCAGGTAGAAAATCTCTGTTGGGATGATGCCTGGCTGCCATGCTTTCCCCTTTACAGTTACAAGGCCACACTGCTTCAAAACTGATGTAGCAAAGTGAAAAAAACCTGACAGCTATTTTACTGTGGGATTTTTTTCCCAGTGGTTAATTTTTCCACTGACTTTTCTCCCCTTTTATTTCACCTCTTTACTCTGCTATTTTGGTTTGGTTATTTTCAGTTCATCCCATCTCAATGGAAAACCACTTGGAAACAACATTTTGGCTGGTTTTGAATTATTTTGCTGTGTTTATCCTGGAAAATACTAATTCCACTAAATCTTACTCATTAAGTAGCTTGTGTAGAACAACAAAATGATCATATACAAGACATAGGGATTTTTAATTAGTGTAACCTAAAAGTTTGATGTGGAGCAGGGAGGGCTAAAATCATTTTGACACACTGTACCTAAATGCACAATTTCAGCTATCCTTTCTTCTTACTATCTCTACAAAATCCTCCTTGAGGCATTTTCCGTAAGTGAGATCAAGAAGAGATCCAAGGAAGGTAGGCCAAACTCATTCTGTGAAAGTTGCTCAGGCTGTTTCTGAGCTTATATTAGGATGTTGGGTTTGAGGCTTTGGTTTGGGCTCATCTTCAGGATAGACAAGGAAGGTGACGACAGGGAACTCCCGGGTTATGAAACTAAGGGAATCTGTATTACCTCAGTATTCAAAAACTTAGGGAAACTGGATAAAAATTATATTAATTTTCCAGATGGTGAGTAAGAGCTAACATCAGTTGTTCTCATGGAAGTCCTTGAGAAGCCAGATTTTTGGTGAAAGAGAAAGAGCAGAGACCAAGTGGAGCAGTAAAGGATTTTGGATAAGAAAAGTCACAAATGAGAAAGTAAAAGAAAAACAAAGAGTGCATCCATGTATGACAAGCTCTGTGGATGTGTGTGTGTACACTGTGAATCCTGGAGTCCTCAGCTAAGTAAGTTGGAGGACTCCTGAGTGAGTGAGTCAGTTGGTGCATGAGTGAGCCATTATCCCCCATCAGTGACCAGAGGATCTGCTCCTGTATTTGCTCCAGGCAGTATTTATTTAGCAGGGTACTGCTGGTTTCTAGTGGCAATTCTGCAGGTGCAGTGCAAAAATTACAAGCTCCTCCACCAAAGATACCATCACCACTGCTGCACGATGGTGATGGAGGAGATGGGGCCAACTCACTGATGGTTCACAAGCATCCATCGTCTCAGGTAACCCTGGGGAGTGTGGGACTAAATATAACCAAAGGATCAAAAAGTAAGAAATATGGTTAAGACTCATCCCAATGGCTCCAGATTTTTACCTTTGTAAACCCAAAGATCATTACCTTTATAAAACTGTGTCACAAGCTCAGCAGAGGATTTACGTTTTGATATCACCTAAAATACTGTCCAGCCAACCAGCTGCTTCATCCCTCAGAAGACTCATCTACCACATATGCTGATACAAGCCATGCCTCACTCTATTTCTACACAAATAAATTATACCATTTATATTTAATTAGATATATTAACCTTGCAAATGCCTAGGACGTTTCAATGCCACAAGGCCAACAGCATGGGAGAGTCCACATCCATACTATTAGCCTCTGGTAGCCACTAAACCAAGGTGTCACGACGAATCTGCCTGATGGGAATGGTCTTTGGCCCATAGTGACTCCTGAGTTACAGGCCTGGCCAAAGCCACACCAGTGGCCACTCCAACAGTTTCACGAAGAAATATACCCTGGAACTGTTCATTTACTCTTACAGAGTTGGCCTCTCAATGTGTCTATGTATCACAAATCGATTGGTGAGGCTTAACACACATCAGATTCTAACTCCACCCCACATTCCTCTCAATAATGGGCATTAGATTTCATTTTTCCAGAGTATGTACAAACCCCCTCAGGCATAAAGTCGATAGGTTGTTCTCTGCATGTCATACACATGAATTTACAATTAGCGTCTGTCAGCTGACAGGGGATCACACGCACAATTCAGTGTTCAGGGACGCTGCATGGATTTCTGATCCCTAAGATCCTTGAAACTAAAGTACTATATAAGTAAAATATACGTGATGCCTTTCTAGATATTTATCTATGTAACTTTGGAACCTGCACACTTAAGTGTGTATGTATACGTACATACATACGTGCATCCTGAGGATATTTCTATGAATAAACACCTTTGTCCTGCTCACAACTTTTATTATAGTTGCTGTTATTATTTATTTATGCTATTACAATAGAGTTCTAGGTTACAGAGTTAAGCTCTCTTGTTTACTCCTGTCTGGATCCTCAGCACCTGTCATCCTATATGTACCTTTGGGTCTTTCAAGATCCCTAAGGAATGGGGCACATTCTTCTCCTCTTCCTCACTCCGCCAGTATCCCCTCACTTATATTTATTGGGGGAAGGATGCCATGAGTGAATTAGGCGCAACCTGGATACCCTGAGGTTCAGATGTTTACATGTACCATGGAGGCAGAGACAGTTCCTGATGCATGGCCATAGGGCTAAATTTATACAAGGTACCGTGATGTTTAGGTCACATTTTTATTTCCCTCTGGGAACCTGACTTCTGTATAGACGTTCATTGTAACAGCGAACGCATGTGGAAATGACACTCAAAGCCAGACCTGCACAGCCTGGTCTGCCAAAACAAACCACAGCGTGGAGCACAGGTCTTTGCAGAAAGCAGCAATGGGCTGGGATGTACTTTTTTATTTACTTTTTCTCATGAACAAAAGATTGAAACATACCCTCACACACGTGGTCAGAACAAATCAGGTCAGCTGAGCAAGTTTAGTCTGGCAAACGCCATTCGATATGCATCCTGAAGAAAATCTCCTCTAAAGCATATTGAAGAGCTGCAGATATAAACGTTGTAAAGGCAGCCATCTGGTCATAGCAGTCCACATGTGTGTATTCGGGTCACATAGGAGAAGAATGAATATAATTTTCCTGGGTTAAAGCAGAAGCTTTACACAGAATTTCAGTTCTCACATTGTACTCTCCAGCTGCCCTCACTCCTGTGGTGCAACATCTGTAGCAGCATCAGACACGAGGAATCTAAATATTCCCTGAAATGAGGAGCGTTGCAAATGAAACCATCTCTAGAAAGCATTAAAAACATAATAATTCTGCCCACTCTACAGACATTAATGAGACCACTTGGGACAGCAGCCCGTGCAACTGCACCAGAGCTGGTGTCTGTCTGTGATACTGTTGGACAAATGGGTGAAAACAAAGAAGCAAGAATGCAAGGAGAAGAGCAAACAAGCGAGGAAAACCTTCCAACTGGGAAGGTGTTTGAAGGTTGGAGGGCTTCCAAATCCAGTCAGCAGATCACCAGCAGTTTACAGAGCTATCACATGAAGTCAGTCGAACCAAATGGTCTTGATTTCATTTTGAGTGGAAGACTTGGTGAGAAGATCATTGAGAAATAGCACTGGCTGACTCTGCTAAGTCAATGCAGTACAGCTGGAGGCTGTTTTAGGGATAATGAGCTGAGGAATGGCAAAGATAGCTGAAACCATGCCTGAGTCTGTGTCAACAGCTTTTTCTCTTCTTCTGATGTATCATCTTCTTCCCAAGTTCTCTGTTTCCTTTCCCTTTGCTCAGCCTTAATGAGTGGCGCTGACTTATTTCCAACTGTCACAACTGTCACAAGTGCTGTCTTCCAGTTTGTTCCTCATTTCCATTATTACATCCACTATTAGCATGCATTAGAATGGGTGCTTAGATAAAACTCTTGTAACTTTCTGTATTACAATCCTTGGTTTATTTAACATGTTTAGACATATCTATGTTCCTTAAATATATTTTATCTGCTTCCTGATAAATCACAGTGCAACATTTTAATCTCCTAGTACAAGGTCTGTTCCATCAGATTAAGCAAAAATCACTGAAAATTGGAGGGAGTGAATTTGTCCTGCATAAAAAGTGGAGAGGGTGAGATAACTGCCCCTCAAAATTTCTAATTCTAATGCAAAACATGAATTCTCATTTCACATCTCATTTCCAGTGCTCACCATTTGGGGACTCTTCTCAGAAACAGAAGCTGCACTGGCAGAAAAATGGGGAAGACAGAAACTTCTTGATTTCAAAATTTTATAAACAGTTGTAAAAAACCCACAGATAAACAAACAAACAAAAAGGTGTTGTTCCTCCTACAACCATAATTTATCTGCTCTGATATTGCCATAATAGAGTCTAGTCATTAACTATCAAAACCCCTTGGAAATGGCCAACTCCGTCTGGTGGTTTTTCTGCTGTCATTTGGGATTCCCTACTTTGTCATCGCATGTTGGACGTCTCTGTGGCCAGTCATCTAATGCCAAAATCCCCAAACTTAAACTTTAAGCCTGTATTTCAGCCTGTACTTCAGTCACCCGAGCCATCCTGTGGGGTTTAAGCCAGGATGAGTAACTTGTATGTCTCTTCATCTTGCCTCTGCTTTGGCACAGTGTTTAAAAAAACAGCCCCTCCTGTCAGAATACATGGCCCTGGGGCACGTACAGCCTGAGGACAGCAGGTCTCACTTGCTGGCAGAGCAACGAGCTCCTCTGGCAAGTGTGGCTGAGTCACATCCCTCCTCCTCCAAGATGCAGGGTAAGAAGTTGAAGCTACACCAGGGGAAGCTTTTTGGAGATGCAGGATGTTAAGGAAATCAGCCACTTGCTGTTTGGTTTATTCCCAGCCAGGAGACGAGGCTGGCAAAGTTACATCTTGAACACGTAAGTTCAAGCTTTGTATTTGGATACAAGGGTACCCAGCCTTACCGCTACCAGGCAGGTAACCAGCACCTCCTTTTAACTTCCACCAGAGAAGACTGGATTGCCAAAATCTCTCTTGTCAGGCTGCTTCTTTCCTTCCTGCTCCTCCTGTTTTTTTTATTTCAAACTTGCTGCTCTGCTATTCCAAGGCCTCACATGTAGGTTTGCTTTGAGCAATTGCATTTAGTTATTGGTTTTGCTGTGATAGCACCTAAACTTCTGGTCATAGACCAGGCCTCTGTTGTCACAAACCACTTCACTATTTTTTCATTTCCAGGACTCAACTGGGGGCAGGGGGACTGAGTAATCTGCAGGATTTCTGAAGGAAATATAGCCATAAACCCCAGAACCAACCTTTTCTGTATTTTGCACAAGCTTCATAAAAGCTGCGTCAGACAAAATTATTTATAGTCCTGGGCACTGTTCACTTTTGGTTTGGACCCAGTCCTTACAGTTTGCTTCTGCCATGAGGTTTGGTGGTTTGAGCACAATTTAAGAGTTTAAGAGCCAGAGCTTTCTGATCCCAGCTGTGCTACTAACCCCTTGTGTGGCCCTGGGCAAAGCACCCAACCTCTCAGTCTGTCAGTCTCCATCTGCAAAATGGAGTTCATAGCTCCTCACCTCCATCCTCTGGGTACTGAAAAATTTACATGTGTGAGGAGCTCTTGATGGGCAGAGTACAAAAGTGCTAAGTGTGGTTAGGATGATTAAAATCATCTACAGAGCTTGTGCATGAAGTTGTTGCTTGTAGGTCTTTGGGAAAGAGGAAAAGGTGACAAACACAGCAGCAAAAGTATTGGGGGGAGAAAAAAAAAAGAAAAAAAAAAGAAAAAAAGCCAGATTAAGGGAAGTAGAACTTTACCAGGGTAGTACTAAGCCATTTTGGAGCCTTTCAGTCCCAAAGCAGGGTTACCCACAGGCTCTGGGCACGAACATGGGTGGTTAGAGGCCTGAGGAGTAGCTGAAGAAGCTTGGAGGTTGGCCCAGGAGGTGTCCGGGTGTACCTGGAAGGGGGATGCTGTACACCCCTTGCCTGTGGCAGAGCAGCAGACTCAGATTTCATGGGGGCTATAATTTTTCCTGCCGCTGCTGCTAGATCCTAATAACCAAACCAAGAAGGGAATTTTTACGCCGTCCGAGGCATTCCTGATCCCCCTCCGCATCTAGTGAAAACTTAATAGCGTGAGAAAATGCCTTCCTGTAGCGTATTGTAAACCACATGCAGAACAGGAGCAGATGGAGGGGGCCTGTCCTCTGCCCAATGGAGAGGCTCCGCCAAGACACTCCCTGCCAAAGGATGGAAGGAGAAAGAAACAGCACATTCGCAGGGAGCAGTCGCCAGAGGATGAGGACGAAGCCAGCAGAAATTGCAGAGGCCAGCAGGGTAATAACTCCCGATGCTCAGAGGAACGTAAGTAAAGGGAAAGGGAGAGCTGCTTTCCCAAAGCCTTTCCCCCGTACAGATGGTAGCAGTTAAGATTCCTGCAGGAGCCAGGAGCTGCAAAGTTAACACATCTGGAAGTTTCCTGATGCCTGAAGTCAGGCCGTGGCAAACAATGCTTGCTGGGCTGAGCAGGCTCTGCTCGGGTGCTTTTATTGCACTTGGACTGGTTTCAAGCTCTGTTCCGTGATTAATGGCACTTTTAAAAATAAAGTTCAAAACACTTCCCAGGAAGTTTGGGGAAGGCAGAGCTCTTCGGTGGCACCGGGAGCTCAGCACTCAGTGCAATTTTCATTACAGCTTGCATTAGCCACAGCTTCATTTGATGCAGGATCTTACAGTCCAATTTCATTGTGGAGAGGGTGCCGGGCGATGCAGTGTCTCTCCTTCTCCTCCTCAAGCCTCTCCAACCTCTGCCAGACACGGCAGGGTGGCAGCAGGTGTTGGCCAGGATCTCTCCCCCAATCTTCTTTGTATAGTTAAGTTTGAGGCCAGGCCAGGACTGTAACCATTATGCACCCCACAGAAATTATGGTAAGGAAGAGCCTTGCACCTTCGCAGATTAGTTCTGCCCATCTGTCCTAGGGCCAACCTCACTCTAACCCACAATTAAGAAAAAACAAACAAGAATCTTTCAGGTAAAAAAGAAATAAAGATCCCGTACTTGGGAGGCAAAGGACATTTCAGAGGACTGGAACTAGAGCAAGAGAGGTTCTTGCTGTCATATAATGGTGGTGGAGAGACCAGACTGAGAAACAGAGGACAAGAGTGCTTTTCATCTTCATGCTGGAATGGAAGTAGATTGATCTCTTTGCTCTAAAAAGAAGGATAGAAAAGTGGTAGAGAAATAGCCAGCTGCTGAAGGTGCTGTGGCTAATGGTGGAGATGCATAAATTGCGTCGCCTGAAAGAAACTGGTGTGGACTTAGCAGAGACCTGGAAACCAGGGTCATGGTGATTCGTTAACACATAACAGAAGGGTCTCTGAAGGGCTGTTGCACATCTCTGTTACAGTCTGAAGAACCCACAACAATTTTTTGTTGTTTAGACAATTATGCTATCACCTGATGTCCCCTCCTCACCTAGGAGAGGGTATCAGGAAAAAAAGGAAAACTGAGTGTTGAAATAGAAAGAGATTTAATAGAATAAGACTAAGTAATTAATATTAATTGTACTAAAGATCAAATATTGATCCCAATACCATATATAAAAGGATTAAAGGTCCCTTTCAACCTAGACAATTCTTCGATTCTATACTCAGCCCACTCTATCAGCAGGAAGTTGTGCCCTCCCAGCAGGGACAGCAAACGTGGGACATTGTGCGTGGCAGCTTTGGGAGGAAGGGAAGGGCTCAGGGGTCTGGCATCAGGGTAAGAAGTTCTCAGCATCACAGCCATCGTAGAGAGAAACTCCTCAGCAAACTTTCTAATTTATATTGAATGTGACATTCATGGTATGAAATGATCCTGTTGGCCAGCCGGGGTCAAGTGCCCAGGTCTTGCTCCTTCTCGCCCCTGCACCTGGTGAGCTCAAAAACAGTAAGACCTTGAAACCCGCATACCACAGCTGGCTGTAAAGTAAACATTTTCACAATATTACAAGACTACAGTCTTCTAAAAATGCATTTTTGCCAAGTGTTGGAAGAGACCTTACTGAAAAGTAAAATTACTGAAAGGTCAATTAATCATGTGTCACTCAAACCAGGAGAATCCCTTACAGCCCCTCTGGGGCACCTGCATGAGACAGCATGGACCAAAACTCACACATCCACAAAAAGATCCCCCTGCAGCCAGTCACTCACACACACAAGGCATGCACACAGCTGTTACACACTCGGTTAGCACCAAAAGGTGCTGCAGGAGCTGGTGAGGTACCTGGCTCACCACGTCAGCTCTGTGCCAGCGCTCACTGCAAAAATTGGGGGTTATTTTTGTAGAAAGGTCAGCAGGACTGACAACAGAAGATGTGCTGAACCACTAGAAAATATCACAGGTAGGGGGCTGCCAGCACCATGTGCTTGTCTTGGCAGTCTCTGCAAGCAACACACACAGGGCCCCAGGCTGGGTCATGCCAACACAACACAAAATCCATGGGGTCCTGCCACCACCAGGCATCGCTGAAGTGGAACGGAGGCTGAAGATGCATGAGAACCAGACAGCAGGTTTGTCACCCTGAGGGCTTGTGGTGGGCTCTCGGTATCCACGGACATCTGGCATTTACCTCCTCTATCTGGTATGTCTGAAAAAACACCCAGATCAGTAACCATCAGGTCGGGCGCGCTGTTGGTTTATTTCACAGCACATCTGGAGTGCTGCTCCCTTTCTCCTCCGCCCCCTCCACTTCCTCTACCCGACTGACTTTGCATCTCTGTCTCATGTTGGGACCTGGTTCGGCAAATAATTTAACTGCTTGCCTAATTTTAATACACTGCAAGTCGTTGTGTTGCAATCGCAGCTCTCTGCATGTATAGCTCATCACGTGTATCAGCCCTGGCAGAAGGGTTGAGTGCTGGGAAACGCTGGGACATGGGCCATGCCTCCCCTGCAGGAACTGGCCAAGAACGGTCTCTTCCCAGCTCATACCTCCAGTACTTTTTTGGCTACGACAGCACCCATCAAGCGCTTTGGCTGGGGGAGCTCCGGGCTGCCGTTTGCAACACCACTGTATTATTTCAGGGTTTCTCTGCACCTCCCATCTCTTTTGTAATCTCAGCTTGGCCCTTGGTTCATCCCCAAGCTCTTTGCTCTATTTTTACAGGGCATCAAGGACCTCCGGTCTGGGCATGAGGTCAGTGTCCTGGTCAGTGCAGCCATCAGGAGAGCATGCCTCATCCTGGGGACTGAATGGCACCATGTGTAAGGCAGGCTGTGTGGTCACTGCTTGGAAATGATAGTTTCCTCACTATGGAGTGTTTTATTTTTAGCTATTTATCCATCATACACAGAGGCCATAGTAAGGTGAGGTCTGGAGCGTACAGACCCATGGACAGACAATGCTTTTTCAGAAATGGAGAAGAGAAAGCTCTGGAGAGACCCTATAGCAGCTTCCTGTAATTAAAGGGCAGGCTACAGGAGACATGGAGATGGACTTTAAAAGAGCGCATAGTGATAAGACAAGGGGTAATGGCTTCAAAATAAAAGAGGGTAAATTTAGGTATCAGGAAGAAATTTTTCACTATGAGGGTAGTGAGGCAGTGGAACAGGTTGTCCAAAGAAGTTCTGGATGCCCCATCCCTGGAAGTGTTCAAGGCCAGGCTGGATGGGGCTTTGAGCAACCTGCTCTGGTGGGAGGTGTCCCTGCCCATGGCAGGGGGGTTGGAACTTGATGATCTTTAAGGTTCTTTCCAACCCAAACTATTCTATGATTCTATGCTAAATGCGCTTCTGCTGCAAAGGGTCTAGATGGCACACATAGAGTGTCCTACCCAATTCAGCACCACTGAAGGGCCTGGTTGCCATTATCCTCTGAAAATCCCCAGGCTGGGTTGTCATGTGTTTATCCAGCAGCAGGGCTGTATTGCCAAGGGACACCAACCAGCAGGTACCTGCTGTGTGCAGGTACAACACCTCACACAGCTGAGCCTCCAGGTGCTACCACAGCACTGGTAATGACGACAGAAATACCACCAGGACTGCTCTAAAGCAGGGTGCTCAGTTGTTGGCTAATTTCTCTCTCTCTAGTTGATCCCTTGTGTACTCTTTCCTTTACCCGCAGCCCTGAAGGCATGAGTCTCTGTGGATTGAGGCCATATTGTATGCTGCTTTACATATATATCAAATAATAAATTAACAAGGAAGGGATTTTCCTGAGACAGATCAAGCTTCTTACCAGAGGCATATATCAGCAATCGCTGTACACATGTAAAATTGCAGGTGGAGCAAGCCCGTGCATGGAAATACCGCTCTTTGCAAGCAAGAAATTACCATGCTGTTTTGCTTTTCTGTTTCACTTTCCTCCTAGGAATTTCTTTCTGCTTCCACGCTTTGTCTTCTGACCAGATTTCACAGCGCAGGGAGCAGAGGAATGTGCGTGGGAAAGACTCGGCTGGCGGAGCTCTGGGCCCGGCTGGGTGTGAAGCTCTTCCCACTGCTCGCCCGGGTCCCTGTCACACATTTCACCCGTGAGTCACTAATGTGCCTGGGTTCGTGTTGTGGCTTGCGAGCCATTAGTGATTGTTCAGATAGCTGCTTCTTTTTTTTCTTTTTCTTTTTNTTTTTTTTTTTTTTTTTTTCCCCCGCTCCTTCTGATTCAGCTGATTTGGATGGCTGATGGCTTCCTTGCTTGCTCACGCTGCCATTAGTCACAGCCCTGCTGTTAATTCACCATCCTGCCAGGGGTGGGGAAAGGACAAGAAGCCAGAGGCGAGTGTTTGGTAATCAGGGATGGGCAAGTTGCTCTGGGTGGAGTCAATCACCACACAGATTTCATGGCACTGCAGAAGGCAGCTCAAGCCCTGCTTGGTACCATCTGCCTGAGCGTTTCACACAGGAGGTGCTAAAAAAGCATCCTGGAGCTTTAGGGAAAAGCGTGAGTTGTGAGTGATCACCAACACACCAGGCAAACAGGCTCTGCCAGCTGTGCTGGAAGGTGAGGAGCTGCCGAGCACGTTCATGCAGCATTTTGAGAAATGAAGGTCTGCTTCTTTTGCAGAGAGTTTTGCCTCTTGCTGTTTTGCAGAGAGTTGCCGCCTCTTGCTGTTTTGTGACCTTCAGCTGGCGTGGCTGTGGGTACCCATGGCATGGGAAGGTGTCATTCCTGGTCTGGCTGCTGCAGCATGGCTTGTTTGGTCTCTCTCTTGTATGGCCAGTCCCTGGGCATGGCAGAAGAGGTTACTGAATGGCCCCACTGGGCAAGATGGCATCCCCTTGTCCACCAGGGACCAAATTGCCCAGGGGAGAGTCCAAGGACGGACCAAACAGGCAGCACTGCCCATTGCCAATGGTCTGCACCTCCAGGACTCACTGTGCTATAGGGGTCGTTCCACTGTATTTAACCAAACGTGGGGCATTTGGGAACCCCGCTTCAGCCTCCATGCTGGGAGGGCCACATGTTGACTAATGCTGACCCTAAAACACCTCCCCCTCCACATCCGCTGAAGTTTTTCTCGTCTCCCGTTTTCAGGAAGGTTTTGCTGCCTCCTTACCGACAGCAATGAGAGCCCTCCCACGGCTGCACACAGAAACGAGACACTCTAACCGCGCACTTCTTTTTTTTTCCTTGATGTTTACCTGGGATTGCAGCCAGATGGGCACTGGAAACTGGCTTCTGAGACCAGAATTGGGGACAGCGATAATCTAACCTGACCTCCTCTGTAACCCAGGTCAGGGAGTTTAACGTGGTAATTCCTGCAAGGGAAGGAATTAGTCTTCCTGGCTGTGCTGCGAACTCTGCTCAGCCCAGCAATTTGTGGTTGAATTAGGTATATTCAGTCTTGGGTCTGAAGCAATGATGAGTTTTCGTCTCCTTGGTGGATAAAGGTCTGGTTGGTTGCATTAGATTTTCTCCCCAGCTATATTCAAGAGATGTTCACCAGCTGAATTAGATTAGAGGAGCTTTACCCCACGTGATAGCATTACTTGGATGTGTACAAATGTATTGTGCCACTAATAGTTTAACCCTGCAAATTCAAGTTAAAAGGATGATGATTACAGTTGCGGTGATTTCCTGTGAGTTATTTGTGCACACAGTTGTGACTCAGAGGCTGTAGGAGTTGGGTGCAAATAATATAAAAGGAAGTTTATGACTTCCTCCCCTACTTCACCCCTCTGACCCTGCTTCTCTCCTGATATGATTTTGGTTATATGAAGACTTGCGAGGGGATGCTGGCTTTGTTTCAGGGGTATCCACTTGTGAAAACTGAGTCATGTTCTCCCACAAGAAGTGTTTTTATCAGACTATCTCATCTCTTGCATAATATGAGAAAGAAAAGCAAATAGGTTGGAGAAAGGAGAAGGCTAAATGCTCGAAGCCTCAGAGATCTCAATCTGACCCCATCACTTGTTAAATGACCAAAGGGAGGTCACTCTTGGCCGGAGTCTTTCCAGCTGAAAGCTGCTTCAGAAACTCCTCCTTGCCACCTGCTCAAGATAGATGAGTTCACATGGAAATACATCGCCTTGAATACACAGCCATATGTGCATGTTTTGTATATATCTACACGCACGCTGACTTGAATAAAATATACAAACAGATCCCTGCATATAGCTGAGCTACTTCAGTTTGAACTAAGAGTTGTCAGTGCCTCAGAGCTTCCAGTAGAGGCACACATATGTACATACATACATCAACTTTCCCTGTTTTCCCTGACAAAGACAGGGATCCATCCACACCCTGTGCCTTTCAGCAGTGGGAACAGGCATCTCCATCATGTTGGGGGTGGATAGACCAGAGAGAGGTGCAGACAGAGAGGTACAGACAGAAGTCAAAGCTATTCTGATTGGGAACGAGGAAAAATCTCTAATTTAGCAAATATACACACAGGGTCTAATACTGCCTTCAGTACAGCTGTGCGTTCCCTCTGTGTCACTACCAGAATTCAGCCCATACAGTGAGCCAGTGTATTTTCTTCTGGTCTTTTCTAGTTGCAGATTCAGTCACATACCTGTGTAAAACTCTTGCCCACAAAACCATGGCTGTATTTTACCAAGCAGGTCAGCAGCGCACATCTGTGGCTTTCAGCATCTGTACACGCATCTGAAAAAACAAGCCCATTACCACAGTAAATTTAAATTACTACAGCAGAATTTTTCCCTCAACCAAGGCCAGCAAACTGAGAAAGGACAAAGTCCTCCAGAGCGGTTTTAAACTTGCAGCTCAAAGAGCCAGAGAAAGAGCCTTCAATGAGAACCAGGTGAAGAATGAATGGGAGATGCCTTCTGCTTCTGCTTTCGCCCTCTTGCCTCTTGTTCTAGTTTTTTATCTCATTTCCCTTTCCATAGGCAAATGGGGTGAGTGGGTGTCAGGTCCTCTGCGTCTAACAGAGTACAAGGAAACCCTGCTGCAATATAGTGCATTTTGGTCCCATAGGTTCTGCACCATTTGAGGAAGGATCATTTTATTGAAAGCTGAAACATCTTAAAGAAACGAGGCTGTGCTTTCTTCCTCCAGTCACCTCTTGTGGCTCACTGAATAAGAAACTTTCCTTAAAACTACTAGATCGGACTGGAGACCAGTGATCAGCTGTAATGGATGGAAATCAAAACAAGGTTGTTGTTTTGGGGTGGTTGTTTTTTTGGATTTTTTTCTTGGCACCTGACAAATTTGCCTCCACGTAGAGTAATTCTGAGCCAAGACTCTTTTTTTACAGAGTTCTGAGATCACTGCCTTGCCTCTTTATACATTTTCTTTTCTTAACAGGGTTTTATTTTTCATGATATCAAGTCAATAAGTGAGGAGCTTGTGGAGACCTGCTCACATGTTGAACCTGGAGAACGCCGGGGAAAACCCAAACCAGTATTTCTGCATCGTTAATGGCACAGAGGCTCAGATAACAACTATGGCTGCTGGATATTTAGGCTCTGCATTTAACTCACCTTCCCTGGCTCCCTTTACAGCTCACGTTTAAACAACAAGCACTTTCTCTTTCCCAAGGCTTTTTCCTTAATTGGATTTGTGTTGTGCTTTTTTTTCTTTTTATTTTTTTTTTTCTCCTTCTCATCTGTGGCTTAAGAAACTGTAAAAATATAGCTTGGAGGAACCAAAAAGAACCAGCACTGCAGAGAATTTCAGGCAGGAATTACATGGCTTTCCTAAAAAGCTGGTTTGCCTCTTACTAACGGGACAGGGAGGGAGGGGAGATGGCAGGTGTTTTGTTCTATATGAGTAGATGATGAAAATGAAATACAAGTTTAAATTGGGAACTAGGGCATATTTCTTTGCCGAAACCAACACTGTAGGAGGTGGGTCAATATTGCTATCCCAGCTTTACCTATGGATGTGTAACAGAGCATTCATGACTCAGGAAAGGGCTTTGGGAAGGTGCTGGCTACCATACTGTATTTGTCCAGTACTTGTTTCTCCTGGGGACTTACTGGTCCCACAGGGTAGCAGAGCTGGGACTGGTACAGAGGCTACTTGGTTCCTGTTCCATTCCTGGTGGCTGAGTTGTCACTGTTCACAATAACTCCACTATTGTGGTTAGACTGTGGTCTTCACACCAGAAGGTGTAGCACTTTCATCTCATGAACAGCTGTGTCACCTGTGGCAGTGGCCATGTCCCTGCTCAAAAGGGGAGAGGAGCACACTGGAGACTAAAGCCCCTTAACGCAGTGCTCCTTCCACATCAACACAGTCTAGTGGAGAAAAAAAAAAAAAAAGAAAAG
>VXBW01000095.1:169700-201432 GCA_013400375.1 Thinocorus orbignyianus
GAAAAAAAAAAGAGTAGGTCATTACCTGGCATGTTTCCTTCAGCAGCAAACCAGATGTAGAAGTTCCTGCCCCACAACCCTCTGGCTCCTGCTTGTCCATCTTTGCTATCTCCTCCTGGCTGCAAGGCTGTGCTTACCCACAGCATCACCAAAAGCAGCCCCACTGGAAATAGAAACACCCTCTTCTGCATCAGCACAGATGAAAGAGTGGTGAGCTGTGGCAGAAGGTGAGAGCAAGCTGGGTGGGATGCACACCAAGGGCCCTTCTGAAGGCAAACAAGAAGTACGTAGGTGCTTACTTCAGTTGCAGTAGATCCCTGCAATAGCCCTTCAGACATGAAATACGTTTCAAATAATATGGTGACAACTAGAAATGGGAAGATAGAACCATAAAATCATAGAATTGTTTTGGTTGGAAGGACCTTTAAGATCACTGAGTCCAGCCATTAACCTAGTACTACCAAGTCCACCACTAAACCATGTCCCTAAGTGCCACATGTGTCTTTTAAATACCTTCAGAGGTGGTGGCTCAACCACTTCCCTGGGCAGCCTATTCCAATGCTTAATAACCCTTTCAGTGTAAATTCTTTTCCCTGATATCCAATCTGAACCTCTGCTGGCACAACTTGAGGCCATTTCCTCTTGTCCTACTGCTTGTTACTCGGGCGAAAAGACCAATCTCCCCTTTCAGGTAGTTGTAGAGAACGATAAGGTCTCCCTTCAGCCTCCTTTTCTCCAGGCTGTACAACACCAGTTCCCTCAGCTGGCCCCCATAAGACTTGTGCTCTTAGACCCTTCACCAGCTTCATTGCTCTTCTTTGGACATACTCCACCACTTCAACCCATATCGATATTTTGAACCTCATTGCATAGCAATTTCTTGGTACAGATCTCCAAGGTGGAGCTATAAACTGTTCTTATTGTCAGTCCCCATGGCAGTATATCCTACAGATGTCCTTTAATAAAATTAAGGATGTAGCCTTCTTTAAGAGAACTGGTGATAAGCGTTGTTCATAGTTTTTTCCCTCCAAGATTTTCATGGTCCCAGGTCCCATAGGCTCATAAATGTATGCGTGCATTGATCCTCATAGCACAAATGCTTCTGGAAAAGCATGAGTAGTGCTTGTTCTGATGTCATATAATTTTGCCAGTTTTCTGCGCACTGGGCACCAGTTATCTTCTTGTTTGAAGAAGCATTCTCTCATGGGCCTTGTCAGAAGCTCTGCAGACACACTGAAAAGGGACGGTAAGATTTTTCTCAAGCTATGTCAGTCACTGTGATGGCAGCTGGATCCAGGCCTGAACTCCTGCTTTTGGGGATGCAGCAGCACCCTTCTGTATAACTAACAACAGTGACTCTGCAGGCATCCTAAGAGACTGAGTACTAGAGGGCTTTCTTCACTCTTTACAGAAGACTACATCGTGTTCCACCAGAGCTGCAGCCACTAGCACTAGGTAGAGATAGGACTGCTGCCAGAGATCTGGAGACATGCTGATTCCCACTCTACTTTTCTGGACTTCGTTAACTTATAAAAGAAGCAATCACCTTTCTTGCAAGAGAACAGGGCTCTGCATTATTGCAGCATTTTTCATTTCCAAGTCACTTTACAAACATTAAGCAGTGCATCCTCACAACACACCTCCAGGCGGCTGTGGATGTGTTTTATCTTAATTTTATAGTTATGTTTAATCAAGCAAACAGGAAACTAGCTTCTCACCAAATCTTCATTTTCTGCCCCTCAGGTTAGACCCACAGGCACAGTCCCATCCTCTGTCTGGCTTGGGCTTGGTCTGTAATCAGGCCGGGATGGCATCGCTACAGAAAAACAACTCAGAGAATAATCTGGGAGCAAGCTGTAAATGCCAGCACCAGGCTGCAGAGTGGTTGCATGCCACAGTTTTACCTTCAAGTGTAAATGTTTAAGCTCTTGGGCACTTGCAACCTCTTCCTCTCATCCTGTCCTACACGGTGCATGGCATTTTGCAACCTCAGCTCATCCCCTCTAACCAAATGGCTTATTTTAAAGGCATCTATTCTCTGTAGCTCATAGCCACACAAGCCAAGAGAAAACGACCTGGTGATAAAACATGGTGGTATTAATCTCTCCCAAAGCATATTTCCAGGCTTCATGAACAGTATGTACTCAACAGCAAAGAACTGGTATGGACATCAGGGAAGCAGCAGCAGGACGGGTGCACCAGCACCCTGGCCCTGGAGAAAAGCAAGGCATACCATGTGTTTCCTGGCTGCTGCTGGGAGCCTGGTGCTCCTGCCCCTTCATCCGGGGCAGATCCCACACTCTTCGGAGCCTCTAAATCAGTTTTACTGACAGCACTATGTCTTCTCACTTGCCCATACTACATCAGCATATTCACACATCCACATGCAAAGCTCTTTTAATTTTAGTGAATAAAAAGCAGCCACTGCCCAAAGCTCCCAAATAGCCTTATTTCCCACCAAGCGTGCTCACTTTTGACAGTATGCTGCACTGTGATTTTCATGGTGGTTAGAAAAGCTAACTGAATCACCAAGGCTACCCTTCTGAGTCCCATCCTGGTTGTTCATATCCCCTGGTCAAGATATGCTTCAGCAAAATATGCCAGGCTCATTTTCATATTGCACTTCCCAGAGGCCCCGTGTAAATAAAAGGTCTGGAAAGAGCTCCTGACTGTTCCAAACACTTTCATGGGGACAAAACCTAGGAAGCGAGAGTTCTCTTTCTCTGTACCCTGCATACCGATAGCCTTTTAACACGAGTTTTTGAAAAAGGCCAATGACTCAGTTCAAAGGAAAACCCCACCATGGGATGGTATATCCTGATTGTCAGAGACCCTTTAATCTGAACATCACGGTGCATCTGCTGAGAGGTTAAATCCACGAATAATGCCCAGGTTTCTATTTAACATTCAGAGGCCAAACATCACATCTGAAAACATGACACTGCTGTTGTCCTTGCCCCTGTACCAGCCTACACGATTAACACATCCGTATGTGTTTGTACAGCACAGAAGACAAATAGCGGCTGGATTTCCCAAACTGCAGCCACAGCAGAGTCAATGACTTTACAGACACCAGCAGAAAACTTCTCAACATCAATGGACTTCTTGCTTATGGCAGATCACTTGCATGTCTGGATTTCCTACTACTATTAAGAATTATGGCTGTAATCCTACATGAATGGATTTTTTTACTGTTTTAACTGCAGCAAACCATCAGGCGGGCAAGATAGCGCAAGCCGCGTGGACTGAGCTAGTCTGTGATCTCACCCATTACACAATAGTTTCAGGAGCCCCAGTGGGGTAACATTGCACAGAACAAGCTCTGAGGAGTTTGGGGGTTGCAGACAGTCCCGAGGAATTATTTTATGTCATGGGAGAGAGAATTGGGAAGGAACAAGAGTTCAAAGTGTGGATTACCATAAGGCCAGCAAAACACATTCCTATAGACTGCAAATGTACAAAGACATCATACTTGGCTCATTTCCTTTTCTCTTGCCTGTAGCAGCCACAGTTTCAGCTCTGCTTTATTTGTGCTACGTCAGTGTCTCAATAAAACGTGACTGTGGGGCCTGATGCTCACCTAGTAGGTAGCTCTGCTGATGCCGGCTCGTCTGTGTGAACACCAGCCAAGGCAGCTCCGTCCCGGGCAGGGAAACACTATTTCCATTACACTATCTCTTTCGTTTATTGGCTTTTTCGCCCCCCCTTAATGGCATTTACATTTCAGCCATAAAACACACTCAGATTCAAACTTGTTCTGGAACAGATCTCCTCCAAAAAGTTTCTATTCATTTTCCCCACAAAAGTGGTATGTCTGTTTGTAGGGAAGGCCTGTGAAGGACAGGCTGGGCTTAAATCTGCCAAATTCAGTTTGGATTTGTATCAGCACCAAACACCTGCCTGGGGCAAGTCAATGGCAGGTTGAAGGCTGAGGGAAGAACTGAGGACCTGGGGGAAATGGGGTGACACTGAAAGAGCAAGAGAGAAAGCAGGGCTCTGCAAAATAGGGTTTCCAGCTTTATAACAAGAAGGTGAAGAAGGAAACAGCACAGTTACCCTGCTCCTCTCAGGGACTGCTACCCAGGATGCACAGAAGATATTTCATTCTCCTAGCCATTGCCAGTCATAGAATCATAGAATCACAGAATTATTAGAGTTGGAAAGGATCTTAAAGATCATCTAGTCCAACCCTCCTGCTCTGGGCAGGGACACCTCCCACTAGACCAGGTTGCTCAAAACCCCATCCAGCCTGGCCTTGAACATCTCCAGGGATGGGAACTTCACGACTTCCCTGGGCAACCTGGGCCAGTGTCTGACCTCCATGAGAGTAAAAAACTTCTTCCAAATATCTAATATATATCAGTCCATGTGTTTCAGAGCTCCTCTGCTGCTTCAGGGCTGACCCCTAGGTCTCTCCCTGCTGCCGAGGATAGAGCTGGCTTGGATGCCCTGATCAATGTCTGCATGTAGTTCTGCTGCCCCTGGGCATCACGTCATTCCTTCCTGAAAGGTTTCAGTCAAAATGAGCAAACTCGCTGCAAGTTCCCTGGTTTGAACTCTTTAGATTGCTGCTACTAAAACCCACTGAGAAGCAACTGCCCACGCACATGAGCGAGCTGACCCGAGAGCACAGGTCCTTAGGAACTTGGGAAAAAAACAACCCTGAAGTGCTTTTAGAAACCATATTATTCTAACAGTTCAGATTTTAGAAAAATACTAATGCCAGATTTGCTATCATGCCCAAAATCTTGATAAGAAGACTAACCTGTTGGTCAGGAGGAAAGCTCATTGTAAAGCAGTCAGGAGGCCACATATGTTTTTCCTACCAAAACAGCTGTCCCAGAATCTTAAGCAATTGCCATTTCAGTATCCAATAAGCTACAATCAGAGATTACTTCTATCTGATGTATAGTATCTGCATTTTTTATGCCGTTTGACTGGATTTTTGATGATGTCTCATGCTTTACCGGGCTTTGCCCTCTGCCATGATGAGCACAGTCTTTAAAAGAAACCTCACTCCTGCCTGTGTGCACAGTGCTTTGCAAAGCTTTTGTGTTTATCAAAATATATCCTAATGTCCCTTCTGTACCTCCCTGGAAGCCTTCGTGCAGCAGCCTCCTGCATTTGTTTTAGTTATCTGTATACTTTTCTCCTTGAATCAGATGACTTCTCCCTTCCAAGACTGATTACACAAACTGTTCCCTACCCAGACACCATGAGTCTTTCCGCCCCCAGAAATTGCCACACAGCTCCTTGTTGAGCCTCTCTTTCCATAAATAATACATGTCCAGATTTCTTAAATTCTTGGTCATCTTCCTTGATTCAGATGTCAATGAACTCTGTTATGACATCGATGTATTTTCAAAGAAGTACATCTGTGGCTGCAATGCCATTTAACGACTTTTTTTCTTATTATATAAATAGAAATATATACTGTAGTCCTCCGTGGGTGGAGCAGTGAAATTACCATGATGGTTTTGTGCCCCGTTAGCACCCCTGACCTGATTTAGCACAGGTTGGCTCACACAGCCTCTTACTCAGCGTTTTCCATGGATGGGGAGCAGGCGAGCCACGTATGTGGTGCTCGTGGGTTTGTGTCATGTGTGATGAGACAGGAGAGGATGGGAGGGAATTCACGCCACCTAACTGAGGTGCTGTAGTTGTAACACTAATTATCCAGTCTCTTCCTCTAACCACTGTTTAACCTAATTCCCTTCCCTCTGCCAGAGGGACATGTTCATTTTCCCCGTGTCACTCCCTACAACTCTGATACCAGCAGTTTCACTGTAAATGTGGTGACCCGAGCAAAGGCCCAGTATGTGGGATCATCTTCACAGAGTGGCTCATCCTCAAGGACATGGTAACAGAAGTGAGATTCTCATGCTCAGCCAAAAGAAATCCAGTGGTAACAATGAGATCAGGAGCAGAAGCACAGGAAATCTATTCCAGTTTTACCAGTAAACTACCAGATACTGAGTTAACAGTGTTCAGTTTTCTCCACAGAACAGTTTCATCCAGAAAATTATCTCCTTTATGTCCATAACAATGTTCTTTTCACAGAGTCTCTCTCTCTCCCTGTGAAAAGGCAGCCTGTCTTGTGCTGCTTTATATGGTCAATAATATGTACATCCTTAAGGAGGAATACATGCTTTTCACAACTTCTCTACCCTTAGTGGGCTTGAGGACCAAAACCTCCTGCCTGTGCTATGATATATGTTGCATCTGCAACACAGTACTGCTGTGTTCATAACCAGGGGCAGCTGCTTTCCCAAATTTCTGCCTTCTGGAGTTCTATTGTTGTCCCATGTCCCAACCTGCTCTCTTCCCACACGCTTGAGTGTCTCGCTTCCCCATCTTCTCAGTGTGGCCCTGCCACATTCCAGCATTGTCTTGCAACTTGAGTAGTTCATAGAACCATAGAACAGCTCAGGTTGGAAAGGATCTTGGAAGATCACTTGGTGCAATCTTTCATGGGAACAGGAGCTTAGAGGAGATTATCTAGCATCCTGTCCAGTGACATCTTAAAAATCTCCAGTGATGGGGACTCCATCATGTCCCTGGGGCGGTTGTTCCTGTGACTGATTGTTCTCACTGTAAAAATGTCTTTCTTATATCAAGATGAAACCTCTCCTAGTTCAACTTTAACCCTTGAATCTTTGTGAAAGGAGATTCTCTGCTCTCTCTGAGGCCACCTTTTAAGTACTGGAATACTGTGACGAGGTGCCACCAAGCCTTCTCTTCTCCAGGGATAAGGAACCTAAATCCAGGTTTTCTGGAGACTAGTTCTGCAAAACTCCTGAGTTCACAGTGTCTCCTGCTAGACATATCATGTTTATAGAGGATCTCCTTGCACAGCCCATGTTTACTGCCCGTGACCCTGCCACTCTCCCATGTTTATATTCTGTGGCCCATATTTACATCCTGTGACATCCGAGGCCCTGCTGCCTCTTCATGTTTTTCTCTTCCAACATCTGTCTCTCGGTACACCTTTGCTCTCGGGTTCAAAGTTTAAAATGAAAAGTAGTCATAAGCACAAGATAAAAAAACACGCAAGTGAAACAAGACACCTACATCCTTGCGCACTTCTGCTGATGTCCTTGATACGAATTGATCTTTCCATCCCCCTTGATATGCAGCCAGTGGACCCTTTGTACTGTGTGGGATGCAGAGATCAAAACAAGGACATTTAATGAGCTCGTTTCCAACAACATTTTGAAGTTGTCTTTTTCTAGTGTATCTCCTAAATTCTCTCTGGGTATACTTTGCATTTCTCTCATTAGAAACATGCTCTTCCAGTCAGGCTGCTGACATTGCAGAGAAAGTTACTGCCCTTGGTTGGAAGTTGAAACATAATTTGAGGTACTTAAACTCACATCCAAGCACAGGCACAGAGTTAAAACTCTCAAACATGCATTGACCTTTTTGACCCAAGCAGCTCACTAAAAGTCAGGGTCTTGTAAAGCATTCCAGTTCCAGGGAGAAGACTGAAGATGGGTTCAAACATTTTTACACTGGCTGGTTTGCTGCAAGAAAGTACAAAGTCCAGCTTCCCTGAACACAGGAGCAATAAGTTACTGATCATGCACACCTGGCTTTATTTTAATCGCAGTTCCAAAACTATGTGAGCTCTTCCCAGGTTTTCTCCCCTGCGCCCTTTCCCCAGCAGCACGTGGCTGTGATTTCTCAAGCTGTCCAACAGCCTTTCCTGCAGCCTCAGAGCCCTCTCTGCTGCTTATCCTTCCCTCTGTTTGCACATCCAGTGTCCAAATGATGCCTGGAAAAAATTTCTTCACTGGGATCTAGCAAATTCCCACGTTATCAGTGCCTTTCTCTGTGCTTACATTGGGCTTTTGAGGCTCCTGATTTCCTAATAGACCTGAATAGCAACTCTCAGTTAAATTAAACAAAAGCTGGGGAGGATGTGCTGGCCAGGAGCTTTTGCTTCATCACAGCTTTCTGGCTTCACAGCTGAGCTGCACAGAGCCATCCCCTTCCTTCCCCATGCTGGGGACCCATGGCAGAGGCTGTAGCCCAGTCTCCTCCAGCACCCCGTCACCCCCTGTTTGGTGCCAGCCCTCCAAGAGCTGCCACAACAGGCTCTCCTGTACCTGCTCCCCCTGCTATTTCCCTTGGAGTTACACTTTCTATTGAATGCTCTCAGTCTGGCTCTTTTGGGGGCTGAAAGGGGGTAGAAGTTGTTCACACACAGGAGGCAGATCTGACCCAAGCCTCCCACAATGGGGCTGGGCCACGATGGGCCCAAACAGTGTCTGCAGCCATGGAGGTTGCTGGGAGGGACACTCAGCCCCGAGCACTCAGGGAGCAGAAAATACCAGATTTCAATCAGACACGAGCTCCAGCTATAATGAGGATAATGACCTGTACTTTAAAGAGCTTGAATACATCAACATTTGGAGTGTGCTGTGCTGTCAGGCTCAGTTATTACTGTGATGCATCGTCCTGCCATTTGACCTAACTCACAAACTGTTTCTTTCCATCCCACAGTGATTTGGAGCTAGAAATTAGTCAAGTGCCATGAATGAACGAAGGGTGCATGTTCAGAGGTGTCACGCACACCACGGGCCACACATATCCCACGCCATCCCTCACTTATCCCTCCTCGGAGCCCCACAGCTTGCCTGTGCCTGCCAGAGGTCTGTGGTGCCCATGGAGTGCACACACCACAGGTTGTTATTTCCAAGGCTGCAGCACACATGATGTTAGAAATGTGTCTTTTGTTTCTTCAAAATTCACCTGGATGCAGCAGGCAGCCATGGCTTTTATCATGCCTTTTTTGTTTTTTTTCACGTTGCATTTTTGCAAAACAAATGCATGTAGTGTAATCAGACTCCTTTCACTCTTGTTTTTGATAATTTGTGGAGATTGAGCTCGTATTTCTCATTGGAAGCAGTTTTTTTCTCCAGTGCTCAACTAAATCCCATGACACATTTTCTGACTTCTCCAGTTTGCCAGAGTACTTTAAATGGGCACCAGAACTGCAAGAATTTTTCCAGGATCAGCTTTAGGCAATTAAGAGAGAGGGAAAACGTCTTCTCTGGTCCTTCTAAACAACTTCCTCTCTTGTACAGACAAAAATTGCTTTATCCTTTTCTGTTACCTAGGGAGCTCATGTCATGTTGCTTGTCAGACAGGACCCCTAAACCCTTCCAGTGTTGCTGCTTTTCAGAGGCAGCCTCACTCTGCAGATGGCCAGCTCGCTTTGCTATGAAATCTGCAATTTTCCGTCTCTCTGATTTAAAACACGGGTTGTTTGAATCAGCTCAATTTAGCTCTCTCTCCAAATGATCCTAGATGACAGCCTTGTCTTCATCATTATTTGTCATTCTGTCAAACTCTGTGTCATCTACAGTAAATTATCTCAGCAGTGTTTCTTATATTTGCTTCCAGAACAGTGCAGGAAATAATGAATAGCGTTGAGTCTATGCTGATCCCTGTGGTTCATCATTAGATGATTCCCCACTGACAGTCACTTTTTGAGACCTATCAATTAGCGTGTTCACGATCCAATTAATGTGTTCTTTATTGATGTTGTAGGCTGCTATTTTTTATTGCAGCGTTACAGGAGTAGCAAGCTCTAAAAAGCCCTATTTAGCATCACCACTCAACTCTGCAGTCCCCCCCAGTAATGAAATCAAACTAGTCTGAAAAAGACAGTGAGCCATGTGTCTGCCATTAATTATCTTCTTATTGTTTCCTTCTTTGTGAACTGAATCTTGCTAATGGAAGTGTTCCCATTACCTTGTCAGAGAGTGGCAGGGTGGCTGGCCTGTAGCTACACAAATAATCTTGGTTTCCACGTGTGACTGCCTTCACATGGGCCCGTTTCCAGCCCTCTTGAACTTCCCAGCTTTTCCAACATTTACCACCAGTGTGCCAAGTCTCCCTCCCCTAACTCTTTATGGCTCTTTAGTACAGCTTCCCCGGACCTGCTGATTCTCAAACACATTCACCATTGCACTGTTATGGACTGGGAAGCCATAGAGACCCACGGTTCTCTTTCTTGCTTATACAGAAATACTTACTGAATGTCTTCACTTTTGTCTGTGGAGCTCCCAAAAAGGGATTTCTGATTGCAATTTTACAAGGACATTACGAGGTCTGGTCCCTGTGCCAAGTTCCCTGTTCATGTAGGCTGTTTTTGTCTGGCTCGGCCCTATCTGGATATAAGCATGTTGGCAAATAGGACTGGCAGAGACTTGCTGTGATATAATCTTGCGGCCTGATGATATAATCCCTTTCACAAACTGCTTAAGCTTCAAAGTGACTGGAGTGTTTGTTTCTCTGGGAAAGTCTCAGAGCACCTCATTCCTCTGGAAGAAACTTCCTTCCAATTTCCAGCCTTACCTTACTCACGGCCAGTCTATAACTATTTTGCTGCACCAGCATTTTCCCTTTTCTTAAGCAGTCCTTTCCCCCCTTGCCTATACTCCTGTGCTGTATAAGGGCCAGATTATACAACACAGTCTTTGATGTGATCAGTTAAGGAGCCAAAGTGTTTTTGGTTTCTCCACAGCTAATAGACTCCCTGTTCTTCCAACCATTCAAGCTCTTTTTTGAACTTGTTCCAGTTTGAATTCTTCTTTCCTGATCTTAGGATGGCCCAGTGAGGTCTTATCAAGGCTTTGCATAACAACACTCATGTTTTCCTATTTTGCTGGCAATGCTTCACTTAATGCACCCCACCTCTCTCTTCAGTGCCCTATTACACGTATTCTTGCTTCTTGTTATGGGGTGGAGACACTAAGGAGATGGCAAGAGAAGTAAAAATACAAATGCCTATAAAACAAATCATAGGCTGTATTTTCCAAAATCTCCACAGTATCTTAGGGGTCTGATCTCATTTTCATGCGTGTTTCAGCTCTAGTGCAGTTCTCTGTAGTGCTTAGACATGGGACGTACATCTGGCCCTTAAATTCAGATTCTAGTAAGACCCCAACTGCACCTTTAACTCCCTAAAACATCTGACCTTAAGCATGTGGATTATTCTAGAAAAAGACTTCAGCTTGTAGACCACTATTATGGTCTGAAGAACCCGCAACAATTTATTGTTGTTTAGACAATTATTCGATCACCCAATGACAACTCTTCACCGGGAATCAGGAAAGAACAAGGAAAACCAAGGGTTGAAACATAAATAGATTTAATAGAATCAGACTAAGTAATTAACGTTAATGATGCTAAAGAACCAATACTGATCCCGATACCAATATTAAATGCAGAAGGAATATACTCAGCCCATTCTATCAGCAGGAAGCTATGCACTCCCAGCAGGGACAGCAAACGTGGGACACTGAGTGTGGTGGCTTCAGGAGGAAGGGAAGGGCTCAGGGGTCCGACACCAGAGTAAAGAGTTCTCAGGATCACAACCATCATAGAATAGAGAAACTCTTCAGCAAACCTTCTAATTTATATTGAATGTGACATTCGTGGTATGAAATAATCCTGTTGGCCAGCCAGGGTCAAGTGCCCAGGTTTCATTTCTCCTTGTTCCCGCACCTGGCGAGCTCGAAAACACTGCGACCTCAAAGCCCGCATACCACAGCTGGCTGTAAAGTAAATATTTTTGCAAACTCAGACACTAAAGTCTTCTAAAAATGCATTTTTCCCAAATGTTAGAAGAGATTTTACCGAAAAGTAAAATTACCGAAAGATAAATTAAGCCTGCATGATTCAAACCAGGACAGCCCCTTAAACATATTTTTAAACTATTCCCTGAGAGGTCATACAGTGGGCATGGTGTGCAGCTTTGAGAGCAATGTAAATGGGAAGCATCAGTAGTGACTAATCATAATTTTATGGAAAGTCTTTAAAGTATTTGACTAAGAAAAGGAACAGTAGAATTTTCATTAAATAGTCTCACACCAGGAAAAAGCCATCAAAAGTTTTCCACTGAAGGCTGGAGGGTAATTCACTGAGAAGGAACAGGAGTACGATCTCACTTGCATCTGCTTTGGGATTTTAGTGCCTAGTATTTTTATGGTATTGGTTTTCCTGGTTTTTATGTCATGCTTATCACCTTACACCTTGAAGAAAATTGTCCTTTCTCCCATTTGGCAAGGATTCATGTTCCCCCTTCAGAAAGAGAACACCCAAGAAGGCTGGCAAGGATGGGTGGAGAAAGAGGATGGTCCCTGCATGAGGAAGACCTATATGTGCCTCAACTGAGGCTGACAGAGTATATAGGAAAAGTATCACCATACGCTTGTATTTTCTGTATATTTGTCCCTGGGTATCCCTTTTTGGTCCCAGTTGGAAACACGATTATGGGCTATCTGAGCCTCTGATTGGAACTGGCATAAATATTTTCTATTACTGTGTGGTGTGGGTGCTTACCTGCTCGACTTTGGCTGTGCCACACTGTCTGAAGACTGACCTACTCCCTTATAGTACTGCCTGAGTGGCAGAACATGAGGGAGAATTTGGTGGAGCCACTGTTGTGCCTGGCTCCTGCCCACGGCGAATTAATACCACAGCAAGTCACTGAGATCGACTGCATTTCTGATCACAACCAGTTGGTGTTGCCATTAATTATCTTCTCTTTGCAGTGTGCTGTGGTGGGTGCTGGCTCCTCCTCACCTCTGACAGCACAGCCTTGTGTTTGGAATCCATTTCTGCAAGTACTTCGTGTTGAAAACGGTGCTCTTGCTTTGCTCTCTCCATCCTTGGCTACACAGTCTCTCCCCACATCTCCCCTGCTCTGGTGGTTTCCAGACTCCACAGTAAACTGGTTTGGGGATTCAGTCCCTGAGAAATTAGTCCTTATTTTGTGTGGTTATTGTTCTCCTGGATGAACCATGAGCTGGTTCACCATGAGGTCAGAGTACAATTACTGGTGCAAGGGTAACAGGGGCAGAAGATGGGAAAGGGGAACAAGAGTTAACTTTTCATGAACTGTAGTTATTACTTTGGCTCTGCAACATGAGCCCTCATCCCAGAAAACTCTGGATCTGTCTGCTCAGAGAGTTGACATCTCTGTCCACACCACTTCTCTGTGGAGTCAAGTTTGCTTACTGCAGGCCTTCAAAGGATGATTTTGAAAAAAAAAAGAAAAAAAAATAGATTAAAAAGATGGATCTGTTCCTGTGTTTTCAGCTTGGGCGTTCATTTCTTAGAAACAAAGTCATGTCTGCATGGAACACATAGAGAAACCAACATTATTTTAATATATGACTATTCTTAAATTAATGGAGATAATTAAGTAGTCCATAATTAACTTTATGGTGATATTTTTCAAAACAGATAATCAAATGCTAACTACGTTCACATTAAAATATTGAGATAAAGCCTCCATGCCAATAATGTTAGATACCTAATAGCAATTTCAAGTGTTTAATTAGACTACTTCTTCAGGTTAATAGATCAACTTGCATTTCAAATTATCTTTACGGTCTTCACAAAGAGAAATTAATTAAGCCGTATGCTACTCAAGTCAGTTAATAGTATTATACTAGTGATATGTGGTCCAAAGTGGTTTTACAGATTTCTCCTTCCATCATGTTTCCATGAGGAGGCAAAGGTGGCTGTGATCCAATCTTCTGCCTTTCTGACTGGTGACGAAAGTTAGGTGACAGGGACCTAGGCCTGGGAGAAAGGTACCCAAATTACAATAAAAGAGTCAGCAATGCCAAGCTCAGCATGCTTAGACCTATACAAGAAATAAGTAAGGACAGTTTATAGTGAGGAATCCAGTTACCTACAGGTGGACACTGCTGGGGCCCTGATGCGTTCCAGAAACACTTAGTTACTTAATTCTAACTGGTGTAAGACAGAAGAGGGAGCTGAGAGATAGATCAAATAGCACAGGCAAGGATGAGACTGCCAGTGCTGGTGTCTGTGAAGGGCTTGGGCAGGACTTGGGTGTTATGAACTTGTGGGTGGTTGTCAATGCTGCCAGCATGGCACAGGCACCAACATGGTGATACGCTCCAGGATGTTCCATACACCTGTTCCCTTGTGTCCTGGGTTGAGAGACACAGGACTAATTTTTGTTCTAATATTGGGGAAAATTGCACTTTTAGAAGTCTCTAGTGTCTGAATTCATGAAAATATTTACTTTATGGCCAGTCAGCCTCTGGCAAGATTCAAGGTCTCAGCTGGCCTGTTGCAGTTGAGCAAAACAGCTCCCACTCCCAGTTTCTCCAACGCCTACATTTTAAGCAGCCTTATCCCTGTCTTACTAGTCATCCATGTCCAGGGGAGTACCTTGCTCTGAAACCGGAATGCACAAAGGCTTTTGAAGGTCAAAGCTTAATAACTTCCACTGTCCCAACTCTATGTTGGTTTGGGATAGGAACAAAAACGCCATAACTATGCAGTTCTGAGCCCCCAAACAATCTTCACGATCTCTTTCAGCACCCATAAGCAGCTGATTCTCTGCTCTGCCAAATCACTCCATGGTTTGGTTGCGACGCTGGTGCCCGACCTTGCCAGAGTGGCACGGGGTGTACTGAATGCTTGCAAAAAGTACAAAAATTATTTGATGGAGGGCACTTGAGAAGCGCAAACTGACATATAACCTGCAAAACAAGTTATAAGAAATGCTTTGAATTGCTGGGAGTTATGTAGCCACATTAAAACAGTAGCATCAACACCAAAACGTTGAGCAGAAGCTAGGATTTTTCAAGCTGGAATAGCCAAAAGTACTAAGAATTCAGCCTCCTCACCCACATTACTGGATTTGCAGAAGACAAGGAATCGATTGATGATTTTTCTGCTAAAAGAGCCACTACAGCAATTACACAATGTGTTGCCATTTGTCTCAACAAGGTGCACCAGGCTCCCTAGAGCATGATCCTCCACTTTTTCAGCATCACAGAAAGGAGGAAGAGGATTGAAGAAGGTACCATCTCTCACCCCTCTGACCTGCCTGAGACATATCTTCCCTTGGATGGGGGAACTGACTGAATGACCTCATATCATATGAGTGACTCCAAACAGCTGTCTTGGGAAACCTACACTTTTCCTCTAATTAGAAGTTCTCCCAACTAGTCAAGTCCCTTTTGCAATCTGTTCAACTTAATGGTATAATTTTTCTCTATTTGGATTAAACTGATTTGCATTGATGAGATATGAGACGTTGGAGATTTTGTAAACTAATTTTTTTAGGCAGTAACTTTCTCACGCAGGTAACTGACCAAATTTTGGTGTCATTGTCTAAATGCACCTTCTTCACTCCAAGCAAAGCTTAATGCTGTGTTTGCTACATGAACACCTTCCTATATAAGACTGCTGATTTACATAATTGCTTAAAAGGAGCAATGGCCACAGAAAATTGATTTTCTGTATAGTGAGATACGCAGAGTCCTCATGTGCTGAAGCTGCAGTCAGAGATGAGCCCTTTCTGCACCCCGGTAGCCTAATTTAGAAGCAGGAAATTCCTTGGAATAACCTACTCCTTGTCCCAGCTGAGAGCTGGCTGATAAAAGTGCTGTGAAATATTTAACTGTGCATAGTAGCAGAAGATTAAGTGCAGATGTGGTCTGGAAAAGAATCAGTTACACCTAGAGCGAACACCAAGTGTTCCCAGCTCCAGCAGCATCCAGCACGCCTGTGCCTGGCTGGTGAGGGTTCTGCCTCGGCATCCCCTCCCTTCTGGTGCCCAGGCTTTCTCCCTGCCAGCACACAGGAAGAGCTGATGTTTTCCCTATTCTTTGGAGCTGCCTTTATATCTGCTTGCTTGTGATACAAATGCTCTCAGCCAAGTCATAGCACTTGAAAACACGGAGAGGTCATGAAGATGATGAGAGGGCTGGAGCACCTCTCCTATGAGGACAAGCTGAGGCAGTTGGGATTGTTCAGCCTGGAGAAGAGAAAAATCTGGGGAGACCTTATAGCAGCCTTCCAGTAAATGAAGGAGGACTACAATGAAAGCTGGAGAGGGACTTTTTACAAGACTATGTAGTGATAGGACGAGGGAAAATGGCTTCAAACTGGAAGAGGGGAGATTTCGATTAGATATTAGGAAGAAATTCTTTCCTGTGAGGGTGATGAGGCACTGGGACAGGTTGCCCAGAGTGAGTATGAACTACTTCAAAAGTTGGGAAGTGCTTGGGATTGAAACATCATTACAGGAACTGGGCAGAATGTGGGTGCACAAGCTCAGGTTTAAGTTGCTCCAAAGACATGACCACTTTCAGGGCACAGGTTGTTGGGGTATTCCAGATACTGGCAGCTCAAGAGCTTTCAGTGACTGTAGTTGCATTCACTCATTGTAACATTTCGGACAGATAAGTTTTCTTTATTTGGGTGCCATGAAGAAGGAGTCAGGAGTGTAAATTTGGTCCCAGAGCTCAGAATTTCATCCAGTCGTAACATTTCCTTGGTCTCTGGCTCGCATTCCAGAATCTTATGCTTTGGACTTACATTATTTCCAAGCAGACTAAGTCTTGATATCTTTTTGGTGTTACCAAGCAGATATTTTTAAAATGCTTTATTTAGTCATAGCTATCAACTATGAATCACGGGGAAAAAAGTAATTGCGAGTTTAATTTCTTTGCACAATTCTTTGTCTCCTTATGACCCAGTGAATGGGATGTTTTCCATTGCTGCCCAGAGGTGGCTGCTTGGCTCTGACTCACTGCATGCAGTTTTAGCTGCAGCCACCGAAATGTTCTGAGTCACAAGGAGAGGCACAGCAGCTGACAATGACAAGCAATCATGCAAAGGATACTACAACCGTGAAGGCACTTTGGACACAGCTCCTGGTGGGCAGCAGAAGCACGGCTCAAATATATCTATGTAATTCTTAACTAACTACGAGAAGCGGCTGGGTCCCTCTTTTCACCCCTCTCCCTCTTATTTCCCAGACCATAAACCAAATCTTCAGCAGGTATAAACTGGCACAGGCTCTTTGACTTCAAAGGAGCTGCATCAGTTTGAACCAAGAGAGATTCTGGCGCCATATGGCCCTAATTATGTTAATGTGAGGCCCAAAGGATGCAGTGCAATAATAAAAAGGAAATACTGTGTGATCCATCATAGCTTTGGCACTCAAGGCAGGACTTTCAAAGGTATTTAGGCACCAAAAAGAAGCAGACAGGTGCGCAGGAGATTTTCTGTGTTCCATTTCCCCGCAATAAAAATTTATTTCCCTTCTATTCCAAACTAGAGGGTCCCTGCGAAGGGGGAGAAACCGCTCATCCAAACTGAGCAGGGAGAGCCATTTTATTTTTATCATCACAGAAAGAAGAGTTATTTTCTCAAGGTGGACCTCTAACTGCTTTGTCTCTAGAGGCAGTACCTCTCCAAGTGCTCAGGGGGGTCCCCGGGCAGGACTGTGCCAGCGGCTGCTGACACCAACCAGGGTGAGGGTGACCTGCTGCCAGGCGCAGCCAGAGTGAAACTCTGGCAGGAGGGATGGATCTGGACGAGATGAATGATTCAAACAAGGCTCACGCTGTGGTCGAGGTCACACCGCCCCATGGACACAGCTGCTGGCAGAGCCATCCCGGCACACGGAGCTGCGGGAGGATATCTGGAGGACAAGTGCAGCATATTCCTGTTCTCCGTAGATGGAAACCTACCGCACCCTGCGTTCCCCCAGGCCCACTGGTATGGAAACCTCCAACAACATGGAAACTTCCTTTGATTTTAAATCCAAACAACTAACCGCTGTTATTCTTGGACATTTATATCACATTTTCCTCATATTTTCCATCTCATGGATGATTGAAAACAAATTATTGCATTGAGGTGTTTGAAGTTAGGATGCTCTGTGCAGCACTTGTTTGTTTCTAAGCCCTTGCCAGGAATTTCCTGCTGATCTGGTTTTACGTTGTCTTTACCTAAAACAAATTTTCACGGGGGACTGAAACAGTCCCTAAATAGTTTAAAAAGGGTTCTCCCATCTCGGGTTGTTTTCTAAAAACCTTTTAATCTTTGCCTTCCCAGGTGATGAAGCAAGATTGCTGAGAGCGTACTCACATTGCCCTGAAGGAGTGGGAAACAAATTGCTTAATACAGCAGGAGTTACATCCCACATAATTTTCACGGTCATTTTTCATTGTTCTAATGCCTTTCTATTGGTGTTCTCTTTAGTCTGCTTAGGAATGGTGCAACTCTGATGCCGTAATAACCTGGTAGGCAGCTGAATAAATTCTCTTTGGAAAAAAAAAAAAAAAGAAAAAAAAAAGAACGGTCACCATTTCACAAAGAGTTCCTAGCATGAAACCATCTTTATTGATTGCTTGCATTTCGCATAACTGTGTTCCTTAGATGTGTTTACTGTCAAGAGGTTAGAGGCAATACTAGTGCATGGGTGTACTCGCTATGAGGTGCTGCTGCCCTCCTAAAGAGCTTGCTGCACTGGTAAAATACTTTTTTGCTTTAATTCCCAATATATACCAACGTGCCAGGAGTACACATGATCCCTGGGACTATCCAGAAAACGTGGAAAGTGAAGAGTACGGTAAACCCAACAATCAGGTTGTTCTTGTATGAGTGAGAAGGTTTAAGCCTCTGCCCTGCCCAAACCAAACCATTTTAAGGAAACAAGGTTCCTGAAAGCTGGCAAATGCTCGCCTGCTCTGCTAGTCCACACTGGGCCTCTCTAAATTTAATCAGGTTTTTGGGGGTTATTTTTGACTGTTAAAAGCAGCTGTCAAAGCAGGTTTTGTTTAAAACCAACACATTTCTGCAAAATACTGGATTTCATGTTTTGACATTTCCTGGTGAACAGATTTTTGTTGTTGAAATCCCAGATCAGTTCTGGGCAACTGCAGCGGAACACGAGGGAGCCTGGGTCAGGCAGGTTACCCTGTACTCCTTCATGTAGAAGGTACAAACCGTCCTGCCACACGGCTGCAATACAGACACTTCAAAAATGAGCCATTAAGTTACTGATAGCACCCTGTGAGATAAAACATCCCAAATGATATTGTTAAAATGTACACTTAATAGGATCGTGACCTCTTAGGATTTCAATTTCACCAAGTGAGCGTTTACAAGATAAAATCGCAGTCCTGCACATTTTTGTGATTGTAACCAAAGTTACACACGTAAGCAATGCTTCCCCTTTGACTCGAGTTATTTATTGGCATAAATATTTGCAAGATCAGAACATTAACACCTAACTAACACGTTTTAGGGAAAAATAATAACAACTCAGAGATTCAAAGTCTCTGCAGTTTCTGGATATTTCTATAAAGTATCTGAAGCTCCTATACACTGCACAGCAGGGAGTAGCACACATCTGCCTTTAAACGTTCAGAGGACTTGTTGACTCATACTCAACTGAGAAAAAATGTTAAAAAAAATATTTTTATAGCAAATTCCTCAAATATTTACCAGGTGAGGCATCAATAACAAGACCTTAAATAGGTTCTTAATTCCACAGTGAGGCATTTAAACAGCGTTTTGGTTTGAACAGTGCTGCACAACAGCACTGCTTACTGACATCTTTTTTGAAGACCAAACCACAGACTCTAGGTTCTTACTGTAGACCAAACCCCTAGATTTAGGCATTCATTTGGAAAAATTTCACTGCTGCTTCCCTTATGTGACATTTAATCTTTGTGCTTGGGTAGAGGGTGCTCCTTGAATTAGCACAAACACTTTGCAACACCCAGCTATTGTTTTATAAAACATCTCGTGTTTATAAAACGCAGACAAATACTGCACTGAATATTTACTGGGGACCTGGGCAATGATGGTCCATTGTTAGAGAGTGCAAGTCTATGTAGAAGTCTTTTTTGCATTTCCCACATCTTGCAAACACTTTCTTTTCCTCTTGTTACGTCATAATCTCTGCAGAGAGCTCTGTGATGAAATCCTTGGTACAATTAAGATAAAGGATTCATCATGATTCATCCAGAATAGGGATAACTGCATGGACTTAAACTAAAACCAGGTGTTTTTTCCCTATTATTGGCTTTCAGCAAAAATCAGCCATTGCTCCCCACTAGCCTCAAGGCTCCTGAGGTTTGTAAATTGTGTGGACAAGCGTGGGCCAAATTTCAGGTATCTCTAATCTCAGTGAGAGACTGGGGTTGAATCCAGACAAAACACGGGAGTTTCACTTTTGGCCCTGCTCCTGGAAAAACAAGGGATTTGAGCTTTTATTTGATATGACATGGATCACGCCTTCAAATCTGACACTTGGAAAAAGGAAAGGGCTCCGGCTGATGTGAGAAGAAAAGGGCTGGAAGGAGTCTAAAAGACAAGCAAATCCAGGACGCAGAGTTGTAGTCACCACATTATGTAATTTCCCTTACAAACGTCTTCATTACCTGTTAAAATCTGCTCACGTTCCAGCCCCCCAGTCACGCTGGCACACTAGGAGAGAGAGTAAGGATGGGGCCAGCCAGCCACCCAGTGCAGCATCCCGTCACCGTCACTGTCCCCACCTGGTCCAGGCAGGCAATGGCACCAGGACAAACCGGAGGCCAGCCCCACAGTGGTCTCTTAGCTGTTCTTGCTCATAGGATGAGCAACAGAGGTAGTGATTTTGCATTTTAACACCCACTGTGGACTTTCTTCTACTATGAATTCGTTCAGTTACTTTTCTGAGATCAGGTAAAGGTTTAACATCCATAAGGTCCCATGGAAAGGTGGGGGTTTTTTTGGCTTAAATGCACTTTGTTCCACTGCCTGCTGAGAGGCCCTTTCCACTTCTACAGCAATCTTGGAAAAAAATTGGGAAAGTTCTTTGTGGATACCAAAAGCTTCAAACTGTCATTCGTACATTTATGAGCCCCACAGAAAAGACAAAAATAATCCAAAGAATATTGGAGGGAAACTGCAGAGAACTGTGGGAAACCCACCAGGTGCCATCACATGAAGCTGCCAAGATCTCGTGGAAAAGCAGACACCATTCAGGCCACCCGCTCCAGGTGAGGTGGCACTGGTAGAAGTGCTGCACCAGCCCAGATGTCTGCTCAGATGGACGGCAACCACCAAGCTTCTCAAATGGAGTGAATCAAAGGCTTGGAGAGGTCAGGAGGAGTTATTTATGCTGATGGGTAATGTTAGCTGGAGAGTAATTGCTTTCAGACTGCTTTTGGACAATCACTTTTTGGCTGCTCTTAAACCCTTGCTTTTAGGTTGACCTCTCTGGGCTCATCTGGTCCTGCTCTGCCTCTTTATTAGTGACGATTAGTAATTGTAGCCTGCAGCTACAGGGCAAAGGAGCACAGGGGAGGAATAAAACATGGGAATAGGTAGAGAGGGAAGGGCTCTGCTCAGGAGGGTCTGCTGCAACACAGCCTCTGCCGAAACGTGGCTCATCCCTCTCTACAGAGCCATTGCAGACTGACCCAAGGCTGTACCCAGAGGTGAGACCACCAGCCTGGCAGGGGCAGCAGAGGTGATGCAGGTTCATTCTAAGCCACCAAGACTAAATTGAGATGGTGGAGGTACTTCAGGAGAGTAAATGGCAGCTTGGAGAACTCAGAGCTGTGGGGACAGCAGATGAGAGTCTTCTGTGTTTGCTTCTGCTGGGGCAGAGGTAAAGCCTGGGTTCCCCTGCTGGGTCCAAGCTGTGGACTGGACATCCTTCAACAAATTTCAGCTTGTCTTCAACCTTCAGGCTCACTGTATGCCTGCTGGTAACCGCCAATCACCACAGAATAACAGAATGATATAGGGTTGGAAGGGATCACTGGAGATCATCTAGTCCAACCCCACCGCCAGAGCAGGTCCTCCTAGAGCAGGTTGCACAGGAAGTTGTCCAGGTGGGTTTTGAATGTCTCCAGAGACGGAGATTCCATCAAGATGTCTACCTTCCAGCTGAGGGACATGGTTTAGTGGTAACTTGGCAGTGCTAGTTTAATGGTTGGACTTGATGATCTTAAAGGTCTCTTCTTGGAACAGGTTGCCCCATCCCTAAAACTGTTCAAGACCAGGCTGGATGGGACTTTGAGCAACCTGATCTAGTGGGAGGGAGGCTGGAACTAAATGATCTTTAAGGTCCCTTCAAACCAACCCCAACCATTCTATGTTTCTATGATTCCCAAGTAAAGTGATTCTCTGATTCTATGTCATTTAGTTTCACAGGTGTCTGCATATTTGTGTGAGGAACCTCTAGGTGGTTGAGCCTGGGCTGTCTGGATTGGGAAACAGGAGGATTTCATCATTTTGAGTTAGTTTGATGTGCCGTGCTTCTGCATTTCAGCCCTTTCTGCTTTAGTGATGCAACCACAGACACATGCTTCTGTTGCAAGCAGCTCTGCTCGGTGAGACTGTCCCCAGCAGGCTGCACTGCTCCCACTGCCGAACGTCATGGTTTCTGCTGGGCTGCTGGGACACACAGCAGCTCCCCAAATGTGTGGACATGATGATGGGCTGGTGTCATAAGCTGGCATGGTCAGCTTTGCCAGAGAGGGCCCAGGCAGGCAGCGCTCACATGGCCCACCAGGGGATGGCATGGTCTCCAGCCTGCCCCATGACACAGGGACTCTAAGGTGCTCCTAGTTTGTCATTATGGAAGGGGACCTACAGGAGGGTTGCAATGCCATGCACGTTTTATGGGGTAGGCAGGGATGGATCACTGACTTTTTCTACAAGCACAAGCAGAGCACTTAATACACAGGAACCAGGCTCAAAACAAGTACAAGAAGGCAACTTCTGGACTCTGTGAATAGCAGATGTGTGGCACCCCTGGTCAAAGGGTGCTGTAGATTCAGGGAGCTTGCAGGGCTTCACGGAAAGGCTTGAAAAAGAGCTTTGCTAAGCAGGCTCAGAAAATTCCTGATTTTGGAGTAGCTGGAGGCTGGCAAAGTACTTGGAGAAGCACTGTATACAGTCATCCAGTTTTTGCTCTTCCCTAGGTGTCTGCTTACGACCAACATTTTAATATTTAATTTAAGAAAGCAGAAAAGTGAGAACAGAGGCAGCAGCAGCAGGGGTAAGGCGATACCACCAGTCTGCCCACATACCCACTCCCAAAGCCCGAAGACCTCCACCATGGGACACACAGTGAGGTGTGGTGGAAAATTGGGGGACAGCCTCAGCCCCACGGTCCTTGGCTGGGCTGTGGGGGTGGAGATGGGGGTGACACTTCCACACTGACAGCAAAGGCGGTGCAGAGGCAGCAGTGCTCCCGGCAGTGACGTCAAGCCCTCGCTGGATCTAGAAAACCCCTGCAGCCAACTGAAAGGTGCTAAGGATGTCTCAGCATGTTCCTTCATCACTAACCAGCGGCATCAGTAGATGTTGTTTGCCTCTGGATGGGAAAAAGAAACGTAGTGAAATTCCCAGGGAGGACTCCGTTTTCATTATTTCTGCAATTTACCTAGAAAAACCCCACCAGTCTCTTTAATGCAAGCTGCAAGCACTGCTGTTAAAAATAAAAGTGGCACTAATTCTGCTGCAGGAATTGCACTGGCATTACATCGCTCCAACACGCAGCTCATACGCCGGGTAGCACTTGCCCAAAGTATAACTCTTAAGCAAAACAGATTCTTCATTTTCTAAATGTGGCTTCCCATAGCTACAGCTGCAGCAGCTTAATTAAGGACGTGTGTACATGTGTGTGTGTTTCTGTGCATGCACACGAGTCCCTAAAATTTCTTTTTAAATCTGCCTATATGAAAGAAAATTTTGTCTGTGCCTGGATGTGAAAAAAATAAAAGAGGTCATTTATTAATTGAACTTGTAAGGGCTGCAGTCCCCAGGGAGACGAGCACAGACACTCTTCAGAGGCCTCCTGAATTGAATTGTTTGGCATTTTTTTAATTTTTTCATGTTTGCTAATTGCTCTGTGCAGCTGGTTTTATTTAAGAGGTTAGTATTTTAAAGTTGAAATGAGGACATATTGCGAACTTTAACCCATAGTGTGTTATATACTATGCACAGCAGCTCAGACTGTTAATCATGCATGAGGGTTAGAGAATATGATCTGATGCAACTGCAGAGAGACATTTGAGGATACGGCCAAACAGAGCAGCTTCGAGCTGTAAACAAAGTGACTGTCCCAGTGAAGGACATGCCTATTGCACAATATGTCAGCTCAGCGCATCCCTCTGCTCTGCAGTATGTGAGGAATGATCACAAAAGTACCTCTGCGGGAAAGGAAACCCTCTAATGCCACCAGGACCACGTGCTTGACCTATTTGCTCTGGTTGGGAGAAGATGTGGACAGGCTCTTCACACAGGGTCAGGAGGTCTCCACTCATAGGTCTGGAACAGACACTGAACACACAACCCTGGACCTTCTCCAGGCTGTTCCCTGGCAGCAATCCTGCCCTGGTAAAGGTATTGACTGTCTATTGTGGGCTCCAGCAGCACCGGGGGATCTCAGCAGGCTGGGGACAGCAGAGAGCCCATCTGTGCTCCCAGGTGGAAGGCTTAATGGTCTGAAGACAATCCAAACAAGAGGAATGTGCAGGCAGTGTTCACTTGCAGCCCAAAAGGCCAATCACATCCTGGGCTGCATCAAAAGACGTGTTGCCAGCAGACCCAGAGAGATGGTTCTGCCACTTTGCTCTGGTGAGACCCCACCTGGAGTGCTGTGTGCAGGGCTGGAGCCCTCAACAGAGGAAGGATATGGACCTGTTGGAACGGGTCCAGAGGAGGGCCAGGAAGATGATCAGGGGGCTGCAGCACCTCTGCTATGAAGACAGGCTGAGGGAGCTGCGGTTGTTCAACCTGAAGAGGAGGCTCCAAGGAGACCATTAGCAGCCTTCCAGTATCTGAAGGGGGCCTACAGAAAGGCTGGGGAGAGTCTGTTTGCAAAGGCCTGCTGTGATAGGACAAGGGGCAATGGCTTTAAGGTGAAGAAGAGCAGATTGAGATTGGATATTAGGAACAAGTTCTTTTCTATGAGGGTAGTGGAACACTGGAACAGGTTGCCGAGGAAGGTGGTTGGGGCTCCTTCCCTGGAGATACTCGAAGTGAGGGTCGATGAGGCCCTGGGCAACCAGGTCTAGTTGGGGGTGACCCTATGACTGCAGGGAGGTTGGACTAGATGACCTTTGGAGGTCCCTTCTGGCGTGGATGATTCCATGATTCTATGAATGCACACACTGCCTTGAGAGGAAAGTAGGAAATCGTCTTTCCAGCTTCAGGTTACGGATCAGATGGTACCAACTGCCAGATACTTCAGTTTTAATTCTCCTGTGTCTCCTCGTTATTTCTGGTAAACCTGTTCAACAGACGAGTCATCCAGCAAGGGGAAAGTTTTGACACAGCTTTCCCTTCATATGCCCCCTCCTTCCCACCCACTTTTTGAAATGGTGCAAAGACATTAACGGATTACAGGGTTAAGACAAAAATAAACAATTTGTCCTTCATCGAGACAGCTCTTCATACTGTGGATGATCTAGGTGTGGCATAATAAGGTTGCTACAAGACAGTCTGAATCCAAAACAATTTCACCAGCTCATCCAGTCGTGTTTGCTCACATTGAAGGAGATTGTGTGTCTGCCGCTGGCAAACAGGCTCCTTCACCCTTGGGAAAATGGTAGATCGGGAGGACCAAGGGTGTGCAGCCACATTCCCGCTCCGCTCAACAACGGCCAAGGAACTGGTAATGGGAAAGGAATGAAAAGAATCGGTGTCTTCTGGTAGAATTAATCCCTTGAGGGCTTCCAGTCTGTAAGCAAGGTCTTGGCTGGGCCGTATTGGAGGTGAATGCAAGTGTTTAGCTGGGAAAACTGAAACTTTTTGTTAAATAAAAGAAAAAAAAAGTTTATTTAATTCTGTTTACTTGTAAACAGAAAAAAAAAAAAAAGAAAAAAAAAAAAGAAGGCAGGAGGGAGGGAAAAAAGCTTACCTTGGGAATTTTAAACAAGAATAAGCTATAAATTGAAGTATGCCATTTTTGCCAAGCCTCTAGGGGATGAATTACTGAGTATTTTCAGTATTCAGACCCCCTGCACCAAATATGTTTCCCACTGTTTTCAGTCAAAATGCAACGTAATCAAAATCAGTGTTTTGTTTTGTTTTGTTTCTTTAAATAGAATAAGTTAGTTAGAAATCCAATTTTCTGTCTGAAGTGTTTTGAGGGGACGTTGTTGCTACTGAACTTGCTAGTAAATTATATTGTCAAAAAAGGTTGTTCTCAGACACTGGGGGAGGTGGGTTACAGATATTTAGCATCTAGCCTGTAAAATAATTTGGCATCAAAAAGGCTGATGGTTTTCTCTCCTTCCCAAAGCTGCAGGGGAGAAAGGTGTCTGTGGTTGCTACTCACCACAGCCTGGATGGGGAATAAGGGACCTTGAAAATGCTCTGGCCAGCCTCTCAGCAGGGAGCTGAACTCACCCAATTCTGAGACCTGTTAAGGGACATTCCAACAAAGAGCTGCTGCCTCTTAACCTTTTCTACTATTAAAAATATCTTTTCAAATTAACACCATTATCATCCGTCAATGGTGGCCACTTTATATATCCCCACAGAAGACCCAAAAAAGACTGGGTGTCAAGGGAACGGGGACAGTCCTTTTTCAGTTGTGCCCAGACAAGAGGTAACGGACACAAACTAAAACATAAGAAGTTCCATCAAAACATGAGGAGGAACTTCTTTAGAGAGTGACAGAGCACTGGAACAGGATGCCCAGAGGCGTCGTGGAGTCTCCATCTCTGGAGACACTCAAAAGCTGTCTGGACATGTTCCTGTGCAACCTGCTCTAAGTGGACCTGCTTTGGTGGGGGGGGTGGTCTAGATCATCTCCAGAGGTAACTTCCAACCCCATATCATTCTGTGATTCTGTGAAGAGTCTCTTGAATCACTTGAGACAGCTACTGGCTTGAGAAGTCCTTCTGCCTTCTGGAGAAAATGAGATAAATATCGAACCTTGGATCTGGACCCAATTCCTGTTTTCCCACTGTTCTCCACACCTCACTGCCACCATTGGTCCCAGCTAAACAATCCTTCCCTTTCCCATGGGGTGTAGTGGTGCCACACTAACCTCACAAAGAGGTTATGAGAAAAAATACTGACTCTTAGTTGTACCCATATAACAGTTAGAGGTTATGTCCTAGAGGTTGGAGGGAGCTGGCAGAGGGGGCAGAGAGGCTGTCTTTTATTCCTCCCCAGCCACATGCAGAATTTGGGAGAGCATTTTGGCTCCACCCTCCACTTCCTTTTCTTTAACATTCACAAATCATTCATAAACCTGCCTCTTTACATTGGCTTGTTCTGTTGATGTTTCTCCCAGTTTTCTCACTCTGGATATCCACAAACACGCATTAATAAAGCATCACAACTGGGAGGCCGGCTCAGGATTCCCACACATGCTGAATGTGATTTATGCTCACAACCAGTAAGAGCAAAAAAGCACCTTAGGCATTACATTTTGTTTCAATAACATATTTGGGAGTGTAAAAGGTGTTAAATGAGCAGCGGGATCGCTCTCTCCCTTCAGTGAACACACTTCTAGTTACAGGTAAAACATTAATTCAAGAAATTAAATGCAAGTGTTCAGCAGTTCAAACAAAGGCGCTTCCTGGTTCAAAGCCTAGTTCAGACCTTGATCTATAAGCCTCCACAATCTTCTAAAAGGGCAGAATTCATTTTATCAGTTATGACTGGATGTTACAGTAAAGAAAAGTGTTGGTGGAGTGTTTGAAATAAATGTTGAGCATTTCCAAGCAGTGAAGGTGCTTGCTGCTAAAAAGCAGAGATGTCTCTGACAGAGACCGGAAGATGTTCTAATCAAAATACAATCTGGAGCATGTGAAATACTGCTTCATTACAATACACCATTTATTTTACTGAAGATGAAACAAACCAAAACCACACCTGCTACAGAGTATGCCTAGCCAGGGTTGAACTCTAGTCTCAGATATATTGATGGAAAACTCATTATAGTATGGCTGCTGGTTGGGTTACTCCAGATTTGGACTGCTACAACTTGAGACTGATGGACTCGAAACATTTCAAGTAAACATGTCCTTATGATTTTAAATAGCCTTTATCACTCAGCTGTGCAAACTATCATCAGCAGAACATAGACATGCTACTTTGGAATGAAAGAAAAGAAAAAAAGAAAGAAAAAAAAAGCCTATTACATTAAAATAATAAAACCAATATATAAGTAGAGAGGGAGTTTAATTGGAGAGTGGGTATAGGTTATTAGTGTTCCCCCCAATCCGCAGATATAAATCTCTTTCTGTACATCAGACTTCATGTACTTCATGCCTTCCTCTGAGAAGCGTAAGAGTTTTCTGTAATTGTACTCATTAGCAGCCGTCTATTTAAAATGCTTCCAATTTTTTTAATGAAAAGTATGAGGCGTGAGTTGTATAATGTAATTTCTATCATAAAATCTCCATTAGTGGCCTGCCTAATCAAGTCCTGTTTGTTGTTTATTAGTAGCCTTGTCTTTGTAGCCGTGAGACTTAAGAATACATGCAGCGAGAGCTTCAGGGAGAGGCAACAGCTTTTAATGGAAAAAAACCCACACATCTAGCTGGAAAAGAAGAGAGGCTTTCAAGCACAAGTTTGACCTGAAGAAGAGCTCATGCACCTGAAAGCTTGTCAGCTGTTTCCATGTCTATCACTTGGTCTTATAAAAGACTCCCTCTCCCCGCAAAACTTGCCCAAATTATTTACTGAACAAGTGCTTTGAATGGTTTATGACTTATGCAAATGCTTAACAGAAAAAGGCATTAATATAATGACGTAGTAACACAGAAAAGACACAAAGGAAAGGCCTGTCCCCAAACCTTGGTGTCAGTTACGACAACCCATCGCCGCTGTGCTGCGGGTGAAGCGGTCCTGCAGAAGGACCAGTGTTTGTTGGGTTTATGGAAGAAAAGCATTTGAAGGTGTCTGTAGAAGTGGATGATGTGACGATGAAGGAACTAAGTGACTGACCTTGTGAAAAAGCTGAGGAGAAAGAGCAAAGTTTCTCCCCTTACTCTGGTGCCATGATGCAAACTTTGCCAGCCAGGACTCCAGAGCAACAGTAGAGCTCTTTGTCTGGCTTAGCTGAGTCATACAACTATCTCAATAACAGTAAGCACCTAGCAACAGCCTCAGTAAACACTCATTTATTTGATTAATCAGCCATTTTGAAACGGGTTTGGTAAACATTACCCGTTCACTTTTGGATTTCATTATTAAAAGAGCTGCCCACTGAGGCTGCACCCCATGCTGGGAATAACCACACCAAGCCCCAGCTTGATGGCCAGCTTGGGCAGGTGGGCTCAGCCCCACCTGGCACTTCTTGCCCACGCTGTAGTACAGAAGGCAGGCAGGGATCAGCCTGGTATGTATCACAGCTTCTCTAGCCATGAGCTCACAACAAAACTGTTGATGTTAATGAGCACTATCAATAACTGCACAAGAATTTAGCAGCTGTGAGACCAATATAGGAAGAAAGAAGAAGCAGAAACTGAATTTCCACAAATGTAAACATTTGCGTGTGATATTTAAGGATAACTTACAGAGGCTGGTATGTACTTCAAGGACCGAAAGGGTTTTGAGTACCCAGAGACTGTCAGAAGTGTTTGCAGTGGATTAGGATCTGGGAACAAATGGAATTCTTTGTTATCACGCAAGATATCAAGATTATTTCCAAAGTAACCCTTGACGGACTCCTGTGAAAAGGAGGCTGAGAAGTCTGGTTGGAGAGCATACTTATTCATATAAATATGTATGTAAATATATGTTTACTGCTTTTCCCAGGTTCTCCAAACAGCATTGTGACTGCCTCTTGAGCAGTGACGAGGGGATCGTCCCTCTTCAAGCAACACAGAAACTTTTTTTAGAGGACTATATCTCTCTTTGGCTGAATCTCCCCATCAGGTAAATGCACCATCAGCCTGCATGGTCAGAATGACCCTCCCTCATCCTTTCTACCTGAAACCGTCCTATTGTCCATGAAATAATCAAGTGCAGATCTCTACTTGCTTCAGTGAATAATGATGTACCTACGTTCTCATCCAGCACTTCCTTTCATACCACTGTCATAACACCACTTGTACATTTTTCATCAACACACCTATATTGTCCCCAGTATCAAAACACACTACAGCAGCAAAGTTTATTTCATTTCTTAATGATTTTTAAGGTACAAAGAAATAAACTCTTTTTACAACTGTATTCACAGCCCAGAGATTATGCCTATCATTAAAGCAATACTGTCTGCATTCAGATAGGATCTCAATGTAACCTCGGTCAGCAGAGAGCAAAGGAAGCAGGAATACAGCTCTCTCCTGACAAACGCCACCCATCTGCTGGGTGGGGGTGAAGTTCTCTGGTGCCCCCTGGTCGCCCAGCTTATCTCAGCCACTCATCACACCTCATCGTTCTTTTCACGTGTTTGCCTTTATGCTCAACAGAGTGCAACGCAACACATCTCTGTAAAGGCAGATACAAGCTTTACAGATACAAATAGCAATAATTTAAAGTAAAAAAAATCCACCACACTATACCAGAAATACACATGTAGTCCACAAGAGTTAATCAACTGCATAATTTCCAAATATTTCTAGGCTCATCTCAGAATTTTCTTTTTTTTCTTTTTTCTCCAGAACTTGCAGCCTGGCTAATGGGAATGTGTTGTGGAGTCTTCGTTCTCAGAGATTTTTCAAAACTTCTCTGGACAAATTCTAGGAGCAATCTCATCTAGATCTGAAGCTAGCCCTGCCCTCAGCAGGGGTCAGGACAGGCATCTCCACAGCTTGGTTCCAAGTTATTTTTTTCCTATAATTTCCTAAAAATCTGGTATTTGATGCACTAAAGACAACGCTCATGCCGCAATATACAGCGTGCTCTGTTATACCACAAAGACTCTTGAATACCTTTAATTGGTTTATTTCCCCCAAAAGGGGAAAAAAGCCTTCCGGAATATGAACTGTGGTGATTGCACTTGTCTTCATTTAAAGCTCAACGAAATGCACAAGGACAAACAGTAGGATTTTACTTTCCCTGCGTGAGAAACCTCATTTATAAGCAATTTCATTATTTGCAGTTAACTCTACAGAAGGGAGAAGTTTAATTATTTGCCCATTAGGTGGGGTTTTTTGCTTTTTACATTTTCTTGTGTGTAATGTCTGGCAAGTCACAAACAGGGTCAACTTCCCAACCTCTTCTACGCTGCCAAGTTACAGTTCTTCACCCCTCCATCCACAGAGGACTCAAGAGATATTGCACGAAGCCAGTGGCAACAGAAGGGGAGAATAAACGCAACCAGCTTCCACAGATGTGCACAGACAATCCAGGCATCACTTTTCCTCTGAAAAGTGGAAACCTTCCCCTGGGAATGCTGTTTCTGTGGATGATCAACCACCTCCTGAATGAACACACACAGTAACACAGCACATGAAGGAAAATAAACGTGTGAAGATATTGTCTGGTTGGGATACAGCACAAACCAAAAGCGACCACGGTGCAGGAATCTACTTGTTTCTTTTGTTCCCCCCCCACTCCCCGAGGATGTTTGCAAGCAGGCAGTCATAGAGAATACAGAAATAAAAAGGGGGGGATGGGGATGCGAGCTGTTTTCCTAAAAGCAGCCAAAGGGATTTATTAGATGAAATTTAAAAGATAAAGCAAGGCAATAATAAGCCAGAGGAAGCCAGAATTCTCTTAATGACAGTTGAAAATCTTTCCCTTTCTTGACCACACATCTCACCCCAGGAACACAGCACATTTTAACGGCTCCCTGGTTGAAGACGTTGTTCCCTGCACACAGCAGGCTATGCAAGTTGGGACAGATGTGAAGTGCTACGCAGCTTTGAGGATTAACACTTTGGAGTTAGACTTTCATCATGTGATTTCATCCTGAAGAAAAAAAATATTAAAAGCATGCCACATCGAAATAAAA
>VXBW01000095.1:206978-227127 GCA_013400375.1 Thinocorus orbignyianus
TTCCAGCACTGGAATGATATGGTGACTTGGGCTGGACTGGCCACTGAAGAAACAACAGATGCTCTCCAAGGAGAAGAAGGAGCGAACAAGATTAGGAATTTAATAAAGAAACTAAGCTACTTCAATGAGCGTATTAATATTAAAAAGAAAGGAAATATATACAAAACGGTATCCAGCACCCAGGATGACGGTCACATCAGTGGCAGGCATGAGGAAAGTCCCAGACTGGATTCAGTGACAGATGGGAACTGGATTCCAGATGTGGTTTCAAGGTTGCATGGATCAAGATCAAGGCAGAAGAACAGAGTCATCCTGAGACATCGCCCATTGAAGAAGGAGACCCTTTGATCCCTCAGCTTTTATACTGAGCATGAGGCAGATGGGATGGAAAACCTTGTTGGTCGGTCTTGGGTCACCTGCCACCCTTCATGGATGTGTCTATGAAAATGGAGCTAGAGGCTCACATTAGAGGGCTGAACATACAGAGAAGCTATGGGCTGCAAAGGAGGATGCTGGAGAGTAAGCAGAGCTTTGGTTACATCCATCTGAGAGAAAATGCCTCTACGTCTTTCCCTCCAGACACCCAGGGCGGCCCTGGTGCTTCTCCTTCCAGCACTGAAACCTGTTGGTGTTACCAAGACAGAGGTAGCAAGGGGAATGTCAGAGTTGAGCAGCGCCTGGGCAAGGGCAGGCGCCCAGCAAAGACCCCACCTGTCCCCACGGGCCTTTGATCTGCCACCTTCCCTTTTCCTTGAAAACAGCAGTGTTTCTGTGCCGTGAGCCATGGAGAAGCCCCCAAAGGGCCCGTCTCTGCCTGCCATGCAAGGTGGAGCACAGCGTCTCGGCACTGCCCACAGCCACTGCCCCATGGAGAGGGACACCCCGCAGCCAGGCTGCAGCCCATGCCTGGAGAGCCTTGCTGTAGCAACCGGGGGGCTCTGGCATGGGTGAGTGCTGCCCCGTGCCAGGGAGTGAGGCATTGGCATCGGCTGAGAGAGCGCTGTGCGGAGCCATGCACCCATCCCACATTTTCTGCCAAGAAGCTGTCCCTGAGAGGTACACAAGGTTGACGCCTGGGACCCCAGACCATTCTCACAGCTGGAGGTCTTCTCAGATGGGTGTTTGGTAGCGAGAAGAGTGGGAGTTGGTAAGGAACAGATGCTCCTCCTGCTGCAACCCTCTGCCGTTTGGTGCCTTGCCTCAACGGGGGTAGGTTTCCTGGGAGCAGGGACACCTTGTCCCTGGGGCCTCCCCCAGTTCCCCACAAGACACAGGTTGTGCTCCCACCACGAGTCTGTGGGGGTGGTGATGGCGCTGAGGGCAGAGTCTGTCGCCAACGACAGCTCCAGCAGCAAGTTTTCGATCTCAGATCGGAGTGTTCGAGGGGCTGTGGCGCTGGGCAGCGCCGGCACCATGACCCTGAGGGAAACAAAGCTCCCTGCGCCAGCCACAGCCTCTTCCAGAAAGATCCACAACGGACACAATTCTCAGCCCATCAGTGGTGCCCATTGTGAGCTGCCAGCCAATGGCAGGAGGGGGCGTCGCCCTGAGGCCAGAGCTGAGGGCGGGCGGGAACCCCCTCACGGGGTTCTTGAAGTGTCCGCAGACCCCAGTATAGGGAGGAGTGACAGAAGTTTCATGGTTGGAAGGGACGTGTGAGATCATCGACTCCACAAAACAGATCACCCAACCCAACAATCTCGGCCACTAGAGCGTGCCCTGAAGTGCCACATCTACACCTTTCTTAAACACTGCCAGGGATGGTGACTCCACCACCTCCCTGGGCAGGCTGCTCCATTGCCTGTCCACCCTCTCAGTGAAGTCGTTCTTCCGAATATCTAATCTAAAGCTTCCCCTGCTGCAACTGGAACCAGTGCTATTTAACATCTTTGTGGGAGATATGGACAATGGGATAGAGTGCACCCTCAGCAAGTTTGCNTCGGGGAGTTTGCCAACAACACCAAGCTCAGTCACATGGTTGACATGCTGGAGGGAAGGGATGACATCCAGAGGGACCTGGACAGGCTTGAGAGATGGGCTAGTACAAATCGCATGAAGTTCAACCAAATTCAATAAATCATGACTCTATGACCGCTCCTCACCTGGCAACTCACAGAGAAAGTACCATCTGGCCTTGCTCAGCCCCACAGAGAAATTCCACCCGTGTTTGTGATGCAGGTGTGACAAGTGGTTGCCGCCCTTTCAGCAGCTCTGGTGTCTCCAGCACACAGCTATGGCAACCTTTGTGATAGCAGTGACCTGAGCTGAGTTAAACCCAAACACTGGCCAGTGGCCAGCACAACTGGACCAGCCTCCGCACAGCTGGGACACAGCCAGCCAAGCCTGTCCTGAGGCCTGCATTCACAAATCCTCTGGCCCTGCACAGAAATGTTGTTCCCAGATAGCTCTGGCTTAGGTAAGGGACAAGCATTTTTAAAACGTGAGTTGCTTCACAGAATCATAGAATGGTTGGAGTTGGAAGGGACCTTAAAAATCATCAAGTCTCTGCCATGGGCAGAGACATGTCTCACTAGAGAAAGTTGCTCAAAGCCCCATCCAGCCTGGTTTTAAACACTTCCAGGGGTGGGGCATCCACAACTTCTCTGGACAGCCTGTTCCAGTGCCTCACCACNCAAGTGGTTGCCGCCCTTTCAGCAGCTCTGGTGTCTCCAGCACACAGCTATGGCAACCTTTGTGATAGCAGTGACCTGAGCTGAGTTAAACCCAAACACTGGCCAGTGGCCAGCACAACTGGACCAGCCTCCGCACAGCTGGGACACAGCCAGCCAAGCCTGTCCTGAGGCCTGCATTCACAAATCCTCTGGCCCTGCACAGAAATGTTGTTCCCAGATAGCTCTGGCTTAGGTAAGGGACAAGCATTTTTAAAACGTGAGTTGCTTCACAGAATCATAGAATGGTTGGAGTTGGAAGGGACCTTAAAAATCATCAAGTCTCTGCCATGGGCAGAGACATGTCTCACTAGAGAAAGTTGCTCAAAGCCCCATCCAGCCTGGTTTTAAACACTTCCAGGGGTGGGGCATCCACAACTTCTCTGGACAGCCTGTTCCAGTGCCTCACCACCCTCACAGGAAATAATTTCTGCCTAATATCCAATCTAAAGCTACTCTCTTCCAGGTAAAAACCATTACCCCTGATCTTATTGCTACACTCTCTCATAAAGGCTCCTTCCAGACTCTCCTGTAGGCCTCCTTTAGATCCAGGAAAGCCATTACAAGGTCTTTTTGGAGGCTTCTCTTCAGGCTGAACAGTCCCCAACTCTCTCAGCCTGTCTTGATAGGAGTGGTGCTCCATCCCTCTGATCATCTCCCTCTCTCTCTCCGGCATGCTCCAGGCACATCTGACACGCTCTGGGAAGGGAACCCAGTGGGTTTCATCGCCTTCTCAGCATTTCTGGGGTCATTGGTGGCCTTGGTGATCTATGGATTATTGGTGAACATTCGCTGGCGCCAGGTAAGAATCACTGCTGGGGCAGAGCAGAGCCCTGGACGGCAGGGTCGGGGGGTCAGCAGGGCCCCGGAGCAGCCACAGGGAAGGGCTGTGATGGCCCAGCCTGGCAGGGGTGGCACGTTCGCAGGCAGACCCTGGCCAGCCTGGGCCTGGAGGCTCGAGACAGGCACAGGGCTGGTCCTGGCTGGTTCAGGGGCTTTGCTGGTGCTGCTGAGGCAACAAATGTTCCCCTCTCACCACTGCTTTCCATCTTCTGTAGGAACGGAGACTGAAGAAGCACAAACGCAGAGGCAATACGGGGAATGCCAGAGGTGAGCAGCCCCTGGGCAAGGGCAGCTGCCCTGCAAAGACCCCCACCTGTCCCCACATACCCACTGCCCCAACAGAGGGTGTCCCATCTAATGGCTTTCTCTCTCTGTCTGCAGACATTGTCCCTCTGGCGCCTTTACAGCCCTCAGGGAGCAGGTAAGTGGATCCACCTCCCCTGGAGAATGATAGTCCTCTCCTCGGCTATACCCCCACCAAGACAGGTCCTGGTAGTGCTGCCCAATGCCCTCTGCAGCTGCACCACACCCCCAGAGATGTGTGACATGAACCTAATACCCCAACAGCCCAACAGTTCCACCAGGGATCTAACAGTATTCCCAGACTTGTAAGGCCACTGTGGAAGGGATGGGGACAGTGATGGGGGAGCATGGCCTGGGGCAACCTCTTGGGGAAGGGCATGGGGAAATCCATGGGCCCAAACTGTGAGGAGTGGTGTCTTGTGAAGGGATTTACCTCCAGGCATAGAGCTGGCACCGTTCCCTCCGGTTCCTGGGCCAGATGGGGACGCTGTGCCCAGCAGGCAAGGAGGGGATCCCGAGCACACACTGAACGGACCTCACAGCATTGATGGAACCTGCCACCTCCTGTGGGCCAGGAGAGAGAGCCCCAGGGTGCTTGGGAGTGCTGGGCTCAGGCTTCCACCTCTCCTCCTCTTCCCTTTCCCAGGCTCAACTGTGAGACGGCTGAGGGCAGCTACTGCTCCTTCACTTCCGTCGTGGCCTATAAAGTCAAGGGCAGCAGTGGGCAACAGCAGCAGTAAGATGGCAAGATCCAGCTGCGTCCTCCCACTCCACCTCCAGACGTGCCCAGGGTCCAGTCCAGAGAAAGGGAGATGCCTCTCCACCACAACAAAAGCCAGAAGACCATGGAGGGCGGCATCCCAGAACCCCAACTAGAGCAGGAACTAGGCCTGCCAGTCAATCTGGAGAAAACTCTGCAGAATGTTCCAGCCTCAGCTCCTCCAACACCCCACCCACCAGAAGACTCTGATCTCGTGGTTCCCATCATGCAGGATCTCCCTTCATCGATGTAGCTACGAAAATGGAGCTATAGGGTTACATTAGAAGGCTGAACATACAGAGGCACTGTGGGATGAACAGGAGGATGCTGGAGTGTGAGGAGAGATTTGAGTACATTCTTGAGAAAATGCCTCTGTGACTAGACCCAGAGCTGTCCTACTTCCAGCACTGGAATGATATGGTGACTTGGGCTGGACTGGCCACTGAAGAAACAACAGATGCTCTCCAAGGAGAAGAAGGAGCGAACAAGATTAGGAATTTATTAATAAAGAAACTAAACTACTCTAATGAGCGTATTAATATTAAAAAGAAAGGAAATATATACAAAACCGTATCTAGCACCCAGGATGACGGTCACATCAGTGGCAGGCGTGAGGAAAGTCCCAGACTGGATTCGTGACAGTTGGGAACTGGATTCCAGATGTGGTTACAAGGTTGCATAGATCGGGATGAAGGTAGAAGAACAGAGTCGTCCGGAGACCTCTCCCATTGAAGAAAGAGACCCTTTGATCCCTCAGCTTTTATACTGAGCATGAGGCAGATGGGATGGATAACCCTGTTGGTCGGTCTTGGGTCACCTGCCCTGTATGTTCCACCCTAAGGGTGTGACCTCTCTGCACTCTTCTGCTTCCGATTCTCCCAACAGGTGGCAAATGAAATGAGCTGGCCTTGGCTGTTAGAGCAACAAGTATAAGCAGGAGCCACTTGACATTCATTCCTTGGCATAAATCAGAAACAGTAAGTTCTCATCACTCTGGGAGCAGACTGAACTGAAAATCACTTCTCTTTTACCTCAAACCAGGACAAGGGATGTAGGCTCCAGCCCACTCTGGGCCAGCAGTGTAGGGGAAGAAAAGCTCAGCTCGGGGAGGGTCACTTGTATCACAAAGAGTGCCACAGCTGAGTGCTTGAGACACCACAGCTCCTGAAAGGGTGACAGTTGCGTGTCACGCCTGCATTCACAGACACGGGTGGAATTTGTACGTGGGGCTGAGCACGGCACTTTTCCTGTGAGCTGCCAGGTGAATAGAGATGCATTTGAGCTGGGAAGGAAAAGCAGGTGAACTGCTATTTGGGTCTGGCCACTCATCCTCAATGTCTGCTTCTCTGTCTCAGGCACGGCACAGGCTTGTCTGTCATGTTCTGGGGAATGAGCCCTGAGGGCTTTATGGCCTTCATGTCTTTCATGGATTCGCTGGTGGTCATGATTCTCAGAGCAATTCAGCTTCTCACATTAGGGTAGTGTATGTAAGTTCCTACGCCAGCCTGAATTGCCTTTTCCAGGCAATTGAGGTGAGGACATGGTTTCAGAAAGCCATGTGGAACCACAGAAGCTCACTGAAGATTCGTCTTCTCAGTCCCCAAATACAGGGACATCACGTCCAGTAACACCAGAAAGCTACACTGCCTTGTTCCCAATGCTCAGTTCTCCTTGATGTACTCAAAAAGCAGCCTGAGTCTGAAGAAGTCTTGCTTATTTATATGAAAGAGACTTTGTTGGTTTCTGACTTGCAGTGGGCCATGTGACACAGTCCTGGAGCAAATCAGTAAATGCAGAAGCCAGACTAATGTATAAAGAGAGAATTTTCTCTTGAGAAGGCAAGGGTGGGGCAGAGGACATGGTAATTACATGCTCTTCATGAGTGCTGCTTTTCTTCCTTTACCCAAAACAGCTTTGGAGAAAGCAGTCCTATTTGTGCATCTCATTTGCACTGCCTTCCCCTGAAATATTCACATTAAGAAGGTTTGTCATTTTTTCAAGGGAATTCAACAGCAGTTGAGAAATAACAGAATCCATAGTTGGTTGGTGGTGATCTGGGACTGTTTCCTGGAAGCCCTGCAAGTGTGGACTGCAGCACCAACAGTTGTCAGAGGCCAAAGCTCAACGCAGTGTCCCTACATGTTCGTAGGAAGGATACTGTCTTGCTTTCCTTCCCCTCTAAGCTCTTCAGCTTTACTACTTCAGAGAAGATCTGGAGAGGAGGACTTGGAAACCGAGTGCAGGATCTATACTTTGCTGAAGGCCTGTGCAGAATGAGATGTAGGGACAGGTAAAGAGGAGGACAACAGAAATGGATGGTGGTTTTCTGTTGTGTAAAAAGCAAGAGAACTTGGTACAGCCTTTAGTTGTCATCTTGGCAATGAGCAAGGGTGTCCTTTCTCCTCATGGGCCTGAAGTTGTTATGCACAGAGCCCTAAGTCATCGTTTGGCACCACCTCCTTTGCCTCAGGTAGCAACGAAATTGTGTGGCTAAATGCTGTAACTGCGAGTGCCTCCCCTCACCAGGATCTGCTGGTTTAGAAACATTGGCTGACTCAGCTCTCCCTGTGAGACCTCAGTGAGCCCTGGTCTGTCACGGAAGTGGTGGGGGGGGAAGGACAGAAGACTGGAAGACGAAAAGCTATGATGCCTCATGACAGTGAAGTCACCAGGCTAGATGTATGTTGCACAATGCTGAAGAAAAATGGAACAGAAACCCACCTCCTCAGTAATAAGCAGCAGACTCAAAGGCCCTCAGTGTTCAGATGTGATTTTCCCATGGACATGTTTTTACAGCTGTGGTTAATGTGTGACTAATCCTCACTGTGGAGTAACCACACAACCCCTCCTTGGAGCTGTGCGAGCACCCATTGCTGTGCCTCGGCAATCGGGGGTTTGTTTGAAAGTAGAAACGGTAACATCCGACAAGAATACTTAAAACCAACAACACTTTTGAAGAGGGCTCTAATCATTTATGCTGTGCCCAAAAAACTCGCAGCTAGGCTCCAGTTTGTGTCTAGAACAAAAAAGACAAATCACCTCCCCAGAACAATAAACAGTTCAAAGGCTTCTGTTTTCAGGCAGCTGCTATCAAACATTAACTGCAGTATTTGAGCAGAATCAACTAACATTTTCAATCTGTCTTTTCTCCAGTAGTGCATTAGTAGCAATAATAAAGCAGCCACACTTTCAGCCTGCAGAAAAGGCAGGTAATGGGTAATGTAGCTCCCAAACTGCCACATTTTCCCCTGTGCCACCCTGAGAACAATAAAACTCCAAGAAGACCACCTTGACCTGTTGCTCTGGGTCATGGAGACTGAATACTCCAACTGCTTTTTAAGTTATTCGTAAAGTCAACTTCAGCCCTGGATGTACTGACTGAGAAAGGACTGATTATTCCATCAGCAGGGCTCAGTGCTGCATGTAGCTGCACGTACAGCTCATGGGACAGTCCCTGAAGGGCCAGCCAAACCCTGGTGTCCACTCAGAGCTGGGCCGTGAAGGCCTGTGACCACAGAGGATGGATGATTTCTGATTGTCAGTAAAAGTAGCTTTTCAGATATCCTCTAGGTATGGGTGGACAAGTTACGAGATGGGCCATTGGCTCACTTGACTGTGACACATCCAGACTTTCTCTTTTCATACTCTCTGCTTTAATTTCACAAAATCATATAACAGTAGGGGTTGGAAGGGACCTTTGGAGATCATCTAGTCCACTCCGCTGCCAAAGCAGGGCCTTCATCATTAAAAGAATTCTCAAGGTTTTTAATTATTTCATTTATGCTTGCCAGTTTCTTCTTCTTTTTTTTTTTTTTTTCCTTGCTCCCCTGTTATTCTTTAGCCTAAATTGCCCTTCTCCATCTTTTGTATTGTGCTGTACCACACGAAACATGCAGACAGCAACTGTGGGACCTGTCAGTCTGTGTTTTCCTGAGTTGAACAAACCAAACACCCTAAGTTTACTATGGGAAGAGCCTCTGCACTCCCACATCATTTTAATGCTTTTTCTCCGTTCCTTCCCAGCATGAATTAATCCTAGAGCATGTAAATGATGGTGAGGGGCTTGCTAGTTCTTTGTATAATGATATCCACGATGCTGAAAATTCCCTCAATTTTCTGGAAGTGCTTTGGCTACTACATCCTGTGTTTATTTATGTTTTTCTTTCTTACAGCTGCATCATACAGGTAATTCTTCTAAAACTGACTAATTCACTTAGCCCTTTCTTCTCCTGCCTTACTTCCAGGTCAGAGCAGAAATTCCTGTTGCTACCCCCTCCAATCCTTGACCTTGTCTTGTTGGAAGTTGATCCTGATTGTTACTCTTCAGAAAATATTCTGCTCTTGATATTCCACACTGTTTATGCTGCCCAAAATCACAACGGCAAATGTAATTCCATGTATTCTCTTCCTTTTCAAACAATATTTAGAAAGATGGCCCCAAAATGAGGCAATTTCTTCCTTATAATTCTCTATCTTGCAGTCCCTACCGCAGGCTCCTCTTTATCCCCTTCCTCACCACTTTACAACTCTTCCACTAATCCCCAGCTTCCTCCTTTTGATCAGTCATTTTCGGCATGGCACTCCTAAATTGCTTTCTTGAAGTTCAACTAGATCAGATTGCCTTTGACTGAAAAAAAACTGCTATCAAAAAGCAAGAGAACCGATTAGTCTGGCACAATCTAAGTTGGGTGAATCTATTTTATATTTTATCCTATGTATCAGCACCCTGTCTTTTAATTTTTCTATCTGTCAGAACCTTTTGGAAGATCCTGCATACTGCTGAGGCCATACCTCTTCTCCCCTCTTTCCTTGGTGCAGACACCGCACTTCATTTTCTGCAGTAAAATTGCTGTCCCCTAATTTGACAAGCTTATTAAAAATGCCGTCCATCAGGCTGCCAGTTTCATGAGCTAAACACCACCCCAGAATGCCAAGTAACTATTTAATTTTTAACCTTTCTCATCCCCTGCATATTTAAAGGGGTTTTTTTAGTTTTGCTGCTACCTCAAACAGAGCGAATTTCACTCTGCACCTTTATTGCACTACTCCTTTTCATCAATGTACATTCTAGTCCTGATGAAGGCTCAGATAAGGCATTTATGAAATGTCAGGAATAGCTTTGCTCCTCAGTACCTCTGAAGAGTAGCCTTTTTTCTTTCCCCCCCCCTCTTCTCTGTTTCAATTACAAGATTATACAGCCTTTTAGATTTGCTTTAGCTTCCTTTATAGGGTCTAATGCAAGCTGACAAAGTGAGAATTGTGAAAAGTCCTGCTCCTCTCATAGTTTGCCTTCCTTGACATTTGGTGCATTTATAGCCTCCAGCTCATTTTTCCCGGAACAAAGACGAGGTCAGATTTTCTGCCAGCCACATTCTTTGCTTCTCACTTGTGAACAAGAGCAAATGTGATAATTGCTCCAGCGTGGATGAAGAAGAAAGTCAGGAGGAAGCAGAGTGAAGAGGAACATGACTCGGGAAAACCCAGGCTACGCTGTGTCAGGACACAGAGGCAGACTCTCCCTTCTGCGCATTTATTCTTAGTGCAACAAAGCTGCTCTCAAGTGCACACTGGGCGTCAGACATTGCTTTTCACCAGTAAGGCTTTGCATGTAGAAATTTCCCACTTCCCTTGCTATCACCCACTAGAAAAGTGGAAGCCAAAGTCTCAGGAAACCCCAAGGAAGACAATTCATAGCAGGTAAACACACCGCTGTGCAAAAGTCAGCTCTGATCTTACACAAGTCTTTTACCCAGTTTAAGGGACTGGCAAAGTTGCCACGCAGCTAGAAAATGCTTTCCAGCTTTGTTCAGCTACGGAAGAAAAGTCTTCTAAACTCAATACCCCAATTCTTTTGCCTGATCTCAAAACCCTCTCATTACCAAGAGTCCTCTCCAAACATTTTCTGATGGGAAACACACAGCCCACAGGGCTCCAATCTAAGCAAGAGGAGATTATAAACTAAAAATATGGTAGCTAGTTTACAAAACAAAAAAACTAAGTCTTTTACAGCTCAAAGCCTTGTGAAAGAGAACAATTGGATAAACTGCAGTAAGACCCACCCAGAGAGGCAGCAGCTTTTGACTTCCCTTTTTTGTGAAGTACTTTTTCCTCTACTTCTGTTTTGCTCCATCTCCTCCCACACAAGCCGTAGCATCCCAGAGTAACTGATGCTGGAGAGCGGAAGGCTCTGTTCTCCCTCCTTGGAGGTACAATCTCCAAATCTGTCTTGGGAAGCACATTTTAATGAAAAGACTTGGAGCTGCTCCTCCTTCAGCTCTCCCTGCTCTCACGCACTCCTGGAGGCAGAAGATGGGTAGCAAGAGGGAGTCCTGGGTAAGAGTTACAACTCTTCCCACCTTTTTGGGGAAGGTGACATACTGCACAAGCAAGGAGAGCTCCCAAAATCATCAGCTCCCCACAATCCAGGCATCTGGGGCCAGGGGAGAGGGAAGGAGACCACACTCATACCCTTCAAATCCTGAGCTGAACAACCATGTGCTTAGCACCAAAATCCACATCACATACTTTTGGTAATCCAACTTCCTTGAAGACCTGGGCAGTCTTAAAAATCACATCTACTTGGTGAAGTATCACGTAGAGCAACGTTCACAGATCAGACACGTTCTTGCCAAAATGCCATTTATTGCAGTATACCTTTACATGGCATACAGATAACCAAGTCTTGCATCTTCTGTTAGAACTCATATTTCATTTGTACCACTTAAATAACACAGAATGTCATGTTTGTTTCACAAACTGTCAGTTTAGACTACCAAAATATACAGTTTTTTTCCTTTCCCCCTAGCAAGGTTATGAGGTACAACTGAAGTTTACCGCTTTATCTTCCCGTGCTTTACAAGAACCTTTTCATAGATAAACCTATCAAACAACATCTCTACATTCCTATACAAAGCAAAGAATTACAGCTGAAATTAACACCATCTGGTCATTGCATTAACCTATAAAAATTCATTCAGTAAAAAAAAAAAAAAAAGACATAATGGAATTTGCAGCTTTACTTAACAACAGCCAGCTACACATATGCACAAGTTTTCCTCGTGCATAAAGAAGAGTTTGGAATCAAGAAGTGGCATTTATTATTTTTTTTTCCCTTGGATTTGCAGAGAAGGCACCAGTTTTAGCTGCGTAGCAGCTCAGGAGTGTTATATACTTCATTTAAATTACACAGTTTTTTTAAGTTTTACCTTTAACGTGCAACATTTGTACCAACTGTTGCAATGTTCTCCAGTCATTCCCTCTGGCTCAACACTACAAATATTTACATCAGCTGTAAACACTCCTCCACCCACCCCATACCTTCTGCACTGAGTGATGAGGAACTGAACTTGCAAGAAGCTAACCAAAGGCAGAGCAGAAGTAAGGCTTGTGCAGAACACCACACTTGTCTCCTCACTTGGTTTTGAGATACTCTGGAGAGCTCCAGACCCTCAGTGAGGCCTCGGCGCCTCACATCTGACAGCACATTGACCACCGACAGCTTCAGGCATCCGGACTTTCCTCAGGAGGTGCTTTTCAGCCCTTACTAGTCTGACATCCCTGGAGTTGCTTCTCTCCAAAGTGCAGGAACAGCTTCTGAAGAACCATTCCGGAGTCGTGAGAGTCAAACATGCCAATTGTTGTACACGCCTAAGGCCATCTGTGCTTAGCCTTCCCTGGGCTTGTTTCGGGTGCTACGCTTCTCTACTCCTTAGCTGTGAAGTCAGGATATGCTGCTTTCTGCCTTCCACCCCTGCCTGCCCAGGCGTCCTGGGGCACAGAGAGCAGACCATGTTCCCAGACAACCGATGTAAACGGTGGGCAGAGAGGTAGGTGCTACCACATGCCATGGGTCACCTGGTGACTACTACACAGTAGTGCGGGGTAAGAGTACTTGCAGCACAACAGCCCAGCCTAGAGTCAGCACCTAAGAAAAGGGAATGTCTGAGATGAGACTGCTTTGGGGGGGGGAAACAAACCAAAAAATAAACAAACAAACAAAAAAAATAATCTATTTCTTACCTAACCCTAGAGAGAGCAAGAGTGTAGTGGGACAGTCCAATGCTATCAGTAAAATGAACTCTCCCCTTAATTTTGGGGTTTGTTTTGTGTTAGTGTACACACTAACTGCTTAGGAACTGGTTCTGAGAGTACGGGATAAAGCTTCCAAAATATAAGTTATTTTAAACCACGTGGCAGTTACCTGCTTGCTGTGCCCCTCACACCTCCTTTCACTAGAGATCACGTTCAGCTTGATGTTTCATAGGCGTTAAGTGCTCCAAATAAGAGTTAGAAAGAGCTAGAGGATTGCAGTGTACCACACGTCCGCCCAGCGCAGCCATTTGTTACACTTACAACACATCTGTGAGTTAAATAGGAAGGATCCCTGCTATACACAATTTGAGCACTGATAATTGTTTATTCTTGCTAGCCCTTTCCCTAAATATCAAGAGGTTTATACATACAGTGCTCCCTTATCTTCTCCCCCACCGCCTGCCCCAGCAGTCTTTAGATAAACCAAAGTGAGTTTAGGGACTTGCAGTCCCACTTCTGTTGAAAAAAAAACAAAAACAAAACCAAAAAAATAAAAAAAAGTTGTGCAAGAAAGCAGGGAACGTTCAATGAATCCAGATCTACTTTGTAGTTATAAAATTTCCAATGGCAAAGTGGTAAGGGCAAATAACCCAATGATCATATGGCTTAAGTTTAATGCAAAGCACACTAGGAGGTCCACGTGCAGGGAGAGAAGAGTCCAAGAAAGATGGAATAAGAAATGTCCTGAAGATCAGTGTTTATGCATAGAATTCTTCTTGTTTGTGTGGTTTTTGGTATCCTCCGTTAGACTGTTTTGGTTCATCCAGTGAATAGCTGCCTTCGTCTTTTTTCTTCATTCTGTACAGCATAAATGCAACTAGAAACACGGCAAACACCAAGCCTACTAGTCCTCCAGCAATAACACCTAGAAGGGGGAAAGAGCCACAAATTACTCCAGGCACCACACCAGGTAACACCAGTATGATTGCAAGTTCCAGATCATTCCTTACTGTGCGGTCCCTGACTTCAGGACTTCCAGAAATTAATTTGTCCTTTTGCCCCCTCCCAAACTAGTCATCCTGCCAAGAGCCTGCCCATGGCAGGGGGGTTGGAACTTGATGATCTTTAAGGTCCCTTCCAACTCTAACCATTCTATGATTCTATCTACACCAGGTAGACCTGGGGAAACAGATCTCCCACCAGACCATGCTGCAGAGCATGCAAGGCTGCGTTGTTCAACTCCAGTAGTTTGACCCAGGCAGCATTAGTGTCATTTTTGAGAGGAGCAATGGAATAGGTTTAAACATAAAATGCCAGATAACTAGCAGTGGCTGCTTTGCTATTAGCAGATTAATATTCGCCTTGTCAGGGTTTTTGACAGCACAAGATCATGAATTGCCACGCTCATTTCAGTAGTCTAACATAAAAGGTTGCCTTTCACATTCAGGGACATGAGCTCTGAAGAACTGCAGCTTCTGCTGCCTGGGAGACTCCTATGAGAGTCTCCTTTTACCAACTAGAAATCCAGAATATCAGGTACCTCCAAGAACTTCTTTTCTGTCCATAATTCCTGAGGCTCCTGCTGCTTTGGCATTCCTCCCAGAGTCAGGCGGCACTTCCGAGTTCTGGGTGGGGACCAAATCCTCATCTTTAGTCAAGATGAAGTCTCCCTGTTGGGACATACAAGGCAGGTTATTCATGTTTCTCACCACGTCTGTTACTGGAGACTTCCCACAGCTTTGTTTTTTCTCATCTAAACCCCTCCACTAATATAACCTACTAAATCAATCACTTGTTTTTGACAAATTGCCACCCTTTCCTGCAAAACTAATTTACTATACTAATAAAGCTTTCTCCCTGGGAAGGGTGTCAAAGCTATTAGTCCTCACCGGGTCTCCAGAGCCATCTTCAGAAACCTCCTCCTGTGTAGGAACGTCCTTCGGAGCTGTCGTCGTCGGGGTGGCAGCAACGCCTTCCTCGTGATGGATGGTAGGGTGGGGCTCAGGCACGTCTTGAGTATCTGGCACATCAGAGCTAGGGATTTTGGGTTCAAGCTCATGGACCGTGCCCGAGGCTTCTGAAGGAGTTACATGAACCACTGAAGGAAAGTGAGTAGTGGGGCTTCTCACTGTTGTTGTAACCGCGTCATTAGTTGGTTTCTCATCAGGTAAGCCCAGGACGGATACTTCATCCTTCACAGCTACAACTGGCTCCTCTGTCACTACATTACTAGTGGCAGAAGGAGACACTACTTCCTTTTCAGTTCGGCTCTCAACCCCAGGAACTGGCTGTTCATTGAAATCCATTGGTGTTACCAGTAATGAGGAATTAGTGGGTTCTCCTGGGATTCTGAAGGTGCGAGACTGGTCAGTCAGGGGACCTGCAAAACCAACAGAACAAAAATATTATCCTTGGCCAGTTTAGAGACCTATCAATAGTATCTTCAGGACACTGGTCTAAGGAGGATGCCTAAGCTGCGTAGCCAATTTTCGTAATATCAGAGGCTGGGTTTGTAATTCCTTATCCTGTTGAGCAGAGTAGGGAAGGGACAGACCAGCGTCCTGTTCAGCAGCACTGTTGGGCATCTGCTTCTCCCCAAGGCACAGGTGTCAGTCTGTTTGCAGACAGGTCGACAAGGGGGACGTCTGCTTTCAGTACACTGTTCCTCAGGATAGTTATCTGAGTCTTCTCCCATAAATATCTTTTATGGAATTCAGAACAGTCACCCATATCTTTAGTCACAGGCACATCTGGCACTAATTTCAGGGTGTTTCAGGTGTACAGAATTTAATCTAAAATACAAACACATGGCTGGAAGGAAGCTTTAACTTGCTCTTTACTCAGTAGCATCCTTTAACTTCAGCATGGAACATCAAGGGTCTCCCTCATGTGGTTTAGTTATCAGTCCAACAGACAGCCCCCCCACCCTAAACCCCCTTTACTCTGCTTTTAAAAAATTACGGCCCATGAGAACTTACACACCTGATAATAGATAAAATTTGCACTTGATGTATGGTGGCAGGCTGAGGTTTACACACCCTCAAATAGCTTCTCCTACCAGCTCATAAGAGAGGACAAAGGCCCTTCTTATGATCTCTCTTCCCCATGAGTAAAGAATGACTCCAGCTTCATAACATTCTTCACTCAGTGTCTCTTATTAGCAGTGACATGGAGTATTCCTCCCGCCTCCCCCTTTTGGCTTAGATGCTCCTCAAGAGCTCAGTTGCCACATTCTGGAAGGATCAACACTAACAGTAACAGGTGCTAATAACTCACCTGCACCTGAACCTGAGAATGCATCGTCATCATCACCAGATGAATCAAGATCTTCAGGAGGAAGGTTCAGATTTGTAGTTTGCTTTAAAGAGAAGGGGAAGAGGTGTGTTAGCCATGAGATTACTTAAAGTTACCGTCTTGTGCAGAGTCCTCCAAGGACTCCTGAAGGTTACAAAAGCTTTCTTTGTTCAGATTGCACTTTCTCATCTTTCTTCAATCCATCCCCCCTCCCCAAAAGAGTAGTTGTGGTTAGTCTAGTTGGAAGGGTCCATCTTGCTGTGCCCCTTCTCTGTGCCGCTTCCAGGCTGCACTTGCTTGGGGAAAGAATAAAGCAAGGAATCCGTTCAGAGCTGCATCCTGGCAGCAGACAATACTCAGCCCTTGCACAACACAACCATTCTGCTTCAGGTTCTCACTGCTCCTGTCTCCACTATCTACCAACCACTTCATCTGTGAATTGCTGCATTACTTCTAAGGAGCAGAAAGAAAGGGGAGACAAAACAATTTGGCTTCTCTGCCTTTTTGAGCTCTTCCATATCTAAAACTACAGCATCTAACTGGAAGTAGAATGAGATTCCTTATTTGTAAGCGTGAGTGCTCAGAATAAGTCCTTAGATGGAAATCAGCCTTCCACATAGGAGAATCAGCCTTCCTTCAGGTCCTGAGCTTTCTCCAGTTATGCTTCAAGGAGTACACTAGCCAGCACAGAAGTTCAGTTGCTGAAACAAGAGGTCAACCCTCTGTTCTGCTGCAACTCACAACATCCAGAGCCGTTCAGGGTACCCAAAGACGACAACACTAAATAAAGCAGAGTGATAACTTCATGCATCTTGTTGGCCTCTGCTGTTTACACTCACTGTTCCTATCGGGACAACGTGGTTGACTCAGCTCACAAATAGTCCTAGGTTGATTTCTGCAGGGCTACCATTACCTAACCAACTATTTTCCCTTCTCAGATTTCAGACCAAAGCTCTGAAAATCAATTCTGAATTACATCTTTCCCCATCCAACTACATTCCAACATTTTCCAGAATTCTGACTTCTGTCCCATCCTCAAGATGCCCCCTCATCATCCCTTTCCAGTATTGCCACATCCACAAGTTTAGGAGATACTGCATTGTATCATCCAAGCTGATCATGGTTTTATCAGGAGTGTGAAATCTCATTTTTTTATGTAAAAAGAGCAACACACATTCTTGCCAGTTTTGCACCCAGTCTATAGCTTGCGTTAATACAGTGTCACTTTAAAATGATGGTAACACTCATCTTCATCCTAGAAAGAAGTTGGCCAGCACTAGTATGATCTGTCAAACAAAGCAAATGAGCTCTCTCATTGTCACTTTATTACCTAAACGGCTGCATTTATCGGCCCCATCTCCTTTTCATTCTTTTAAAATAATCAGGTTTATCCAGTTTTCTCTTCCATCCTTAATACCTTATCCATTTCTCACATTTCCATAGAGCAACTAGTTTCCAAGGTGGTTAACTAGCCAGATGTGACCTCTCCAAACACAAAGAGCTAAGCAAGCTGCCACTCACCTAATCACACCCAAGATCTTACCCCTTCCAGGCCACCATGATAGTTAGATGACCTTTTTTAAAGAACAACAACAAAAAAAACCTCACATAGACATTAAACTTTTTCGTACTCTCTTCCTCTACTGGAAGAGCAAACCAAACCACACCACTTTTCCTCAAGCTTCTGCAAGTATATTGCTAGAGTAATTTCTAAGAAGAAATCTTTTATTTTAGCTACATGCCATGAGGTAATTGTGATTTTTTAAATTTGTCCCATCTTGTTGGCACTGTGCTTTTGCACTCATCCATGGAAAGTAGGTCAGACAAGTACTTCCTCTGTGTTTTCCTTCTGGTGTCAAAGGTCAGGGACTCACACAATCTGATCTCACTACACTTCAAATACTGAAGAGTACAAACTGTTAGTGCAAAAGGAATAGGGAAAGAACTTTCGGGCTTCACAAACTCTGCTCCCTTGAGCATCCTTCCCAGTGCATCCAGCAGTGAAATAAGACTTCAGAAATTGCACCATTTTTGTTGATGGGAGGGATGTTGGGGACCATTTTTCTCCCTCCTTTCTTGTCCTACCAGTGGCAAGCACAATCCTTTGTTTTCCCACTTGGTTTGGTTTTCAGAGATAAATGGGGGATGAATTCTCCTCCTGGTGAGAAGGGTCTACCTTGAAGCAGTGAGAAAGCAATCTCTCCAGCTTTTTATTGAAGAATACAGCTTAAGACATGTCACCATACACATTTATCTAGGATCAAGACTAACTGTCCCCCAAACCTGAATCTTCACACAGGATTAGCAAGAACACCTGGACAGATCTGATGGTCTGCAGACCTTAGCAGCACTCCTGAAAGGATCACAGACTGTTAGGAAATGAAATGGCATCTCTTGATCTTGACTACCGAGCCAGCACACCTTCCCTCCCCTTGTGGTGTTAATGGATGAGGCTTGTTCAGTCATGCCATGCTTCCTTTCTCGTTATCCAGCATGCTCAGCCAGCCCACTGCTCCCCTCACACCTGAGCTTCTTGTCTTTACCCAGGCTGCTGCGTGTCCTGCTTCTCCACAGCCTTTGCCACGTACTTGTTTGATTCCTAGTTTGATTTCTGTATCCTAGCAGGGATAGCCAGGTCTTCCTCAGAGAAGAGTCCAGTATAGCCCAGTCTAAACCAATGGGTACCCATGCTGTTGCAGCATTGTGGCCCGCTTACTGCTCAGGAGCCACCCTGCAAACATGAAGGCAGACTCCTTTCTGTCCCCTGCCGTTGACTACTGTACTTCAAAAGAGTAATAGAAAACATGATTAAGGATTAATAAAGTTTGATTTCCAGAGCTTTGCATAAGAACTTAGTGAAATTCGCAGTAAATGTGTCCTTCTACTCAGTTGTTCCAAAGGGCCTTATCCCAAGCAGCTCCTCCAGGAGATGCAGCACCTCCCTTTGACCAGGTAGTTTGAGGCCTTGGATCCAAGAGGGACTTTCTTTGCCCCAAACACTCAAGGGGACAGTGTAGGTATATGCATGTGGATACCAGTCAGAATATCCCCAAAGTGATGGAACTTAACAACATCATCCAATTTCATGACACATGAGCATTACAGAGCATTTGCCTAACTTATGTAATTGACTGCACTTCTTGCTCCATGGACTGCAGCTCCAGTGGGCACGAGAGGCAGTAACCTCTCCTTGTGGCACCACAAAAATACAAGTGCTGCAGAAAGGTCATGCTTCCATAACGATCTGCTGCTGAAGGGTTTCAGACACAGCAAGGTTAATAAAACACTGACTCAGGACAGCATCGGAAGGGACTGAACTAAATCGGGTGAGCATCAGGAAGACAGGCCGTACTGTTCAGACACCAAACACCTCATGGTCAAGGCTTTTCCATGACCTTTTATTGCAGCTGAGTTACACCAATGAGAAGGTGTTTGCTTAGTCAAGAGGATTAGGGGTGCAGAACACAGACTGAACCACCAGGTCGTGCCATCATATGAGACAGCTGAAAATAAATTCCAGCTTTAAGCAAAATTGCTCTACCAACAACTTTGCATTACTTTAACTCAAAATTTTATTATCAGACTGTTAGATATAATCATCTGACGCAGACGTGCTTTCAGAAATTACTTTCATCATCATGGAGTTTGACTTTCAGCCCACTGGGACTATTTGTAGAGCATTCCTATTGGAACTGATGCCAGAGAGGCTGGAAGAATGCATTTCATTTCAGGTGGTAGATCCTTTCAAGGTTCTCTGATGGTATCTCATATATTCTTGTCACAAAACTTTCAACTCTTATACTGCCCCTGTGTATGTTGCCTTTTTTTGCCCCTGCCACTTAACAAGCTCATACTTTTTCAGTTGGTGGTTGGTTGTTTTTTAGCAGCTCAGACAGCAGACAACTCATTAGACATACTTGCCCGTTTGAAGTCACTGAATTCGGTCACATGCAAGAGGCAAAATTTGTAGACGGCATTTTTGATCTGCATTAACCGATTCCTGTTAAACAGTGGAAGATCCCCCTCCTCAAATATCAGCACAGCCTGTTTTGAGGAAACCCTGGGGAGACTTTTAGCCCCTGCTCTTGCTGAGCACTGCATTGTTGAGGAACAATAGTTATTCAGTTCTGCTGGGACAACCAGAAAGCTGCTTAGTGGCATCTTCAAATTTCATCAAGAATAGGCCAGGCTTTCACAAATCACTGGCTCCAGCAGTCTGACACACTCCAGACTTTCGGTGGTTTTTTTT
>VXBW01000095.1:227139-243199 GCA_013400375.1 Thinocorus orbignyianus
AGCATCATTTCCAACTGTTCTTCAGTCTTCTTCTTGGTTCAGTCTCAAAACATGAATCTTTCCATGCTTATCCCATCAGCTGCCACAGAGTTTTCTCCTGCTAGAGTACAGATTTGAAGTACTCTCTCATGATGAAGGGGAGATTTGGAGTTTATTACTTGATCTCACCCCACCCAAACTGGGAACCACATTTCTTTAATTTGGAGCCACGGTATATTGAAATAAAGCTGCTTCCTTTTACAATTGCTCTTTGAGGTAAGCGAAAACACTGGCTTTGTCACAAGCTGCTACAAGCCCTAGACTAGATTAGGGATGATTTGTATCCCACTCTTATTAATCCAAGTTAGCAATCAGCCAATTACGGCAGTGTCAAACACACTTGAAATCCTCCATTATCTGAATAATGCTGTTAAATTTGCACACTGGTTTCTCCTAATAGATCCTTCTTATTCAGTTGAAAAGGAATGAGCTGTAATGAGCTCTCCCACCTCAAACGCTTCCCGGAGCACCCTGCAAGATTCTTCCAACATTATGGGAAGCCAAACCAACAAGAATAAGACACACATTTGCTTTCTGGTTTGCCTACCAAATACGACATTTGAGCATCTAGGAAAAAAAAAAAAAAAGAAAAAAAAAGAAAAAAAAAGGAAAAAAAAAAGACTATCACAAGGATTTGAACAGCTCTAAAATAAACTCAAACAGAAAGGTGTGTGTCTTTCACTTTCTTGTATACATTGAAGAGCAAAGCTAGACCCGCTAACAGACATGCTTTCTGAGGCAGAGCAGCATGAAGAACTTCTAACCTCAAAATCACAGAATCACAGAATGGGTTCAGGTTGGAAAACCTTAAAGATCATTGTGTCCCAATCCCCCTCCCATGGGCAGGGACACCTCCCACTAGACCAGGTTGCTCAAACTATCAAAATATTGATATTACTGTGTGGGAAGACAAAAAATCACCTGCTGAAAGAAATTTTAGCTTTGTTAAAGCTTGGTATTCTGCAGTTAATGGCCCACACATGATTAATGCAAATCCCAGATGTCTTAAATTATTGTAGGGGAAAGAGGAGGAGGGCAGGGGACAGTACACAGACCAGAACCCCCCAGCATCATCTTCTGCAGGCATACAGACTGCTAGCATGAAGCCGACCGTGCACACCTTCAGTTTTAACAATCAATCAGCCACAAATTCTGGAGTTGCTGAGACAGAACTGATGATATGGCGAGTCACAAGTGAAGCTTGTGTTAAGTCTGCTATGTCAGAAGTCAGCGGCAGCGTGGCACCACCTCTGCTAAACACTCTTCCAGCTGTTTCCCCTGTTACTCCCTGGCTCAAGAGACACTCAAGTGCTGCTTGGTGACCCTGCAGGTTAATGAAGTAGTTCTCTTCCTATGGGAGCCAAAGACACAGACTAACAGCACAGACAGATAGAAACCATCCCACAAACAGACCATGGGCTGGATAGACTAGATCCAAGCAGTACTTTTATCCCTAACTAGTGTTCCAATCGAGGCCATTCAAAGCATCACAACTGTCTGCCCTTCCTGTTTTACATGGCATCATCCCCTTCATCCTCCCCACTTCTTCCTCAGTGAGCTTTTGCTGTGTTACCAACAGGTTTCAGCATCCCCCACCCTTACATCCACTGGTTTATGTCAACTGGAGTACAGCGGGTCAGGGGCTCACAGCGTGCTCCCTCCCAAGGGAAGGAAGTGGAAAGCAAAGGATGCTCTTCTGCTCAGCAAGACAAGCACCATTTTAGCAGCGAGAGGTAAATATGTCAGTTAATCTGGCTGCTTCTCTATCAGATCATTATTAGTACAAAGAAATCTGGAAAATCTTAGCTAATTGAGTTCTTACTGGCCTCCTCTTCTGTTTTGGGCTGGTGACTTGAGAAGGAAATTATCTTTGAGGGAGAGGTCCTAGCCACAACAGCAGCGGCTTTTGTTTGAAGCAAACACCTGATCATCACACAGCAGCTCCCTCTTGCCACTTGGCTCTTGAGGCAGTGAAACACCTTCCAACACCTACTCAAAATAGGACGGAGGCTTTTAGCATTTATTCCAAGGGCTGACCAAAACAGCCTGAGAACAGCCCACTGTCCACTGGGCTTTGATCCTCCTCTGTCAAGGTTTGTGGCCATAGCTGTAGAAGCATACCCTGATCCTTCCAGTGAGATGGCAGCGGGCAAGGAAGAAGAGCGTCCCGCTACTTCACACACACACAGCAGCTACAGTCCCAATACTTGGAATCACAGAATGGTTAGAGTTGGAAGGGACCTTAAAGATCATCGAGTTCCAACCCCCCTGCCATGGGCAGGGACACCTCCCACTAGAGCAGGTTCTTCAAAGGACCTTCCAGCCTGGCCTTGAACACTTCCAGGGATGGGGCATGAGCCACTTCTAGAGGCTCCCCTGAGAAGTACCACACTATAAGCCCAATCAGCATTACATTTTCCTCCTTACTGCGACAGGGCAACATTTTTAATTAAGTAGGGCTGAAACACAGGCAATCAACATGCCAAGAGTGAAAATGAACCAGCCTGTCACCATCAGGTTGGGTTTCACACTCTGCAGCCGGGCCCTTTACCACCTCCCACAAGAACGTGTCCCTTCATGCTTCCTGGACCATCCCCTGTATAGCTGTTCGTGCTGTCTCATAGTGAACCAGATTAGGGAACTGGTCTGGTTTAAAAAAAAAATTAAAAAAATACATCATGCAAAGAATTTTCCAGCAGGACCAGTTCCCCAATCCTGCTCAGTGCATGAATGCACAAGTGTTTGTATTGGCACAGGGCAGAGCGCGGCAGCCAGGGGCTGCTTAAGCAGATCCGTGGAGAATCGCAGCCTGGGTTCCTGGGATGCTGACACACATTCCCCTGCCCTGCGGCAGAGGGGCAGTGAAACACCCTGGAAATGCACATCACCACCCTCAGACTGCAGGCAGCATGCAAATCACAGGCTGCCTCCATGGGCCGCACAGGTTTAGATGAATGGGAGCAAGGAGCAGGTTTGTAGGGAGAGTTCTCTTCTGCTGAGAGTTTGCTTGTTCACCACAGGTAAGGCTTGTTCCCAAGTCTCACAACATTGCTTTTAAGTCCTAAACACAGGAGCAAAGGCTAGCGAGATGCCTTATTCAGAAACGCAGCACTGCTGTTTTTGTCTTGAGCCACCTGAACTTTACAGGAGTTGTGAGTGCAGTTTAGTACTGGACAAGGAGTGTTTTCCACATCCTTCAGCAGAGAGGGGTGAGCAAAGGCAGGGGTAGCTGGAGTCCCACAGGTTTATGGACATCACAACCATGGAGGTTTGTGGCCACACAACACACACTGTATCGGTGACAACTCATCATTTGTGTGGGCTGCTAGGAGCGTAGGGCACCACGTCAGTTCTCATGCAGAAGAGCTGAGCTGCCTCCCAGTTCTCTCTCAGCCAGCTCCACTAGAACTCTGGTCAGTCCTTCAGCAACAGAGAAGTGAGTTAAGAGTCTGTGCTCCTGCTTTTTCACCTGGAAGATATATCAAACCCTAAGTTACTACACACTGCCTTCACTCACGCCAACCTGCTCTTTCCAGCCACACAAATACAGCCCAGACCAATGACTGAATCTCACGGGTGGGTCAACACACCCACAGACGTGGCACACAGCAAGCACTCGGTTTAACTCTGCATCAGTGGCAGGTGCAGGTTGTGATCGTCTGGCCAGAAGTGGGGTACCTTTTGTCTCCCACATTCAAGGCAGCCTCTGTTTTGAAGATGCAGTCTAATGAGAAAAGCTCTGTTCCCTGCAGCTAATCTCACGGGAAGCAGCCAGTTCAGTTTTATGCTATAACTCCCTTTTTCTTTAAAGAGCCTTCCCTGCAGCTCTTTAACATACTTGAGAGTTCAGGCATTCATTTCTTCAGATAGCATGGGAATGCCACAGTCAATGTATAACCTCAAAGCTGTGCAAAGAAGGTGCAGCTCAGCGAGGCCGTACAGCTCACAGCTCCAGTCCAGCCTGGGGAATTCGTTTCAAACTATTTCAGCTGGCTTGAGACATGAGCAGCGAGCTGCGTAAGCCAAGACCAGGCAAACCTAACTTCTCTTAAAACCCCCTGACTTAAAGTCACCAGCACTTCTTGCTTTCCAGTGCAGCAAAACCAGCAGAGAAGATTTGGTCTTAGAGCAGCAGCCAGTTCTTCTGCTTGTTTGGGAAAGCACAGAGGGGGAATTGCTTTGCTTTAGCCAAAGCCAGTGGTGGGCTGCCCACCCAGGAACCCCAACAAAGTCGAGTTAAGAGAGGGGAGGATGCTGCAGGTCAGAAAATCTTAATTAAATGGAAAGCCAATTGGCAAAGGGCTGTAGTAGCCCAGTCCCCACTACCCACTCGTACCAGCAACTGCACCACAGATAAACACGACCCTTCCCATGGAAGAAGCAATTAAAAGTGAGAGGATCCCAGGTCCCTGCTGCTTCTTCCTCCCCTTGCAATAGCACTTCCACATGTCCCCTGGCTGTCACCTATTCCAACATGGCTAGTTCACAACACATAGGACAACCACAGCATAGACACAGCCCCTGCTGTGGAGTTGTTCAAGCAGGTGAGGTTGAACAGCTCACCTCAGACCAGCCATCAGCAGTTACAGCCACTTCAACGGAGACAGGACCTTGCGGTGCTGCCATCCAACACACACAAACACACTGACCTTCTATCTTCAACAGCAGTCCCAGCAAAACCAGGTTCTCTGCTTTGCCAATTATTCCCGTCCATGCGCTGACCTCTGTTGCCATGAACAGTCTCGCTTGCTTCTGGGTGCAAATTCCTTCCTTTGTCCCCTCTCTTGCCACCCACTCACCCTCATCATCAGCACTGAGGACGGTCACTAGAGCAAAACTCACTACAGAACCACCAAGTTCTGGTGCAACAGTGGGCTTCAGACCACCTGATTGCTCCCAGACAGCACTCATGGGTTGGAGAAGCCAACCTCCTCTCCCCATCAAGCTAAGAAACAGCCCAGCTCCCAGTAGACCAGACCAGTTAGTGTTGTAGCCCTGAGACTGGAGAATGTAGTCCAAGAGTGGGTTTGAAGGAAGAGCTGCAAAGGAGCTAGTGACTCCATTTGTCTCGTTTGAGACTGTCTTCTTCCAGCAGGCCCGTTAGCTCAAACCACCCAGTGTGCAGCTGTAGGCCACACAGTGTGCCGAGAGGCTTGACCCTGCACGCTCCTCCTGCTGAGGCCATCACTGCAGAACAGAGCACACCAAAGCCTGCAGCACACCAGGATCAGGACCCAAGAGAGGCAGTTCAAGAACTTCGGTCCCACAGGATCACAACTTGGCCTTTTCAGCCACTCAGTTTCAGAAGTCCCAGCTCAGAAATCAGAGACACATCTACGGCATCTCAAGCCTCCAGATTAGGCCGGTGGCACACTATGAATCACCCATACTCTCAGCAAGCAGCACGAGGAAAACCCTGTGCCTCTGGTCCAAGGGAAGCCCATTTCCTGGAGTTAAATGCCACACAACTTGGCTGCTGGAACTACTACCCATTTCAGAAGAGCTCCATGCCAGCTTTTGTGCTGTCAGGAAGCCAGAAAGCTACCACGAGCAACACTACAGTTGTAGGAGTGCTCTGACCTTGGCAGATGTGTTCCCAGAAGTCAGAAGTGACCTCTTCACCATGCTATGCAGTATTCTGGGGGAGGTTTGGGGGGAAATAAGCCGTTCCGCTTCACCTAAGGAAGGAAAGCCAACATGCAGCCAGGAAGACTTCCTGCCTCCAGGAATTGTTATGAGGCCAGAATAAGTGTAACAGCCTTCTGTATCCAGGCACAGGGCTGGGAGAAGACCCAGGTTCTTATCTCAGTCCTGGAAGCTTCCCCTCTTCTCCTTCAACTCCAGCAATTACCTAGCGCAAGATGTGCCAGGGAGCCAGGAGACAGAGCTGTAAGACCTTCTTGAAGGATCACAGAAGCATTTTCAGTCTATTAGTGAGACATATATATATGTTTCTAATTTGAGCACGCTACACTAGGCCAGTGAAATCCACGTTTCAGATAAAAATCCCTAGTGTATCATCAAACCAAGGGTTTATTGGCAGTGCTTCTGGTTCCTAGCATCTAGGAAGTTATTTAAACCTCAGCAGAAGTCGCAAACCCTGGAGTACTAAAGGTCTCAGCTAAAGCAAGGTTAGTTGGTAAATTTAATCAGACTGCTTAAACCTACAAATAGCCAGCCCTACAACAACAAAAAAGCTGACAAGGTGTTTGGATTAGTTACATAAAGCTACAGTGGAACCAGCCAGACTTCAGGTTTTATAGGAGGGTATGTCCTACAGCAACTGGAGATATCCTATAGCAACTGCCTATGCACAAGACAACAAAACCTGCTTTTTATTTACTGACACTTCAGGGGCAGAAACACCTGCCTGCTGTAAGGCTGCTGCCATCAAACTCTGCTTTAGCCTCCTGGCTGATCTGCTCATAGTTCACCCTACAGGATGTACATCAAGTCCTTCATGTTGAGCCTGAGACTCAACCATTCAAGGCAAGGCCTTCTCGATGGCTTTTGTAAACTCCCCATTTTCTCCAGAAGGAGGCACAGTGAAGTCTCCAACACTTGTGAAATGTTTTTGGGGTGTTTTTTTTTTGTACTAACAATCCGTATTTTCCATGCACACATCCCAGACATCTGTTACCTTTGACTGTTGTATTGCACTATAAATCTCATACCCAGCTTCTTAGTTACAGCACCACCAACAACAACCCTTTTCAAAGCACACACCTCCGCACTGAAGAGCTGATTGATCAGGGAATTGGAAGCATACAGAAAGAGCTGCCTGGCTTGAACAGACACTGTCCCAGTCTCTGGCTCATACAAGCACACCAGGTGGCAGGATCAGTCACATCCCACCACCTGATCCTTGGTCAGTTTGCTACAGAATACCTTGGCTATTTGGAGGGAGATGTAGAAGCAAGTCAGATTTGGGCAGCAAGATGAGCCAAGAGCCAGCATTTCTCAGCTCCCTTCTGATACGGCCACACTCTCTCGCTGAGCTCTAACCAGTTCCAAGAGCTCTGTTCCTGCAGAGCAGGACTCAGGCCAGTCAGCCACCGCTCTGTCACAAAGGAGGTTGTGTGTCTCCATCGGCAGCCCATTGCTGGACTCACACAGGCCACAGCAGCAGCGTTAGATTTTGGGTTTGATCCTACACAGGACAGTTTCTGCACCTTGGCAGGTCCCACACCTACATGCTTGGTTGAGTGTATTTTTTGCGTCTGCTTCTGTGCCTCACCATTTCCAGTTTCAAGTGAACCAGCATGGACGTGAAAAAATCCAGTCTCTCCCTACATTATGAGGCATGCTATCAGGTCTGGCTTATCCACAGGATCTCGGTGTGTTGACTAAGCCTAGATTGTTTATACTGCAGAAGTCACCCCTGGCCAAACAGATGCAGTGACACCAGCATGACTAAGCCACAAAAGGACTGAACCATCTCCACCAGACGCAGGAGCCACATCTCAGAGCAGGCATACCCTGTTCCCCCATCCCAAGAGTCTTCTCAAAGAGGCGCTTCCAGCATCACCTCAAAGAGGCGCTTCCAGCATCACCTCTTCACATAGTCTTAACAGCTCCCGAGTGCAGGTGCCAAATAAAAACAGCATGTAGGTGTTTCGGGTACTACTAGTCCCCTTGGAACAAACAGCAGTGGAGAGATGGTCTTTGGGCACAGGCTGGACCACATTTCCCTGAATTACTCTAATGCAGACCACAGTTCAGGCTGTATCAATTCCCTTGGAGAAATCTGCATGCTCAAAACCACTGGAGCATGTGATCTACCCAAACAAAATGGTGCCGAGATGAAGCTCTCGGCGCTTCTTCCCAGGACACTAATGGTCTCCGTGTTCAGGTTTACACAAGCGCTGGTAATCATATAAGACAACGTTCTGACAGCAGTTGCTTACTGCTGCCCTGTTTGCAGTTAAATTATGCAAGATCTGAGTGAGGTTATGGAAGCTGGCTGGTGTCCTTCCAAGCTGAGTCATGAGGGTGTTGAAGTATCATTTCGAAGCTGAAGCATCAAATGAAATCCTCCCATCAGAAACAAGTCTTAAAAAACTGCCGCTGCAATCACACTCTAGTCATCAACAGTCCTACTCATCCCAGAAATGAGCCTCGGGCATTTCTTGACCAAACACTACATGAGTTAAACTAATCTGCTCTGACTTTGAGTTACTCAGTTGCACTTTTCAGGACCACGTCTGTACAGCAGAGCCCGGAATGAGGGACTGTTACAAAGTCAGGATAAATTGAGAGCTTTTCCCTTTGTCCCAAGCTGTTATCCAAGCCTCACTGTAACAGACACTAGCTTCAGCTACCTCATGCCTTCATTTTTGGGTGTACAGCTTGTCCACCCATCTTCCCCATGGCCTTGTTTCAAAGCAGTCACCAGATCAACTGAGGAGGTTAGAGTATCAGCAGAGATGCTACCACATGGGTGGAGCTGAGATGTTCTTCTGCCTCATATGGGCAGCTGCAAGACTTAAGTTGTGATTTGGCTATCCCTGCATTTTACATATCTATACTGTGAAAAGACAAGTGCCATCACTAATACCACTTCTGATGGGCTGTCAGGCTTTTAAGACAAGTCAATAAAACAGTACTAAAACATAGTTTAGTACCAAGTTACTCCTAGCCCAACGTGTCCCTTAGTTCAGGCAACTTTCTGGCAAGGAGTACCATCAGGATAGCAAGATGCTACATATCAACAGACCAAAACTTGTAAGACCCTGTTCATACATCAATAAGTTAAAGATACTCCATATATGAATAAACTTTGCTGTCCCAGGTTTGTGGTATTCGCCTCACAAACCTCAGCTGATTGATTACACAGGATTTCTTACACAACTGCAATCCCTCATCCTTCTGAAGCGTCCAAAAAAAAGGTTCAGTTTTCAGTGAGAGAGTCGTGATCTCCCACTGTGAACTTTCACTTTCTTTTACTGGATACTGCAGTTTTCACAATTTCATAATATTCTGGGCCCGCTGCCAGAGACCCACTGGCTACATCCATCCTAGTAAATTAAACAACATCAGGGAACATCCCCGGGCACTGGAACACAATCTATACCATCAAATTATTAGCATGATCCCTGGCACAGTTTCGAGCCTTGCCAACTCCTCTGCCCCCAAAATGACGCATGGGAAGGCACCTCAGGAAGGTCCTGGGGAAAGGCTGGGGGGTCGGGAAGGCTGAAAGGGTAAGTCAGAAAATGAGATTTTGCTATTCGACTGGGACTCTAGCATTGAAGTTGGCCACAGGACAACTAGCATCCAGCCTGGTTTTGCTTACTAAAAGAAAAAAAGAAAAATAATAAAAATATATATATATAAAAATCAGTGTAAAGGAGGTTTGATGGCTCTCTTTAACCCCTTCTGGCTGCACGCTGGGGGCATACCAAGCATCGAGCACTTTTCAGCTACTGCAGTAACAACTTCTAATTATTCCTCATCACTGTTTTTTATTATTATTCCTTCCAGCTTCTCCAGCAAGAAGGTCCCCACCGTTCCCCAGTCCCAGTGTGACTACGGCTGCAGACGGAGGAACTTTTTGCAGGTTAAAAGCGCTCCGGAGAAGAGCTGGTGGAGGATGAAGCTCGCAGCTCCTCTGCGAGGCCGTGAGTCAGTTGATGTGAGCACACGATAGCGGAGCACTCCTTCGCCACTGCCCAGACATGCCAGAGTCAGCCTCTTTTGTTAGGCGCTTTGTTCACCGATGGGAAAGTAGTCACGATCTAGATGATTCCTCCTCCGTTAGGACGGAGAGAGATTTAGAAGGCAAAGCTGCCTAGCTGCAGGCTGTTAGGCAAGTTTCGGTGCAAGCCTTGCCACCACCTCTCCACTGCACGTAGGTGCCACTTACAACCTGCTAGAGCCAGGGAGGTGGGCAAAGCTCAGTTGGCCATCAAATCTAGAAGAGTCTCTACTGCAGTTTCACGAGCACAAAGCACAGCAGGGGAGTGAAAAATATCCCCTATACTGGCATTTGTGTCAGATACAAATTCAAGCAAGCTTTGTGGTTCCTCTAGTTTGGGCTTTTGCTCCTCTTACCCTTCACCTTCTTGATCAAGGGAAGCCTGGGCTCAGTCCCTAAAGATGACACCTATTAGCTGGTCAATGGGATAACAGGTTCTCTCTTCTGCAGAGATGCTCTTACCCAAGACTGTTTTGGTAGATAGACAGCCTGCTCTGAGCACCTCTGACTGTGCAGAGCACAGGCATCCAAATTCCCGGATCGCCATCCTGGGATCAGGGCACGGAGCCTCCAAATCCTGCTCTGAGCTGGTCAGCAAACAGCACATGACAGGGATAGATCTCTCTCTATATATAAATACATACATACCTATATTTATACCTCTCCGCTCCACTGCTCTCAGCACACAATAAGGCAGGAATAGGGTCCTGTTTGGGGACAGGAAAGAGCCAGGTAGTCTCTTCCTGCAGCAGCACGGCTGCCAGCTCTCATCCCCAGGGAACATACACAGGCTCCCTCCCAGCACAGCCCCAGCAGCACCGCTGCTACGACATGGAGCTTCACGGGAGCTCTCATCTGGAAATCGTTAGGTTAATCACTGCTTGCTCTCCAGATAGCAGACTGGCTCCACTCTCCCCTGCCCACCTCTGGCTCCAATATACAGTCTGCTTCTCTAATAATGCCCAGACACAAGGGGCTGTGCTGGAGCTGTTGGCTGGCTCTGACCAGGATGTGTACTGCCACCCGCATTAGAAACTAATTAGAAGCGCTTTCCTGTGTACAGTGCAGGACAGTCATGGTCTGCAGTGCTGGCTCAGAAAGCCTTTAGCTTTTCCCCTCACAACTGGAACAGAGTTCAAGTTTCCTTCCATTTCAGAGGCAATAACCCCCTCCCCACGTGGCCCGGGCAGACAAAGAGCAACCCCGGTCCTCAGGCTGTGACTTGGGCAGCTACGGTGATGGAGCTGGGGCTCTGGGAGAAGTTGCTGCTGTACCTTTGCAGAAGGCTCCTTGAGAGGACTGCGTGCCTGGGACTGCCTACAGCCAAAAACCCCCAAGACTGTCAGCCTTTGTGGCCATGATGGGCACACAAGACATTGTCATTACTGCACGGGCATAGTGGAGAAGTTACAGGGTGGAGCATGAGAAGAACACAGGGCCTCCATGAAAGTCAAGATACTGTTGGCAGGCAGTTCTCCATCTTTTCTCAGTGACCTTTGATTTAGTCAGGAGTCATTCTGCAATAGCAAGCCTGAAGACCTTCCAGTTACTAGAAAAGCCCTGAATGCTAAGAGGCAAAACAAGCAGACCTCAAAGATAACCATACTGCAAAAACAAGGGCCATGGAGAAGACAGTTCTGGCAGAGAGCACAGCAGCAAGACACATAAGTGAAGCAGCAAGAGCTCTTCAGCTGATCAATACCCAGCAGAGCTTCAAACTAGAAGCCTAGAAGGGAAAGCCATGACTTACAACACCTCCGTGACTCAGTTCTAACTGCAGCTCCAGTGACTCAACGGGAAGTTCTATTACCAACTCCATCCAAATCCCACTAACACACTGGTTCCCATCCAGCAAAGCAAGCCTCACTGGTGAGACTGGTCTCAGCGGTGAGATACAAACATTACAGTCAAGCATGGCAAGGAGCCCAAGCTAACAGACTCCCTTGGACCCATGCCGGTTCCACAAGACCCAGAACGTCAGCTGCAGCCAAGCTCTGCTTGAGAAACTGAGAGGTTGGGAAACCACCACATTAGCAGATGTTGCTCCACAAGAGTTGCTTGTAGGAGGTCCAAATGTTATCTCACCTTAAGGTAAGGCTTCACAGGACAGTAACTTTTCCACCAGCATCTCCACAGTAGAAAGTGCACTCTCCCAGGTTTCTGGCCGGGCCAGATAAAGCTCATTTCTGTGGTGCACCAGTTGCCCAGTAGAGCAGCAGTTCAAATGAAGTACGCTACTCATCTCTAACTCAGAGACCTCTTCACAAAACTGACACTCAAGCACTCGTAAGGAGATGCCACACGCTCTCTGCATTTTAGAGTATCTATCTCTTCAGCTCAGAAAAGAAGTGAACCTATAAGAAAAACAAGAAGTCCTTGCACTGTTGGTCAAAACAGCTTCCACTTTCATAGAATGGTTAGAGTTGGAAGGGACCTTAAAAATCATCGAGTTTCAACCCCCTGCCATGGGCAGGGACACCTCCTGCTAGACTAGGTTTCTCAAAGCCCCATCTAACCTAGTCTTGAACACCTCCATGGATGGGACATTCACAACTTCTTTGCAAGTTCCCTGCTTGTATCAAAGCCTAGGGAGTAACAAAGGTTCCTCACTCCTAACCCACAAATAAAACATTGCCTTTAAATAGTAAAGTGTTTTGATGCCTCCTCAACCACTCACAATGCCCGCGAAATACATCCACTGATGTTTCTCCTCCTATTCCTCACTTCAGAACACTGGCACAGGACCCAAATATATTTGTAATTTCTTCCACAGCCTTTAGCAGAGCAAGACCATGGCATCGTTTGGAGGCACCAACCAGTTGCACTAGGACAAGAGAGAGGGGACAAGTTCTATCTGAAAGCTGGTGTTTCCCACTGCTTTGCTACTTCTCTTGACACAGAAACAGCACCTGTCCAGTCTGTTTGTTTGTGGAGAGGGTAACCATAAAAGTTTCACAAATAAAAAGACTCCTGCTTTGAGCTAAATTGCTCTCAGATAAAGACACTAAAGTAAAGGTGTCTGTGCCGCCCTTATAGGCAAAATGAGATGTAGTCAAAGCAGCTCACCTTGAAGTAGACGTGCAGGGGCTGGTCAGATAATCGCTCTCTTTGGCTCCACTGATTACATCTCCATGGCTGTAATGAGAGCTTAGGCACCCAGCACACATGGAGACACCTACGTTTAGCTGCCTTAACATCAGCTGAGTGTTGTCCCGAGGGACCAGCACCATTTGAAGTACCCCACATCTCAGAGAGCACATCAATCCCCAGCTGTCCTGGAGTGCTGCATTTAATAGCTCCAAGTTAATAAAGAGCAGGAGACATCTAAGATGAAAATACTAACGCTGCACTGCTGGAGCACTGCCAGTTTATCACTGGCAGCACCTCCTCAGGGATGGGGTCCTACCGTCTCCCTCCTCAGAAGTTCCCTCCTGCGTACACGATACAAGCCCTACTGAAATCCCACAAACAAGAGTGGAATGTCCCTCTCAGAGGCACCAGTGTGGTTCTTGGACACAAGAGCCACTTCAATCAAGGTCAGGATGAAGTGCTACTATATAGGCCACCTGGGGACATCTAAGCTCTAGCAATGCAAAACACATACTTAAAATGGACCAATTTTGCTGCTAAAACATCAGCCTACATTTCAGGTTAGTGCACTAGCTTAATTTTAGAAGGCTTACAGGTTTCTTGCGCTTGCTGTGACTTGTCTCGGGTTGTTAGAGAAGATTGTTTGGTTTCCAGAAGTTTCAGAGTGCTGCCATTAAAAATGTTAGCTCTTCCAGCCACTTGAAACCGAGAGAAACCTGAAACAAAAGGTGGTGAACTCGCAGCAGCAGAGCCCCCCCCGTACACGATACAAACCACAGCTCGTTTGTCTCTGCTCTAATCAGCGCTGACCAGGTACAATAAAGTCCACGTTTTACTGGGAGGTGCCACCTGCAAGTGAGTGCTCAGATGGAGAAGCCCTGCTTATCACGCTTGATTAATAACGTGACACCGCTCTGCAGAAGAAAGTGCTTCCTCCTTATCCACTGCTTACATGTTTAATAAGCAAGCTGGACTACCTAATTTCTTCTAATTAGTTTACATCGAGATAGGCATGACATCACCCTTGGAAAAAAAAAGTTCTGCCTGCTCTGCTAAGCTTGTGCTCACCACCAGCCTGCACCCACACCAGGTGAAACAACTCAAACCGTTTCTCCTCCACGAGACAGGGAAGATTGTCCACTGCCCTCCTGCAGCAGGCTGCAGCTCAGCTGGCTTCTCGGCAGGGTTACACCATGTAGAAGATTCCAGCTGAGAGAGGAGTGGGGTTAATCCTTTAAGACACATCACCCTTACTTCAAGGAAATCAGTGCCCCCACCATAACAACAGAGGGCAATTACTCTCATACAAGGCATTTTGGGCAATAAAGTGTCACCTTGAAAAAGAACAGGAACCTCCCCAAGCACTCCTGGGGGTAAGAGCACTCAGAGAGACAACAGGTATCATTTGGCCACTTTCTTGCTCCTGCTCATTACTTCTACAACAATATGCACGGAGGAGACAAGTCATGCAGCAACCGCCAAGGGTCAAGTGATGTCCCAGCAGTGGTGACACGCTCTCCAGTGATCAGACACCCAAGAACCCAACACAACCAGCCCAGTGCCCTCAGCAGGGCCAGCTGCCACGGGAAAGGGCTCTGCAAGGTCACTCTGCTTTCTCTGCCCTGCACAGCCACTTGATGCCAAAGGGAAATTATTCCAGACAGGTGGGAAAGGCAGCTTAGTCTGTGTCATTGATATTTCAGCATGAAGGAAGGGGGGGGGGGACAGGCCACTGTAATCACCAGAAGTGAAACAGCCTCAGGGCTGAGTCACCACAGAGGGTCCCCAGGTCTTCTGCTCCTCCATGTGCTCACCCAGGAAACCCCTAGATCTGAAGTGTCATCCAGGCCTGCGTGTCACTTGCACGTAGGAAAACTCCAGACAAGCCTTTACTTCACGTCCTTATCGTTTCTAGTGAGGAATATTGACCATGGGGGAATTTTTGTCCACATGCACTACAGAGGCTACAAATTAACTGCATTTTTTCCACTATTTTCGGTAGAAGGCTTATTCAGACCTTATGAGCAGAGCCCTCTCCCCATGAAACAGGGGTAATTACGCTCACATGCTTGTCATTTCTAGCAATCTCGGAACTATTCACTGCCATGTGGGCTGGAGGGGTGCGTGTCCAGAGCTACCCCCAGAGTTCACAGACAGACAGAAGGGTACAGTGAAACTGGAGGTGTCTCAAGCAGCTCAAATCACTGCCCTGCGCTTTGCTCCGTCGCTCCTTAACCAACTGCCATGGCTCATCTCCAGACAAGTTTCAAACCAATTTTGGGGAAAATAAAATAAAAAGGAAAGAAAAAGAGGAAAAAAAAAAAAAGAAAAAGAAAAAGCCACCCGCTTTGACTTTGCTGACCCTGCCTGCTCACCCAAAGCCTCGTGTGCCACTTTTTTCCTTCTAACTCATCCAGAGGAGAAGACTCCACGAGAAAAGCATGCAAGAGCTGAGTGTCCCCCACTAAAGGAGAAAGGGACGGCCACTCGGGCTTTGTACCCCCTCATCGAGGTGGCCCCAAGCTCTCCTACCCCACACTCCCAACCCCACGCAGAGCTTCAGGTGGGGTGGGGAGGGGGGTTCAAGGACCCCCCCCTACTCCAGCACAGACCTGAACCACCGAGCAGTGAAGGCTTTTTAGAAGGTTGCGGGGTCCAAGAAAGAGCCATCCCCGAGTCAGGGGTGACACCTGGTGGCCGCTGCCACCGGGATGCGGAGCCTCCGGGGGCCGAGAGGTGCCCGCAGCCCTGCGAGGCCGCCCCGCAACGTCCCCGGGGTGGTGGTGGTGAGATGGAGGGGGAGAGCTTCTCCCCAAAACACCGGCGCTTTGGGAAAGCGCAAACCTCACGATGAAGTACGAGGGGGTGGGGAGGAGGATAAAAATTAATGGGGAGCAGAGATTTGGGGGGTGATCCCGGGGGGATGGATGGTCGCCCAAGGACGCAAGGCAAGCGGGGCTGGTTTCTCGGGGTTGCCGGTGGCCACCGGGGGAGCCCAAGTATTCGGCCGTCGAACCAAGCCGGTAAAAATCCCCAGGGATTTTTTGGTTTAAAAGGCAGGAACCAAGAAGTGGCCGGGCGCACCCCACACCCCGCACTCCCACCCAGGCGGCCGACCCCTTGGGACCCCCCTTCTCAGCCGGGCTGTGCAGAAGACCCCCGTTTGAGAAGTCACCCCTGCCCGGGGGAGCCACCACCGAGCCACAAAGAGCCACCTGCTCGCCCAAACTTACC
>VXBW01000095.1:243582-258648 GCA_013400375.1 Thinocorus orbignyianus
CCCCCCCGTGCGCCGCCCACCGGGACGGCCGCCTGGAAGCAAAGGGCCAGCAGCCACAGGGCCACCACGTTTGTCATCCTTCTCCTCCTTCCCGCCGCCGCTCCGCTCCCTCGGCTGCCAAGTAGCTGCGACTTCTCTCCCTTTTCTATTTCCCTTCTTCTCTTTTTTTATTTCCTCCTTTTTTTTTTTTTCTTCTCTTTTTCTCTCCTTCTTTTTCCCCCTCCCAGCAGCGCTCTACGGCGGCGAGGAGTTGAACTCTGTCTTTTAATGAACCCAACTCCAACAACCTTCNTCCCAGATTTCCTCTGCGGCAAGCGGCGTTCCTCCCGCCGAGCTTCCTTCCTCCTCGCTAAAAATAATTAATAACAATAATAATAATAATTTTAAAAGCTCTCCCTTCCCTTGCCAGCGTGGAAAAATCGCGATGCCATTTCACCCTTCCCCCGGTTCCCGGGACGGCTCCCCACCGCTTTTTTGGGGGGTTTTCTCCCTGAAAAAATAAGCGTTTGGATGTTTTGGGGGTGTACGGGGGGTGTCTTCCCTCCTGACCCCCCTAGGCCAGCCCCACACCCTCTGCCCCCCTGCCTTGGTTGCATGCCCCCTACTTCTGTGGCTCGGAACAAGTTTTCTGGCAGCGTTAAAAGGCTGCGAGAGGCTTGCGGCAATAAAACAAAAAAATCAACAAAAAAACCCCAGCAAAAAACGCCAACAAAATGTGCTACTTTAAAAGAAGCGCCCTCCTGCAAATTCCCCCTTTCTTCTGGAGTTAAAAGCAACTTTTCGGGGCGGGTTGGTCTTTGCTCATCTCGCTGTGGATGGCAAAAAAATGAGGTGGGCGATCATCCTGTAAAAAAATCAAAACCCCCAAAAGGGCTGAATTTTATTTCCCTGCTCCCAGGGTCAGGGCTGGAGTTCCTGTTCGCTTCCAATCAATTCCCTTGTCTTTATGTTTTTTCCTCTTTCCTCTCCTGTGCGTGTGCCAGCACGTGTTGGGAGTGTTGGCTCTAAACAGTATGAGTGAATGTGTGTGCAAACATGATCATAATAATAATATTTTTTTTTTANTTCCTGTTCGCTTCCAATCAATTCCCTTGTCTTTATGTTTTTTCCTCTTTCCTCTCCTGTGCGTGTGCCAGCACGTGTTGGGAGTGTTGGCTCTAAACAGTATGAGTGAATGTGTGTGCAAACATGATCATAATAATAATATTTTTTTTTTAAAAAAGGCAGTTTTTAGGAACTGATTTGGCTGCTGGGAGCTGCAGGAGTTCACCCCGGCTGCGTGGCCGATGGGCACAGCATGCCTGTGGGGCAGCTGGATGGATGAGGGACGTGGCCAAGCCTGTGGGTGTGGGACCACGCTGCCCCGGGACTGCTTGGGGTGGGGGGTACCCAAAAAAGAGCCAAAACCAGTGCTTCCTGGGCACTCAGAGGTCTCCTGGTGGGTGTTGGCCCATCTCTGCCAGACCAAGGATCCCTTTCCCCAGCTGTGGCCCAAAGGCTTAATAGACCTAATTGGATATTCAATGTGGCTAAAACTGTTGTGATTTTATCACGTGTCTTTAATTAGCTGGCTTTCTCTCCCTCTCTCTTACATTACTCATGCAGCCTTCCTCAGAATGACTCCTACCGCAACGCCTTTCCCTCAGGTGAGCCGTGGCCACCATGTTCTCCTCCCCACGATGGGGAGATGGTGGCACCCATGGGACCCCGTAGCCAAGGTGGTCACTGGCGCAAGAGGTGGAACAGTGAAGTGGGGTGGGATGGGGAAAGGAGGCAAAATGCAAGTTGTGGGGGACAGGTGGGTGGGAGATCAGGCTGCTGGTGAAGGATGGATGGGAGAAGAGTGGTCTTCCCAAGCCACATAGAAACGTAGAATCATAGAATGGTTAGAGCTGGAAGGGACCTTAAAGATCATCAAGTTCCAACCCCCCTGCCATGGGCAGGGACACCTCCCACTAGAGCAGGTTGCTCAAAGGGCATCTTGAACCCGGTGCAATCAGAACTTTGGAAATGAGACTTTGGGGATGGGGCTTGGGACAGAGATGTTTGGAGATGGGACCTGCAGAGGGTGAGACCGAAAATGTCACTCAGGGTTGGTGATGGATTGTGACACCCAGCTGCAATGGTGTCCCTGGGAATTGGGAGAAGCACACCTGGCACGGTCACTCTTCTCGACTGGTTCCAGTGTAGTGGAGACCGGCTTGGCTGAGGCTGTGTCCGATGGACCGTTGTAGCCATGGAGCGGCGAGGGAACTCCCCCACAAGGATGTGGCGCAGTGGTGGGGTACTGGTGGGGCTGGGTGACATCTGGGTGTCATGCGAGCGTGGGCACAGGGGTGTTCGGGGAGGTGGCAGATCAAACAGCGCTGTGGGGAGCTCCTCGCTGGATTTGCTCGAAAAGAGTCAGAGCTGGATCGGGATGTTCTGGTCAGGATCTGTGAATGGGGCACGGGGAGAACAATGCTGCGTTTGGAAGCCAAGTGTTTTCAGTGACACTCCCGTGCCCTCTGCTTGATCGTTGAAGCATGCTAAGCATTGTGGTTTCAGTCAAAAGAGCTCCATGCTGAAAAGCCAGATGAGACTTGCATGGAAAGGAGTTTTTTGGCAGCCCCGAGCTCAGGGGATGATAGGAGTTGGTTGCCTCTGCCCAGCGCCGTGGAGCTGTGGGGATTTCCCAGAACTGGATCAAGGGCTTCCAGCAGCGTAGCCCAATTGAACTCAGCCTCCCCAGGGATAAGGGGCTGGTTTGAACCGTGTCCTGCCATGGGAAGAGGGGAAACGCAGCCAAGAGAGGAATCCAGCCTGCTGCTTCCGCCACCAAGAGAGGNAATCAACAAAAAAACCCCAGCAAAAAACGCCAACAAAATGTGCTACTTTAAAAGAAGCGCCCTCCTGCAAATTCCCCCTTTCTTCTGGAGTTAAAAGCAACTTTTCGGGGCGGGTTGGTCTTTGCTCATCTCGCTGTGGATGGCAAAAAAATGAGGTGGGCGATCATCCTGTAAAAAAATCAAAACCCCCAAAAGGGCTGAATTTTATTTCCCTGCTCCCAGGGTCAGGGCTGGAGTTCCTGTTCGCTTCCAATCAATTCCCTTGTCTTTATGTTTTTTCCTCTTTCCTCTCCTGTGCGTGTGCCAGCACGTGTTGGGAGTGTTGGCTCTAAACAGTATGAGTGAATGTGTGTGCAAACATGATCATAATAATAATATTTTTTTTTTAAAAAAGGCAGTTTTTAGGAACTGATTTGGCTGCTGGGAGCTGCAGGAGTTCACCCCGGCTGCGTGGCCGATGGGCACAGCATGCCTGTGGGGCAGCTGGATGGATGAGGGACGTGGCCAAGCCTGTGGGTGTGGGACCACGCTGCCCCGGGACTGCTTGGGGTGGGGGGTACCCAAAAAAGAGCCAAAACCAGTGCTTCCTGGGCACTCAGAGGTCTCCTGGTGGGTGTTGGCCCATCTCTGCCAGACCAAGGATCCCTTTCCCCAGCTGTGGCCCAAAGGCTTAATAGACCTAATTGGATATTCAATGTGGCTAAAACTGTTGTGATTTTATCACGTGTCTTTAATTAGCTGGCTTTCTCTCCCTCTCTCTTACATTACTCATGCAGCCTTCCTCAGAATGACTCCTACCGCAACGCCTTTCCCTCAGGTGAGCCGTGGCCACCATGTTCTCCTCCCCACGATGGGGAGATGGTGGCACCCATGGGACCCCGTAGCCAAGGTGGTCACTGGCGCAAGAGGTGGAACAGTGAAGTGGGGTGGGATGGGGAAAGGAGGCAAAATGCAAGTTGTGGGGGACAGGTGGGTGGGAGATCAGGCTGCTGGTGAAGGATGGATGGGAGAAGAGTGGTCTTCCCAAGCCACATAGAAACGTAGAATCATAGAATGGTTAGAGCTGGAAGGGACCTTAAAGATCATCAAGTTCCAACCCCCCTGCCATGGGCAGGGACACCTCCCACTAGAGCAGGTTGCTCAAAGGGCATCTTGAACCCGGTGCAATCAGAACTTTGGAAATGAGACTTTGGGGATGGGGCTTGGGACAAAGATGTTTGGAGATGGGACCTTCAGAGGGTGAGACCGAAAATGTCACTCAGGGTTGGTGATGGATTGTGACACCCAGCTGCAGTGGTGTCCCTGGGAACTGGGAGAAGCACACCTGGCACGGTCACTCTTCTCGACTGGTTCCAGTGAAGTGGAGACCGGCTTGGCTGAGGCTGTGTCCGATGGACCGTTGTAGCCATGGAGCGGCGAGGGAACTCCCCCACAAGGATGTGGCGCAGTGGTGGGGTACTGGTGGGGCTGGGTGACATCTGGGTGTCATGCGAGCGTGGGCACAGGGGTGTTCGGGGAGGTGGCAGATCAAACAGCGCTGTGGGGAGCTCCTCGCTGGATTTGCTCGAAAAGAGTCAGAGCTGGATCGGGATGTTCTGGTCAGGATCTGTGAATGGGGCACGGGGAGAACAATGCTGCGTTTGGAAGCCAAGTGTTTTCAGTGACACTCCCGTGCCCTCTGCTTGATCGTTGAAGCATGCTAAGCATTGTGGTTTCAGTCAAAAGAGCTCCATGCTGAAAAGCCAGATGAGACTTGCATGGAAAGGAGTTTTTTGGCAGCCCCGAGCTCAGGGGATGATAGGAGTTGGTTGCCTCTGCCCAGCGCCGTGGAGCTGTGGGGATTTCCCAGAACTGGATCAAGGGCTTCCAGCAGCGTAGCCCAATTGAACTCAGCCTCCCCAGGGATAAGGGGCTGGTTTGAACCGTGTCCTGCCATGGGAAGAGGGGAAACGCAGCCAAGAGAGGAATCCAGCCTGCTGCTTCCGCCACCAAGAGAGGCGAGGGGGGAGCAGGAGTGGCAACTGTTGCTTTTGGGCAACCGCCACCATTCTTCACTGCCTTCTGCCCCAGAAGCCATCGTTCCTTGTCCCCTAACGAATGTGAGCACCACGCAGCAGCAGGAGCTGCCTGCTTGGCTTTCCAGGTGATGGATGTGGTCACTGTCACCGTGTGTCTCCACCTCCCATTTGCCCTCCAGCAGTGGTGGAGCCTGCAGAGCAGATGACCGCCTCTTCTCCTGAAGTCTGGTGCCATGTGTCCTCAGATGGTTTATTAACGGGCTGTGACCAGATGGGGTGGCGTTAGAAACGGCTGATCCTGTTCCAAGTTCCTTAAGAAGGGCTGGATTGTCCCCTGTTCACACAGCGCTCCTCGGTGACTTCACCTCTTGACAAACTTGCTTGGAGGCTGTTACGGCCTGACACCTGGGGACGGAGAAAGGGAATATGTTCCCGAATACGTGGTGGGAGGTTGGAGTATTGCAAATATTGAGATTGCGTGAAGCGTGCAGGCGGTTGCCTGCCTGCTGGGGACGTGGAGCTGACAGCTCACTGCTCATGGGTGCTGTCGCTGCTTGGCTTCAGAGAGCTGGCTTCCCTGATGATGGTTGCTGTTTTCTTGGTTGTTGCTCTTGTGCCAGAGAGAAAGCTCTCTCCCCCCAGTCCCCATTCCATAGCTCAGTTAACTAGAGGGGGTTATAAGAATGGGAAAACCACAGCTCCTTGTGCGTCCTGCTTCTCAGCTGTAGCTTGTAGACAAGGCTTTGAGTGAAAACCCTGAGTCTGGGTGGCAACAGAGAGGAGAGAGGATGCCTTCAGATGCACAGAGCAGTAACAGGATGTTAAATGCATCCAGTTAAGTGTGTTCAGGTGGAGTCTGCCCCAGCAGCTGCTTGGAGTGAGGTGGGAGATGCACCCAAAACAAGGGATGGTGTCTGCTAAGGGCCTGAAAGACCATCATTGACGTTCCCTGTGGCCTCTGGGTTTTTCCCATGGGTGGTGGCTCAGAACAGTGCGCTGACAACAAGAGGTCTTGATCAGTGGCCTAAAACCTGGGGATGGAGGAGCAAAAGAGATAGTTTGTCCCAAGAGGGCCAGGAGGAGGTTAGGACAATGTGGCTGGTGGCCTGTCTGGAGACTGCAGGGACCAGGAAGGTTTGCAAAGTTTCATTCCCTGCTAGCCTGGACCTTCTTGACTCCTTACAAAGTCTCCCTGGCCAGTGTTCCTGTTACGTGTGGCTCACGCCACATCCTCCTCTTTCCATGCGGTAACAAAAGAGCAATCCGCCCGTTCCTTGAGTCAATACGGAGTGGAAGAACAAGTCTGCAGAGGAAGCAGCCTGGACCTTCAACCCTGCATTCCCAAAGCTTGCCTGCCAGTGTGCAGCGTTTGGCCTCCTGGGGCTGTGCTGGCTCCTGGTTTGGGGGCCCAGATGCTGCGGTCCCCCATTCCCAAGGCTGTCACTCGTTGTTCAGGGTGGTGGCACCGAAAATGCTTAATTCTCTTCCCTCCTCCTCCCATGCCTTGGAGAATCCTCTGCAGTTTGTTTTGGATGGCCTTTTGCACTGGTGTAGAAATAATAGATTCTGACCCTTTCAAATGCCAGCCGTGATTTATTAGCAGGATCACCTGAACCCACCCAGGACGCTTGCACAGTGGTATCTGATTTTGCTTGTTCTGTCCGGCCACCTCTGCAGTGAGTCAGACACCTCTGAGCAACTCCATCTGCCTCCTGGCTCTCCCTCCCAGGAAGCTGGAGAGCAAAGGAGGCTCACCCCAGGGCGTGGAGTGTGAAGTTCACCCCAGGGGATGTCTGCTTCCAGCTCCTTCCTTTCTTCTCCCCCATGTCATGCCTGGGTGGAAGGGATGACCTTGCTTATTTGGACAAGAATGAGCCTTCTTGCAAAAACTCTGAGAGTTTTTGGGTGGTGGTTGGGTTTTTTTTTCCCAGCTTAAACAATGCAATGTTTAATGGTCCAAGTGTCAGTGTAGCAGCAGCGCTGGCTTTACAGATACCAACTGAATCAACTTGGCTGCTTCTCCTAAGAATTTTGTGGTTTTGTTGGGTTTTTTTGGTTTTTTTTTTTTTGTTTTTTTTTTTTTTTTTTAGTNTTTTTTTTCCCCATTCTCCTCTATCCCCTTTCCCCCTGTCCTGCTAATGAGAACTTCTGGGTGCACACTGAAACCTGTATAAAAATATGTCTGTGCCTCTGACCAAGTATTTCTCGACCTAATTTAGCAGAGCTTCCCTTGGCAAAAGCCCAGCTGGCAATGGCGAGCCACTTTTGTGATAGTTTTCATAAACAGCTGGGATAAAACCAGCTGCGTTTCTTTGATGCTGCCTGCGAGGGCCGTGTAGGATCCTGCACGCCCATCACACAGAGCCTCTGAGCTGCGTTTTGGGGGCTGGTGGATCAAACTCCACGGAGGGGTTTCCCATTCGCCTCCGTGGAGTTTGGCTGGAGTTAGGTTGCCCACAAGAGAAGGCTGACTCTCTCTCCCTTTAATGAGCCCTTTTGCTCTAACGCTGGCTGCTGCTTTCACTGCTCAACAATTTTGGCCCACCAGGCTCCGGGCTTGTGGATTCAGCAGGTATTTCTCAGAGCACTCACCTGAATAACCACTTTTTTTTTTTTTTTTTTGGTGGCTGTTGTTTTTTTTCTTGCCCAGGGAGAGACTCTCTCTCTCATTTCTGTGATTCACTTACCCATGTGGTTACCTCGGGACAGCGCACTCGCAGTGACTAATACTGGTTTGCTGTGCCTGATCCCTCAGCCTCGGTGACCTTAAATAATTTAAGCGCAAGAACGGGGTTTGCCCTGGCATGAAACGAGCGCGGAGGGAAGGGTACCACAGTTCCCAGGAGCACACAGATGGGCAGCTGCTGCTGGGAGCTTGGGAGAAGAGGGAGGAGGCACAGGGAAGGCAGAGCCCACTAATTTCCATGGCATCCCCTGTTTGGTACCTGCTGACTTTCCCCCTGGCAGTGAGCCTGGCTCTTCCAGGGGAGGTTTCCATCCATCCTGTGCTCCCAGGAGGGACAGGAGCTTTCTTCAGACCAGGACTGGCAGGCTGGATGCCTGAGCTGCAAACCCTCTGGACGAGAAGTTGGACCCTTCATAGCTGCCAGTCATCTCGTAAAACAAAGGCTGTGATGCTCAGCGCCTTCCCAGCGTCTCGATGACTGCCTTTAGAATAAAAATATGTATGTTTTTAACCCTTCAGCTGGTTCTGTCAGTGCCACAGAGGCCCATTATTTGCCTGGGAGAGGTGGGGGCTGTGGGTCAAATGAGGTATAATCTCTTCTCAAAGGGCTCCTCTATTTCCTCTGTGTATTCCTTCACCATCCTCATCGTGACAGAAGCTCCTGGGCGCTCGAATAACGCGCAGGAAAATTCAAAGTTCTCCTCGTGGGGTGTGGTGCCTGTTTCTCTCTGACCACACCAAATACACAACCTGCTCTTGAAGCCAGCCATCAGGTTTTGCGCTGCTGGTTCAAAAGTTCCAAATAGGAGGAGAAAACTAAAGAGTTTTAAGCAAAATGTGGAAGTATTCAGTCCGTGTGAAACACATCAGCCGTGTGCTTCCACACTGTCCCTCTCGAGCGGCTGGGGTTAGGTGTTCCGGCTGCATGGAGGATTTGAGGGAGCACGTCTAGCTCCAGGAATTCTGCCAAAGCAGGTTTAATACTCCCACGTATGCAAAAAAAAAAACCCAAAACCTTGGTCTTGGAAGAAGCAGCCGCTGTAGCAGAGCACTCCTGAGAGCAGGGCTCGGCTGCATCAAAGGTTTCAGTTCAATTTCAGCTGTCACTGCTGGTTGGAACAGGTATTTACAACCTTGTGAAAAATGCTGCTTTTCTTTTTCCTTTTATTTTTTTTTTTTTTCCTCTTCATGGAGCTGATGTGATCTGCACCCCGAACTCGCTGAGGGTCCTTGAGGAAGGCTGCTCTGGGGCTTTACTTCAGGTTCTGACCTTTACTTTCTCTCGCGATCGTGACTATGCCCTGAATTTGCTGTGATGTAACGTGCGGGTTTTCTTCTTCCTGATTAACCAAAGGATGCGCCTTGCTGTAATTATCATCCTTCATTTAGCATTTCGAGGCCACTTACCCATTTCGGCGGATACTGACTGTCTCGGGGCTGTGTTCTCCGCCGCCACAGCCCTCCAGGCAATACCAGGATCTCTCAGCCCTCGCTGTCATAGTGTTGATTCACCCCTCGGTTCCCCACCCATCCTGTCTCATCCTGGACCTTCTCACACCCCCGTGAGGAGAACGCCTTTGCCTGGCTCCCGTTATCACCCCACCTGGGAGCGGGGTCAGTAGGTAGGTGTCCATCCCAGGGATGGAGCTGGTACAAGGCTGAAGCAGAGACAAAGCTCTGCTTGGCACTGGATACTGAGGCAGGCAGCAGGACCTGTTCCCAGTGGATGTGTTTGCATGGAAGGGCCTACATCTAAATAGAACTGGTTTTAAACTGGGACAGTGTCTCCTCCACAGCCTTGCTGATGGAGTGTGGCTGCGTGACCCTCGTGGGAGCATCCCTTGTGTCCCTTCTCAAAGTGGACAGCGTGTGGGGGTGCAGCTCCTCACACCAGCGTGGGGTGGGCGACCTTCAACGCCCTCATCAGAGCTCTGGGCTTGCGGTTCCCCACGTGTGGGGGGGGTGGCACACAGGGAAGGGGCTGGATGAGAGCCCCTTTCCCAGCAGGATGCGAGCTCCTGTGACTCCCAAACTGGGATGAATAATGAGACCCTTGGTTCTCATGAGACACATGACATTTCACGGAAATGGGAGACATCATGTGAATTTGGGAGCACTTAAGATAAGTCAATTTTCAAACAAAAAGGCTTTTTTTTTCCAGAGCCAAATGGCCCAGCTGAATGAGATCAGTGTATGGCCTGGAGCTCTGCTCCCTTCCTCCCATCCCTCCATGCACCGAGTTTGTCCAGCCTCACTCAGCTCTTCACCCCAGTTCAGACCTCTGTAGTCCTTGCTTTATATACAAATATATATACTTCTTATATATATAAAGCCCGTTTATATACAAAGGTGTGGAGCAGGGAACCCACCAGACCTGAGCCCAATGGAGAAGCCACTGGGCTGAACCCTTCTCCAAGATCCAGGCTTGTACAAGCAGATGATCTCCTGAAACTGCTCCTCCTGGATTGACCTTGGGGGGGCCAGGAGGCAGAATAGCAAACACTTTTTGATGCTGTATTTCAGCTCTTAGAGAAAGGGAGATGAGGATTACACAGGGGAACAAGGAGAGGTCTTCAATCCCACCAGGGAACCTCTAACTTCTTGTTCTCCTTAAGTAGACAAGGAATAGGGTGTCTATACTTGCACTCACAGGAGAAGGGAGTGTGTGAATGTTCTTTCTGTCATCATCTCCCTCACTGGTGCTTCCTGCCACCACTTTCCCATCTGTTGCCCTTGCCACAACATCCCCCTTCTTGCAGTCTCTGCTAGCCCTCAGTAAGCAGCTGTAGATCTTTGGGGACCTTTATTTTGGGATCTGCCTTAAGTGATGCCTGAAGCGGCTTCCATAGCACTGTGCAAAGCCCTCTGACAGGAGCAGACCGTGGTCCTGCAGCCTGAGAGGGCACAGCAAACTGGACATGTAGGAGAGGAACCTCAGCAGGCTTGGCCAACTCCTCCCCAGTCCCCACTGGTGACATTCCTCTGCAGTGGCCGAGCACCAGGGCAGCTCCGTGCTGCTGTGGGGACACACGATCCATGTCAGCAGCCGAAGGTGGTTGTTGTGAAACCGCAGCGTGTGAACCTGCCTTGTGACGGGTGGCCAAGAGGGCTGTGGTCCCCAGGCAGCTTCCACCACCCCAGCACTGTCCTTCCAGGGAAGGGCTGTCTCCTTCCCTGCCCCACCGAGGCTTGGCTGGGAAAAGATCCGCAGCCAAACTTGGGGAAGGGCTGCCAGGAAACCTGAACCCTCCAGGCAGGTCTGAAGCTCCAAGGAAGCTCATTTGGGGCTGGCTCAGCTCAGCTTGGCTCAGCTCAGCTCAGCTCAGCGTGGGTTTTCTCCCTGTCCCGTGGTCTCACCCATCAGCTGTGTCACCTCCAACCTGCCCCAGGCTCCTCTCTGCAGATCTGGGTGCTCCAGGGCTGGTGGGTTCTGTGCGAGCAGAAGAGGAAGAGGCAGAAGCCCTCTTGTGCTCAGAGCACTAACGCTGGTGAGAGAGTGAACATTTTATTCCTAAGTTCATTCTTACCAGTGGAAAGAGAGATTTTAGGTTTTCCTACGCCTCAGCCACTACATAAAAAAGCCTCAGGAGCTTTTCCAGTTTGTTAACGGGTGGGGGACGGGACATGCTGCTCCCAAGATGTACTTTGCATGAAGCAAGTCTGGGAGAAGGGAGGTGGAGATGAGGACCTGGGGAGCAGAACCTGCCCGCTCCCACCCGCGCACCGAGGAGTCATGCTCCATCTTGCGCTGCCGGTGATGCAACGAACGGCTCTGGCTGTGCCCAGCCCGAGCTCAGGAGCAGAAAGGGAACCCGCCCGGCTCCCTGGGGTTAGGGCACAGGCCTGTGAAGAGAGGGAGGTGGATTCAACCCCCTGAGGCTGACGAAGGGAACGGATCCAAACACCTCATCTGCTGGGCAGGTTCCCCAACCACAGAGGCAGCACACAGGAGCAGGCTCCCGGCCAAGGGGCTGGTGGAGGAAGCATCACCTCACTGAGGGACACCAAAAGCTTGGTTAAAACCCTAAGCTTGGTCTTTCCTACTGGCTCTCTGCCCCAACACAGGGAGGTAGCTTCTGATGGCCTCCATGCTCTAAAACATTAATACAAAACATTGGGGTTTGGCTCACTCTTTTGGACAGCCTTCCATCCCTTCCACCTGGGGGTTGGTGACCCATCACTGCTCTTCCCAAGATAAGGGTGCTGGTTTCTAATCCTCCTGCTGACAGAGCCGGGGAGGTCCACACTGCTCTGCTGCTGGAGCACTGACACCTCAGGCTCCTTCTGCAGCGTCGCTCAAATGGTCCCTTCCTGGGTGGCTGGATCTACCTTCACTAAGTTCTCCCAAAGCTCTCCAGTGCAGTCCTGCACGCCAGCCCTTGAGGAAACACAGGGAATACTTCAAATAGAAGTTCTTCAGGCAGAGTATCAGGTTCTTCAGGCAGAGTACAGGCACTGCCTGTATCAAACACTCATGGAAACATCAGTACTGCTCACGCACTAATGAGACTGTGGTTGCTTCAAGTACTACCAGCAGCTCGGTAAGATGTGAACCTTTGTGCTGAAGTGACAGGTGCTCCTGCCCTGTTGTGGGCTGGAGACCGGGGCTGGGGCAGCCAAGATCAAACACCTCACGTGCTTTTTCCTCCTTTCCTTCCTCAAGCAGCAACATGGAACTACGTCACCCCTGAGCAAAGCTACAGAAGGATCAGCCATGCTCAGGACACACGATGACCAGGCACCACGGTGTTTGGAGCTCTGGGGCTGACCTCACTGAGAAGCAAACTGCTTTTCTGTAGAACTGGCGCTGGGTTTTCTCCCCAGGCACAGGATTTAGGTGCCATCTGCAGTTTTATTGACCAATCACTCGATCCTGAAATGCTTTTGCAGTTGTTCTCTCAACCTTGCTCCCCTGAAAGACGTGGTGGGACCAGTCACCTCACTGCTTTACCCATGTTCCTAGTTACCAGGGTGCTCAACATCAAATGTTCTCATGGAACAAAACTGATTAAGAGATTGGCCTAATCGCTACACTACTAGGCAGAGAGTGATGACCATCTCCTCAAATGCCTGCGCTCCTTAGAGCAGAGTGAAGAGTGATTGAATCAGTTCCTGAACCTCCATCAGCACCCCAAAACATCTAGACATTACATCCCCAGAAACCTCAATCTTCCCCATGCTCCCATGAGAAGGGATCAATGGATTGAGCAGCCAGCGAGGGAGGCAGCAGTATCCTGGCTGCTCTGTCCATAAGGGGCCAGTTGGGCAAGTTATTCAACACCAGAACTCGCTCACCATACGCTAAATAAAAATGGTCCTTTGTAAAACTCCTGGGCAGTGACAGAAATAAGCGTGGATTGCTGGCCACAGCCAGCAGCCCCAGCCAAGAACTCATCCTGCACCCAGTGGGGCACGAAGAAACTATCACAGAATTGTCTAGGTTGGAAGGGACCTTCAAGATCATCTAGTCCAACCACCAACCCAACACTGATAAAAAAGCAACCACCCATCACTAAACTATGTCACTGAGCACGAGGTCAACCCATCTTTTAAATACCTCCAGGGATGGTGCCTCAACCCCTTCCCTGGGCAGCTCATTCCAATGCTCAATAACCCTTCCAGTGTAAAAATTCTCCTGATCTCCAATCTGAACCTCCCCTGGTGCAACTTGAGGCCATTTCCTCTTGTCCCATTGCCTGCAACTTGGGAGAAGAGACCAACCCTATGAGGCTGTAGCCTGCAACGATTTTTTGTAAGAGAACAGGAAGGTTTAGCTGCTCAGAAGTGATCTCATGATCTACTACAGGCTCTTCAATAACTGACTGATTCCCACCAGATGACTAGAGACAAGGAGTACCTCCCCAACACTGAGCTCTGCAGAGAGCAGCCAAGTTCATGCAACTGAGAACATAAAGAACGGCTGATTTCCTGCAGGAAAAACACAAGACCAAATGTATTTCACACAGTGTTATTCACACATTTTTCATTTTGATTTTTTTTTTACAGTATATACACATGAACATTACATTATTCAGCATGAGCCACCTGGAGTCAAACCTTATTAAACTGGTCCATAAACAATCTATATCAAAAAAGCGATACTTGAGCGAAAAGTCTAGTGGTTCTACCCAAAGCCTAAAATAGTTGACAGGAAAACCAGTGATTTTTACCTTCCTGGACAGAATTTGTGCAAAATGGTCTCAGAAGAGCAAGTGGAAGATTATGCTGAAGATAGTGAAAGCACTAAGGATGGGAAGTTGTAGGACTGTTTTAAGTTCAACCATGGCATGAGTGCTACCGGGAGAAAGAACTGGGACATGAGGAGCTTCTGCCTGGACATCCCTTGGAAACCAAACTCACTGTCTCACAGGTTGAGAACACTGGCTCCAGGGGTTAAAACATCCAGGGTAAAAAATAGTCACTGAGGAAAATTAATGTGTCCAAGGAAGTGGCTCTAAAGTCATCCTTTGTGTGGCTACGGGGAAGCTCTGGCTCCAGTGAGAGGGCTTGTACCTCTCCAGAGGAATTTTGTCAACTGCCAGGCAAAGACTACTTGGCAAGGAAGAGTTGTGCTGACTGGAAATAACCAGGCCTCCTGCATCACGCAACGCAGGCACAGAATGACCCATCCAGAAACTGGGAGCAGGCCAGAACAAACCCTCCCCTATTTGCCTATTAATGAGCTAACGCTACCATTAACGAAAGTAGCGCCTCAGATGTAAGATCTGGAATTAAGATTTACATAAACCTGATAGAAAACAGCAACAAGACCGAATTCCTTCGAATTTGTACCACTGCTACCTCCCTTCCTCGTGACCAGACCCCTACCAAACAGCCTTTTATTCCATCAATGCTCAAGACGTTGCTTTCAAACTACCTCGTGGGTCAAAACTTTAGGCTACACCATCCAAATGAACATTTTACACAAAATACTTACTTCAACGACATACAAAGCACTTTCTTTATCTTTCAGAAACTGAATATACAAAGTAAGCTTTTTCCAAAATATTTCCATAGGCAAAGGATTAAAAAGGATTTTAATTATACACATATGGTCACAATTCTGCCTTAAAAAGATCATTGGGAAATGTACATAAGGCCGCTTGTAAATGTACATCATCTTTATGGTACTGTTACAATGTCATATGTCCAGAGAAAAAAATTGACAGTATCATACATATTTGCTTTACGCTGGGAGAAGGCTATTCAAAAATACAGTACTCTTCTGTACAAAAAAATCATGCCACATTTATTAAGATGGAAGAAGCATTGGTTTCTGCCATAACCAACTAGTTCAGTCCATTCCTTACTATGCTTATTACCTACCCCGACTTAAAATTTGAACAGATTGATTTCCCAAAGTGTCCATATGAACAGAATCAACAGCTATGTTATAAACAGAACATCATGTTTCTCACAATAGATAAAAAGAAAGCTGGTTCATATTTCTGAAACCATATAAAGATAGAATTTAAAAAAATCACTCTTGATTTGCTGAAATAAATTTACATTATACAACACTATATGCCGGGGG
>VXBW01000095.1:258677-329274 GCA_013400375.1 Thinocorus orbignyianus
GAAGGGAACGGGGATATGAATATACACTAAAATGCAAATTTTTGTCCCAAAAAGGGGTAAAACAAATTACATTTACAGCATGAAGGTTTACAAATGTACATCTGTACAACCAAGGTAAGCATCACTACTAAATTAGCAAGGCTTGTAATAAACATCGAAACGAGAGATTTGTTTCCAAACTGTAAACTTACACCTATTAACTACACGTATACAATGCATATATTTATAGGAAGCAAAAAAGCTATCTGAATATTGAATCAATCATGCTTAAATGTTGAGCTATCAAGTTTACTTTTCAGTGGCCCCTCTTCTCTTCAATAGCTATTTTTTTTTTTTTTGCTTCTACAGTGAGAAAGCAAAATAAATGCTCAACACTTTCAAAATCCTTACCATTCTATTTGCAAAATAAAAAAATACAAATCTCTACTCTTCCCGCCTTGTAAAACTGACTGTAAAGTTAATACAGGGTTCACTCCTTTTTCCAACAGTGCACTGTACTGACTGGAAGTACCACCATCATTTTTTCTCCCTCTACCTTGTACAACAATTAAATATATAAGTATATACAGCACTTGGAGTTTTTAATACATCGCTAGAGAAAACCTCAGGGCACCATTTAAAACAAAACCAACAAACCCAAACAAAAACCCCACCTGTATCCACAGCAAGTGATGAAAGCTGAGCTTTTAAAGTTCCCCTTGCTTTGTTATTCCCTACTTTTAATTTTGCTGTGCCCTGTTTATTATTTGGGTAGTATGTTGTGAACCACCAAAATACAACTTAACTTTTCAACATGTTAAATAAATGTTTATGCAGCTGATCGATCTTCATCTGGTATAAAAGACTTCACACAAAAGGGGAAAAAAATAAGGATTAATTCTATATACAACTCTATAAACCTGTTGTGCTATGATGCTGGGCAGACCTACCAGATTGCAAGCCAGTGTATTAAAAGAATACTGTACTTTTTCCCTTTAAAAACTATTTCAGTGACTTTACAAGGTAAAAATTTACAAAATATGTGACAGCTATTTTGATACAATTACATCATATACAGGCATTCTGTGCTTTGCCAGCCATCCAATCTGATAGGTCTCCGGATCAGGGCTGGAGATATTTTTTTCTTTTCTTTTTTTTAATAATTCACTCCCCAAAAATATACACAAGAATAAAAATTTTACAAATGGATGAACAAAGTCAATAAATAGATTTAAAAAAATCAGAACATTTATAGTTAAGTTGTATGTTTTGATCATTCACAATTCAATTAACATCTTTTTCCTCCATTTCTTTTGGCCTTTTACAGCATCCCATTCGGTGGTCCACCAATTGGCCCCAGATCAGCACTGTTCTTCAGGTAATACTTCTCCAGCTTGGCCAGGATGTGCTTGCCGTAGGTGTATTTACGCAGGGTTGTGATGTGGGGTCGAATCTGTAAGAAGAAACCTGGTATTTACTTTTTCCCCCCTTGAAAAATGGTAAGTAGAGGTTACTACACTTCAAAAATATTACATTAAAAAAAAAAGCCAGAAGTCTGTACTTCAGTATCTGAAGCCTTCCAGTATCTGAAGGGAGCCTACAGGAGAGCTGGGGAGGGACTCTTTGTCAGGAAGTCTAGTGACAGGACGAGGGGTAATGGTTTTAAATTGGAAGAGGGGAGATTTAGATTAGATATTAGGAAGAAGTTCTTTACTGTGAGGGTGGTGAGGCACTGGAACAGGTTGCCCAGGGAAGCTGTTGATGCCCCATCCCTGGAAGTGTTCAAGGCCAGGTTGGATGGGGCTTTGAGCAGCCTGCTCTAGGGAGAGGTGTCCCTGCCCATGGCAGGGGGGTTGGAACTTGATGATCTCTAAGGTCCCTTCCAACTCTAACCATTCTATGATTCAAAATTTTGGGAGTTCCTGGAAAGATGTAAAACTGGCGATTTGACTCCCCAGAACTAAGAGGGAAAAGGGACTGGGGGAAGCAGAGCTGCTGCAGGAAGATACTGGGCCCTGCATCAAATAGCCCAGGGCAACTGTGGCAACAGCACTTTTGTCCATATCTGCATATTCTTACGTAGAAAACGTGCCTGGTATATTAGGAAGTGTGGGAAGCTCTTTTGGGAGAACTGCAGAATGGATTTATATCAGCCAATAAAAATATAGAAAGCTGGATTTCTCTTGATTGTATTAATAAAGATGCCAGATACTACATTTTTATTATAAAAGTATTTTCACAGAAAAGCTGGTAAAAAGAGAGGCTATGAAAACCCAGCTTTTGAAACTTTTCTGTAGAGTTACATTTTTAGCTCAGTGCTCACAGATCTGGATATATTCTGCTTTAATCAAACTCCACTGAACTTAACATTTGTACATCAAGTTCTAGATGACAGAACTAGTGAGTTTTTCATCTAGAGGAGAAGGGTATTCTAGCAGGAAAATTAGTCTTGGCATTTTCTGAACCAATAAAGCTACAGACAAATGTACCTTGTGCATTATTATCTTCCGCTGAGCAGGTTCAGCCATATCAATCATCTTCTGAACGACATAGTTGGCGTACTGGTCCTTCATCATGGTGTATAAGGCACTGTGAGGACCATCGTTCTGGCAACAGACCTCATCAATGAGTAAAGCTCTTTCAGCACGAGAAGCGTGGGTGACACATTTTTCTACTACGTTGCTGAAAAATAAGACAAACACATTCTGTGACTTCAGATGTGACGTTCTTTTAAGTAGTAATTTTACATTCATCTGAACAGTTCAAGTGTCTTAACGCCACTAAAGAGTGCATCATAAGCACATCAAGTCCTGGTTTCCAAATCTTTAGTAGTGACTGAGAAAGTTAAAAGATTATACACTCCCCTCATGCAAAAAAAGTTGTTTTCTAATACTTATTATCTTGCAGGGAGACTTTCCACTGGACCTCAGGTTGCAGATACATTCTAGTACATCTATTTTGGGCGTGGGGCCTTTTAAGATACAACAGAAAAAGGCAGATACAAAGCTGCTTGATTTTTTAATAAAAGCTCTTTTCAGGAGCAAGCCTAGATCAAGAGATCATGTCAAATATTTCCTTTTGTAGAGGAAGTCTCTGACTTTCCAGATACCTCATAAGCTGGAAAGGTTATCAGTGCTTGTAAGACAGTGAAGTGATTTTGGGCCTAAATTTGTACTTTAGAAATTAAGCAAGTTCCAAGGAGAGGATTAGGAATAGTTCTATTTAGGCAGAGAAAAATAAAATCCAGATAAACTTGCTAGTTTGCATACAATCAATTTTTAAGAACAAACTCTCCCATAATGTCACAGTGCATTTCTGCTTCATGCTGCTGAGAAGGGTGGTGTCACTGCATCACCCAACATGAACTCTGAGCGTGTTTTCCTTAGCAAAAGGCACATCATCTGTGTTTCGGCAAAAAACACTGAGGGTGAGGTTTCAGGTTCTAATGTTCAGGACTCCTACAACAGTCTTTGAGACTTCCTAAGGTATAAAATCCTCATCAGGCTGAACCACCACTTTACACTTGTAAACCGCGTGGCTGGACTGACAAGACAGTCAGGAAGTCCCAGCTCATCACCACCAGTCCATCCAGCAAGTTCCAGCAGAGGTTTTCACCTGCCTCTAGGGATCCTCACACAGAGATCTGGAACCCACTTCCCTGCACTTGTGAACAAAAATTACCCCATGAACCCATGGAATCTTCTTCGTTTTGCTCGAAAATAGCATTTCCCCTTTCACTTCCCAAAATCTAGTACAAAACACCACTACCCTTTGTCTCTATAAAAACATGACATTTTAGGAGGCAAGTTACACAACAGAAAAACCAACTCCTATCATATTCCTTGTGTGACACAATAAGTAATTCCAATACTACAACTTTAAAAGGTTAGTTGAACCTTTAATATATGAAGGTTGTGCAATACCTGGCAAATTTGTGCTGACTCAGAGCTAGAACTTTTCCTCTTATTTCTGAAACTATTTTACTCTTGTCTTCAGGACGCCCGTGCTCCAGTACGTGTTGAATAACGTAATTTCCGTATTGATCCTGAAAACAAGATGACTTCAATTTTCTTTTGTGTTCATACCAAGTAATCCATACAGCTTTTATATATTTGTATAACCTTACGAATTACTACTTGCACAGATAGAAGGAAAAACACATCAACATTACAGAAACAAAGCGACGCAAGAAACACTGCAATAGGAATTACTTAACAGACCACAAATTTTACACACAAAAGGTAAATAATCTGTAAAACCAGCATTTTGCTACAGTACCTCTTATCCTCTTAAAGAAAGAAGTCCTCAAAATTAAGATCATAATTCTTTAACAGCTATTAATTCTTTAATAGCTCCCTGAACTTAAAAACCTCACGATAGTTATGTTTTAACCAGAGACTTGTATATACAAGAAACCCCTGAGAAATAAACTACTCTGTGAATACATAGCAAAAGGCAATCCTTGCTTTTTTGTGTGTGAAAATTCCTGCTAAACACTGAGTCCCTTCCAGTATTTTAAACTGATTCAATTTCAAAGCCATTTGCAACACTCTGTTTGTTTGTTTCCAGACAGGAAATCATGTCATATAAGGTCTTTTGCCTTCTTATAGGAAAGATGCCCTTTTGTGTAAGAATATGCAACATGTCTATTTTTGACAATGTATTTGTGTTCAGACATTTTCTGAAGTTACCTGAAGGACATCTGAGCAAATTAAGATAAACTCCAAAAAAGCAATCTTTGCAATAAAAAAAATATACTAATACTGAGTATTTACAATGTATATTCGAAGCTACAGGCAAAACTGTAAGAAAAAGGCTTTTTATATCTTCTTTGCCTCCCAACTTCCAAATTCATTTTCATTAAAACTATGGAAGGAAAGAAAAACAGAAAATCAATGTCTACAAACCTAGAAAGAGAGAAATGCATTTAAAACTAATTCTTAAACTAAGAAACAGGAATAAATTATGACAATAATGAAAAGCTCTAAAATGCATTAAACAATTTAAGATACACACTGACCTGCACCAGCTGCTCTGTGTGTTGATGCAGTTCTTCCAGGATTGGCAGGGTCTGCTCGGCAGTGCAGTGTTCCAGGATACGCTGAATTACTCTACAACCATATGGATGAGTTGAAAGTACAAACACCTTAAAATAGGATTACAAACCGGAGTTAAACCAACTGAAGTTTACAGATACAGCAGTATTACCATGTTCAAAATGGAACTGAACACGTCAATTATTTCTATTTTAAAAAAAGAAAAAGCTTTGCCTGCCAATATCAGGATTCCACCTCCAGTACTAGTCAAGAAAAGACAAAAATGCAGTTTTTTGTACGTCAAGGACTGCAGTTATTATACAAGTAAGAACCCAAGTTTTCATTGCAATGTTTCCAGCCTACTCAGCTGCGAAGGAAAGCCTGGAAGTATGACCCTCAGTTACGCACTGATCCCCTTCCAAGCTTTCCTTTTAACTTTTTACTTCATTTTCAAATTTTAAGACTTTAACATTCATGAAAAGGAGCTCAATTATTGTGTCTGATTTTCACTAATTTCACATTCCAGCAGGCTCCCTGTCACAGCTATAAAGTTTGTAAATAAGTATGCAAAACACAGTCAAAATCTTGTTTATTCCTTTTCCTTGTTTCTCCAGAAGCCAGGTCTGTGTTTCAGGGATCAATGCAGAAGATTTAAGAGTGAATATCATAGAATCATAGAATGATTAGAGTTGGAAGGGACCTTAAAGATCATCAAGTTCCAACCCCCCCATGGGCAGGGACACCTCTCCCTAGAGCAGGTTGCTCAAAGCCCCATCCAGCCTGGCCTTGAACACTTCCAGGGATGGGGCATCCACAGCTTCTCCAGGCAACCTGTTCCAGTGCCTCACCACCCTCACAGTAAAGAATATTGGTCAGAACTTAACACAGAATCTTGTCTGATTAGACACAGATCCAACCGATGCAGGCAGATGAAAAAGATATGCATTGTTGCATGATGTTGCAATTTTTCCATTTGCCATTTCATATCAGCTACTATTTTTTATATATAATTATGTGGAGCTGAGGATGGATGTCCAGTAAATAAACAGTGACCCTTCAGTCAAGGAGCTCTCTTTATGGTTTATAAACTGCCTCTCATCTATCCCATACACACATTTTGATGTAAAAAGACCCAACCCTACAAACACTGGAATGCCATTTATACTACTGTGTACAACAATAATTCAGGTATGGGTGTTGTGTAAAATGTGTGAGAAGGATATTGTAGGTCTTGTTAAGGAATATATTTGGCCATCCATTAAAGTAAAATCTAGCAACACAGCCAAGTGAGTAAGATTTTACAGTTCTTCAAGGCTATAAAAGTACACGTTTGTCTCAGAGCATTAAAATCTTATTTAGCTGCAGCATGTTCTCTAGCCTGCAGCACAATATCAAGCTTACATTAATATAACTTTTTTGGAAACAAAACAAAAACCCCAACCTTAAATCAACAAATACCACCCCTCTTCACTTAACACTAGCCCGTATGTAGGGAACAGATTAGTATATTTCTTCAAAGTGTTTCCTTAATGACAGACCTTAATTGGGAAACACTGAAAGACAGACTGGCAACAGAAGAAGAAAAGGGAAATTTTAATGAGGAATATATCCTAGAGAGAAGATACTTTATTATTATCATCAAATATGGCAACGTTAAAAGTTACAAAGGAAATTTGAAATGGCAAATCACAAAGCTCAAACAGAAAGCCTGGCCTTAAGCCAAATACCTCTGCTGGGGTTTAGAATACATCCAAACGGAGATGAGGCTCTAGAAAGACCCAAGAGATCCATCTTTTTACAGCATTTATAGCTTTTCCATTTTATCATCCCTTTCTATCCTTCTTCAAACCAGCTGACTGCAAAGTGTCAAACGTTATCTTGTACATGCAAATGATGGAAATGGACTGGTGATACTACCTGTCCTTTGAACGCGTCAATGATGAACTGGAGGGACTGGGGCTGAACACACTCAATACATTTCTGTACAACGTGGTTTCCATTTTGATCTTTCACACATTTTAGGACATGACCATCCAACTCTTTCACCATTTCATTCTGGACAAAAAACAAACAAACAAGATTATCCTCGTCTTTACAATGATTTCTTTTTTTTATGCCCCCCTCAAAGGAATATTCCATTTCATCCCAACTATCCAATCTCCATATTCACTGATGGTTTACTTGTGTAGCTCAGCAATCTAATTTAAACAACTATTTTAGTCCCCTTTGGGCATTTCATAATGAAAGGAACAATCAACAAGTTAAGCAAGTAGAAAGAAGGATGCAATATAAAGAAATAAAATAAAATTTAAAAAAAAAAGCATTGCTCTAACTTACAATTACCTGCTGGTCAGGTGAGATTGACTCGAGAGCTTTCTGGATGACCCGACAGCCGTACATCTGGAGGGCTAACGGCAGAACGTGACCCCGTATGCGCGTGGCTAGGGCTAGCTTCTGATCCAGGCTTCCAAACTAGAAGAAAATAAAGATGCTGTTAACAAATGAAGATGTAAATCCCAGCATGCTGCAATATTACACGTCAGAGTAAGTACTTGCACGACATATTACAGGTCAACTGTGTGCCTTGAATGATTTTCCCCTTTATATTATTGCTGGGTATATTTACCAGAAGCTTTTATATTCGAAATGCAATATTTTGTAATATTCCACATTCCAGTTACATACCTGCTATCAAATGCACGACCCCGAAAGACAACAGAAGAGATCAAAGTAATTCCTACTTGACTGTCTGTGGAAATACTTAATTGCAATAACTCCCTTATTTAGACAAATTACACCAGGCAATTTAAAGACAGATTACTGTAACGTATTAATTCAAATCAGATATTCTCTGATGTCTCAAATTTGTAGGGGTCAGAGTATTTCATATACAGTAAGCAAGCTGTAACAGGAGGGGATGAGGGGGAAAGATTTCAACCCCTGAAGTAGCTTCTTAGTAACTTCAGATGGTTTGATGGACCATTCTTACTGCGGGCACCTGGGGAAATCTAGAAACACTTGGGTTTTGCAGAGCAATATCTTAATATTTTTTCACTCAGGTTGTATAATTCAACCAACCTTTTTCAGTAGTAGCTAATTCCTGCCCATGTTATTCCCTCCCTAGTGCTACTACAACCTTCCGTGCTGCTCCATCCTAAGCAAAGCAGATACCAGTCAAGGTTTATAAAACAGCACCCATAACCCTGTTCCCAGATCCCTACACAAGCTCCCGAGCTGGCACAGTGCAAGAGGCCACAGAGAAGTGATCCCTTGGACAATCAGCTGGGTGGCACCAGCAATAGTCATGCAGCACGGCTACGAGCTGTCAACACTCTCATCTGTAGTCATCTAAGACTGAAGAAAACTCAAATAGCTTTGCCTTCCTACTCCCTTCCCACACTGAAGGCCTGGCACAATTTTTTCCTGAGAATGCTTCCACTTAAGATGAAAACAGCCCATTGACAATGATTATCTATGGATCCAACCAACCTAACATTATGGAATAAAACAACTGATGACCCTTGAGCGAGATCAAGATCTCATCATGGGTCAGCCACACTTTTCAGAAGATATTTTGCTTCACAAAATCAAATTAAAAAAATACCAAAACCTCAGTGTACTGTTTCACAGCTTTACCCACTAAGAACTACATTCCTGTTAAAGTAACCACTTTACTTCTTACTGGACATTTTCCAGCTTCATCCTCCATCCACCCAGTCTCACTTTCTTATGGTCCTTGATTTAAAGCACTCTATGCTAGATACCTTTACTACATATGACTTTTTCCAGGACAGAGGTATTACTTTTTCTTCTGTTAGTCAAATCTTCAAATCTTGTAACTTGCTGACGAGGCTTTTTTTTTTCCTTCACCCCAGTTTTTACACAAAAAACAAAGCTGTTTTAAATACTAGTTTTAGGGGTATCGTAAAATACAGCCAATTATTTCTCAAAATTCTTCTTCCTCAATAAGTTTTATGTGAGCCTCTTCATACACAACACTGGATGAAGCTCACACAGCTATTTATTGGGGTGCAAAAGCATTTTCCGGACCCGCACTTTACCAAAATACTTTTTATTGGTTAATGCATCTTTCAAATCTTTACGTTCCCTCATCATCTGCTGAAAACCTCCTTAAATTACAGTAAACAGCTTGCAAAGCCTGAGTGTATGGGCTGCACGCTCACCAATGTATTGTATCACCAGCATAAAGAGAAACTGTGCCTGTTATGAAGGGGACATAGAGCAGAAACCACACGTGCACTGATACATGCTTGGGTTCTGTGGTAAAAAATCCAGCAGAATTCTGCTACAATGTTAAGAAAAAAAAAATCAGTTGAATTTAATCAGATTTTACGGTGTTTCATTCTTATTTCTGTTCACACACTTAGGGTTGTGCTTACCTCAAAGAACTTCTGTATTACATAGTTTCCAAACACATCGGTCATCAGTTGATAGGCTGCTTGCAGGATCTCGTTAAACACCATCTGGCGCTCAGCTGGAGTAGCTCGCTCCAGCTTTTGCTGTATAAATCTATGCAAAAAAACCCAAACCCCTCCGTTATGCTTTACATAAAGGGCAGGAAAACCTCTCAAACGCCATTTCAATGAGACACCTCAAAACTCTAAATCAAGTATTCAATGTTTATAAAACTTATTAAAATGAAAGTAGCGCCTTGCCATATAAAATGATATCTTTTAGTAAAATGATACTTAAAAACTTTCATTTGAAAAGCATCAAAGATGAAAAGAATGACAACAACTAAGTACCTGGTGATGTATTGATGAAAAATGGGGTTTACATTCCAGATGCCAGATATTTTGTTTTCTTAATCAACACCTTTTTGATACCTAAACACTAGAGTTTACAAGTCTAGTTACGAGGCTATTTCTACACCGAGAACTTCTACAAGCAGCTAAACGTGTGCTGCTTCTATAATGAAATTTCCTAGAGAAGAAAAAGGTCAGTGTAAGAGCACGTGCTCCAATTAATGCCATGCTTTCTAGTAAGACAACTACCATCTCATCCAAATGTTTAATGTCAATGTAACAGCATCAAAGCAGCAAAACGTTATTAAGCTATTAACTTTACTAGAATAATTACCTAGAACCATGCTGGTCTTGGGAAAATTCAACAATATGTCCCACAAGGTCTCTCAGTTGCAGATTGGGGAAACGATTGTTTCGGAAATCTTCCAGCAACCGACTACGTCCAGAAGGCATAATATCAGACCTACTGTAACGGAGGCGTGAAGGAGGGAAGAGCTGACTGGTGGAGCTAAAAAGACTGGAGGTACTTGCTGCACTGCGATACTTTGCTTCGGCTCCAGGTGCTGCAGAAATATAGCGACCACTACCATTTGTCAGTCCTCCTACAAGGAAGCAGTTCCGTCAGTAAAAGCCATCAAGGAAAACAAGCAGCAGCACAACAGTAAATGTACTACTACAACTACGGGTACACCCTGGAGCCAAAGAAACCAACAGCGGTGTCTTGTTATTTGTATTTACCTCATTAGGGCTGGAGGAGTGAAGATAGCTTTATCTTCCAATAAATAAAAGCATTCTCCTCCTCATTTTGATTTAATGTGAAGGGCACCAGGGAAAGAAACATCATGAGAGGCATATAAGAAAACAGGTGAAGTGAGCACCCACTCAGGCTTACAGAAACTTTAGAACTGGGTGGGCCTTAGCTCACAGTGGGCAGATTTCCACTTCACAGGTAATACTGACTTAGAGCCTTGTTAGCAGGCTGGAAGTTAGCCAATTGTTTCAAAATAGACCATGAAATCTGAACTACCCTTCAATCCCTACTGAGACACCTTTCCAATTTATCTTGTGAAAGGGCACTTTTGGGGAGGCACACACGGCGCCTCATCATGCTGTACCTGTTCTGCAGGACATTTAATGACCTCAGCATCCCAGGCTTTCAATTTGGTACTTCCTGTAAGCACTAAATATGCCAAATTTCAAACCAAGTAGCTAAGAATGCTCTACACAATTCTAAACCAACCAAAAAGACATCAAACTGAAGCTCCTTTTAGAAAACTGAAGTCCTTCCTTGCTGCAAAACATTCACCACTCACTACGTTTTGTCTTTCCTTACTTTCTAAGAACTGAACTGCCTTCCTATTTTGTGGTCCTGCTCATTTTTGCTGGTGATTCCACCTACAGCTCTCATCACCCCACAGTCCCGTAAATTTCTCCTCCCCTATCCCTCTCTCATCAGTTTCTGTCACTCTGAAACCCTCCAGTAGCCTCCCTCCTCTCTGCTTTAGCACCAGCAGCAGTTACCATAATAAACATGCAAACAAAGCATCCCTTTAAAATCATACTGGAGTTGGGAAAGATACCACTAGTATACTACAAGCAGAAATATTCACCAAGAATTCCCACCTAGAAACCTCAACTCTACTACTTTGAAAGAAATCCCAGCCTAAAATGACTGACTCTGAACTGGAAAAAGAAAGCATTTTCAGTTTCCCTACAAATTATCTAGAAAGTGACACAGTAACTGAAAGCCCTTTCAAAGCCAACAGAAGGAATCTCTACATTTGAATTTAAAACAATTTGCAGTATGTGCTGTTTGAATGGTGCTCTATTACAAAATCAATTAAAAGAAAAAAAAATAATAATAAAAAGGAAATCAGCTGACAGTGCCCCAGCCAAGCCTTCTTTGGGCTCCAAGAATTTATGAGGCCAGGCAACAACAGTGTTACAGTGGGCTGATAATGGATTAATGGTATCATTTTTTGAAAGGTCAAATTGCAATACCAGAATCTGAGATGTTAGTGCTCTGCAAGACGTACCAAGCATCACATTTATTGCACTGTATAGGATTATGCCCTAAAAAAGAAATAATTAGTATTTATTTCACAATTAGTTTTCAAAATTCAGTGGTAAGAATCAGTAAAGAATCAAGTAAATACTTTATGTCCCACACCACCTTTCAAAAAAACACTAAGTTGTCTTTTAAGTTAAAGTATCTTATTTACAGCCAGAAAAATCAAGGTTTTAACAATTATTTTCAGCTTCCATTGACAATCACTATCGCCAGAAGAGCCAGCAGCAACACAATACTAATGGACCAAAAGAAAAATAGAAACCCAACGTTCTGCAGGTGAAGCAGGATGCAGAGGGATGCTCTACAGCCATTTCTCTTCTAGGAGCAGCCTTCTACAGAACAAAAATCGTGGTATTTCTCATCTAGGTTATTTAAATACATGAATGCAATGCAACCCTGCCTGTCAATGCTGTGTAGTCATACTATTTAGTGCCACCAGAGGGCAGCAAAGCCCCTGGAAAAGGAAGCCTTCCGGGCTTCTCTCCCTTGGTACCATCTCATTGATCCACTCATCATACGCTGAATTCCGTGCCAGGAAAACTACCAAGAGGGTAGTTTTGAAGACATGCTCACAACAAACTGCACGGCTTTAATTACTATAAACCAACACGGAACTGCACATGTGAATCAGGAATTGATCAGGAATTGTTTCAGCTTTGTTTTGCCTTTTTTTCCCCCCCTAACTGAGCCTTCATGTTAAGCATTAATTCAATGTGACAATTTGTCCAGCAGTTAAAACAGAAATTAAGAAACTTGGTAGCTTTTAACAAATATGCTATGTATGTGTAGTAGAACTGCATGTATACAATACATTTCATGCTCACAATTATTAAGCCTTCCGTTGTTCTAATTTGGGAACCATCTCTTTTTAAGACCTGTAAGACGACTACCCTGCGACTGGGAGACTCCCGTCTGGCCTGTGAAACTACTCAGGACGATCAAGTTCAGCAGGATCATAGTTCAGGAAGGCTGAAAGCACATCCACCGTGCCTAGAAGAACCTGTCATACTTCAAAAGCACAGAGAAAGCGTAACCTTGTAAAACCCTGGACGCTACTACAAAAAAAACAGTAATTTAATAATAGGCAATTAAGCGTTTCTTCTCATGTAACCTTTTATTCCAGCAGTGTTAGAGCTCAGTAGCAACTTTGCAGATCTGAAAAATAGTAAATCCCTCAAAATAAAAGCATAATATCATAGATACTTATTATATGCAGGTATACTCTTGTATACAATGGTCTATTTTCTGAAATAATTGTACTCATTACTTTCTCAGTCCGAAACCACCAAAGCGTTAGTGTGGACTTAAGGACACCTGGTCTCCTTCCTGAAAACTTTGAATGTGAACAGCTTAGAAATGGAAAACTGAAATCTGTATTCTCAGTATCCCAATCCTCCTGGTTAGCATACTGCAAGGTAACAGCCCAGGTCTTATAAATTACTTGGAGAATACACCCTACAGAGTAATGCTCCTAGTCTAAACATTTCTACAAACTCTACAAATTTAAAAGACCATTATCAGCCATCAGCACAGCCACAGAATTACAAACCACCGTGGAATAAAGTGTGCAGCTCATTCTTCAGATAATCACTTGGCTATCACTGCTGATGTCAAAAGACAAAGATCTCCAATGCAATAAATAACAAGAAGTAGTTTTACAGCTTAATTGAGCTTAAATCCCTATGGCTAGTCCATAGGGACAAAGAGGCACAGAGAAATAAAAGTGATACAGACCACCTACAACAGCCTTACTAAGCTTCAAGGACATAAAGCACACTAAATTTCTAACTCCTTAACATGGACAGCATATTTACTGTAAAGGAGAACATGAGAAAATATTAAAGACTAAACCTAGGCACATTTCTTTTGATAGCATTAGTCTGTTAGTACTTATAACCAAAGTCTTTCTTCAGTCATTTCTAACCGAGACATAAACCAGATCTAGTGCTCAGTACCAGCAATGCTATTTTCTAGTAAATTACGTATGAGTATATAAACACTTTAAACTTGATTTCTGCAAAGCATTTGTTCATCTGTGAAAAAGTAGCTTCAGCTCATCCTCAGCTAAAAAACCCATCTTCATATGGAAAACAGAATTACACCTATATATGCATGTGTATTTTATGAATTGATGCTTCTGATGCCTGGCTTATGGAAGCCCTGCAGAGTAGGGACACAGCAGAGGCAACACAAAGGTCCCCACACTGTCTTGCCAAGGGGCTTCTACTCCTACCCAGAACGACTGACCACTTCTGAAGATAAAACATCATCCATCTAAGCTCCTGACCAAACTGGCTTGCAACACACAGAAAAGAACCTCCTCCAAAAGCCCAGATTTTAAGAATCCTACTCTACACCAAACTCTTAAAATGCTGCAATGTACCATCAAACAGACTGAGCACTACCAATCCAAAAGGATTTTCTTTCTAACATAGGAAAAATACTTCCTCTTGCAGTTTTTTTGTCACTGGGAGTGAAAGGGTAGTTCAAATTCATGACCTTACTGCTCCAACTGATTACAGTAAAGCAGCAGTTACAGACAACTGACAAATCCCTTCAAATACAGGAAAACCGACACTAGAACAAAGTAATCGGCACATTCCTATTTTTAAGGATGTTGGATAAGAGTTGGTGAGAAGAGATTAAAAAAAACAACAGTAAAATACCACAAATTTCTCCTAAAATTGGTCTTAAGCTACAAATTGCAGCAGTGTCTGACAAAGGGGTTATAAATCCATGCACCCTTTCCCAGTTTTGTGCTCTGGTGGCTGAAACAGGAGCAACCGAGTTTGATGCCCATTTTAAAACAGGAGTTAAACTTAGCTGAACCTGTTGATACAAGCAGGCAGGACAAGTTTTGAAGGTGGAGGGAGAGCTGGATTTGACAGGCATTATCAGAATACCAATGGAAACTGCGTGTAGCCATGAACTTGCAATGCTGTTCTACTCTGAAAAGTGACTGCACGATAATTGCATCCTTCTTGAAATGCACTCCCTGATTGATTTCAGGTATAACTTCTCATTTGGTGAGAAAGCTTTACCTTTCTATTTGTACTTTTTTTATATGTGAGAACAAAACATATGCTTCCAAGAGTAGTTGATGAATAAATAAATACACCAGAATAAACTTAACAGGACAAACAATTAACTGCAGAAAAAATTATCACAGTTTTGTGAAGGTAAAAATCCAGAAGACCTTTATCTGCAAATTTTAAGACTGATCTGGTAAGGTAGTAAAAATTTCACCTGTAATCAAGGTCCAGTTCATTTGGAAGATGTTGGAAGCCAACAAGGTTATGTCAGTTTTCAGAGTACAACTGTACATTCTGGCCTTTACACACTGATCTAGTACATGATTTTAACAAACTATTGTGCTTAGTTCACACTGCCAAACAGTCTGAAATAGATTAAAAACAGTATCCAATGATTTCAGCTGATAGAGGTCACCCTCTATACTGACTGCAGCTTATTTTCTCAGAGCTGAAAACAGTTTTTAACAATCATCAAATGTGAAACAACACAAAACTTTAGAGATGTTTTGAATTTTAGATAATGCCTTCCAAAATTCGGTTTAAGTATAGTTTTCAGTAATATGAAAACTATCGTGAGAGTACTCTGAAAAGAAAGAAAGAAAAAGATTTCCATGATAACCCCATTGTCAGATGTTCAGAACTTTCTCAAAAGCCTCCATTTGGGCTGAAACTTTCCATGCTTGGTCTCAGCCCAAAGGTGCACTTTGTAGACCTGAAAAAGGAAAAAAGGTAAGTAAAAAAAAATAAAACGTGCTGAAACATCCCCCTGCCCAGTTTTACTTTGGGTATTCAGCACTTAACCGTGAAGGAGATACTGAACTGTAAATGTAATATATTTAAATTACTTTTAACCTTGCTACACAAATCACTCAGGCATTTCTCACTTAGAGTGTATTTTGGCAGTCACTTTTACATTTTGTCCTGTTTTATTTGCACTAACACAGGTGAAGGGGATCAGGTTGCCCATTACATGCACAGAACTGTGCACTGAACGGTTACTGGAGCAACTGGCAACTCAATCTTAAAATTATACCCAGTTTCGTTTTATGATTTTAGCCTCCAAATTAAATAGCCACAAATATTTGCAGCGAAAAAAGGGAAATTTTATCAAGTATCCTCATGTTAGAGGCACTCTCTTATAAAGATACTATGGGCTGTGGTGGGTTTTCTTTAAATTATTTTTAATTTTCACCTTTTGATATTAAAATAAGGTTGAGCTCTCACATCATATAACCAGCTCAAACAATTTCTGAAAGATTGCTATCATCATTCCTTAAAAAATACATCTGATAACAGAGAGCCACCACTGACAAAGTCTTTGCTACTTCTTTCACAAATGCAATTATTTTTTTCCCCACCAGCCTGGTGATAAACCAATGTCTTCCTGGCAGAGCACCTGAGCCAGGAGGCTCACGATTCAAAAAAAAAATCACCTTTTGATACATTTTACATTGAGAGCTTTGCTCACTTTTCTACTCTATCATGGTAAGGGCCAGTAGTGAAATTCAACCTCACTGTTAAAAGCAGTATCATTTTAAGAAGTCTTTAGAGTGGTAATATTCTGAAGTAGAAACAAAAGTAATGCACCTTTGCTTGTCATGCTGTAGAAACATAATACAGAAAGGACCACCAATAAGTCTTTACTGGGCTTTCTAGAGGGCTTCTGCAAGGGAAGGAAAATCAGTTGTTGGCCCGAAGCTGCCAAAGGCTGAGTGCCCTCCGCTGTGAGTCTGTGACCATCTGAGGAACGGCCCCTCTTCATCACAAAACAGCAAAGGTAACGTGACATCTCATATGCAACATATATTTTACACACAGAAATACATACACACATACAAACAAAAAGTGGTTTTTTGTTGTTTTTTTTTGTTTGTTTTTGATTTTTTAATTATTTTTTTTTTTTTTTTACCTAAACTCAAACTGGATGAGGATCCATGTGATGAAAGTGATGGCGGTGGCGTAAGTGAATGTCCTGGCGTTTGGCTTGGCAGAGGCATGCCTATTGGACTTGGAGAGGAGGAAAATCCCAGACTATTGTAAAAAGGCTGCCCTATGGGTGCTAGGCTGCTACTAGATCTTTTGTACAAGTCAGAGCTAGTAGATAGAGAATCTCTCCTTGTGGCACTACTACTTGCAGAACTGCCAACTGAAGAAGAAATAAAAAGACCCTAATTACACAGTGTCAACTGAATAAAACCTATCCCCAACTACAGCTGGGCAACAACAGATGCGATCACAATAATTACAGCAATCGTTATGACAAAGACAATCACTGTGATAACCACACATGCTTTTAAGTAAATGTAAGTGGGTATAAACATACCACTGATAAGTAATTTCACCAATGTCCACGTCTTTCAACATTTCATTCTAGACTTCTCACAGAAACATCGCAGTACTTTGTTTTAACCGCCTGGCTTCAGGCTTTGGGACAAACATGGAATTTAGGAGATTTGATTACACTGTCACTTTACACAATAAATTACTCTAACAGTATTTCCACTACACTCTTGGATAATTTTTTTTCTCACCACTAATTATTAGCCAGATGGCGATACTTGATTTCTGAAAAAAGGCTAGAGACAATCTGTGGTTGTTAAGGGTTCAGAAAATAACCCACATTGCTGTTCAGATGTTCCTGAACATTCTTTTGTTTTTCAACCCCTCATCTGTAGGAAAAAAATGACTACTTAAAATTCCCTATGAGAATTATGGTTCTCAAAGAAGTGATTTGAAAAGATATTATAAAGGAGGGATAGGCTAAGAAGAGCACAAGAAGCAGAGCAGAGAGAGGAAAATTAAGGTGAGAAACTGAAAATGTGATTTTACTGCTACCAGTATTTCTGGAAGTCAAATTAGAGTAGCAGCTTTGGTAACAGTGTATTATGAAGGACTGGTTATCCTGCACAGCATCATTCAGCAGGGTGATGAATGCTCTAGGATAAATTAGGAGAACAATAAAAAGTTTTTAGAACTGTTAAAGTTCTGGTATCTGTTGCATACTCATGAAACGTTACAGTCCCTATTTTAAATGCTGAAACACTGTTACAGTCATGAACAAAACCAAGATGCTTCATAAGATGAATTTGGAAAAGTGATTTCCACTTCAGCTTCAAAAAGGCCTTCCCTTCAGAAAGGGAAAGGTCAGAATTTGAACTTCCATAATCTTTACTCTCATCAGGTACCTTCCACCAAAGCCGGCACCACAGCCCAATATAAAGGTCTCCTGATACTTCACATTTTAAGGCACTTACTTGTTTTCTCCTTACATTAGCAACTTGCCCAATACTTTTCATAGCAGGTACCTGCCTGGACCAAACTTCTCAAAGACATTCTGCGTAAACAACACAGCACTTTCAGAAAAAGAGGCAAGGAAAGATGCTTTATCCTTAGCAAAATAATCCATCGAACAATTGTTTGAGAAATTAATGCTTTAATATACCCAGACCAATGTGCTAGCAACAGGAGACCTTTCTTTTCATTCTCTTTTTGATTGAGCTCAAAAATCTTAGCAAAATCACAGTTCATCCAGATTCAGCAGAAATCTGCTGCAGAGTCATAGCTGAAAACTTCAACTCCTGTCCATACATGGCACATCTGAGATGCTGATAAAGGCTTCCCCTGCCACTGAACTTCTGTGTGCCATGCCAAAAAATGGGCTCTGAAATTGCTGTCCAAGATCCCAGTTTGTGTTTGAAAGGTCCACCAAGGCAGTGCAGGAAGAGAGATAGGTCAAACAAAGGAGCCAACAAGGAGACTACAAGAAAAGTGGCAAGCACTTCCAAAGTCAGTGGGACTGAGGATGAAAAGGAAGCAGATCTGAAGAAAAGTTAGGCTGTAGAAGGTATATGTGATCATGGGGCAAAAAGACTGGAATAGTGAGCTGATGATGGGAACATCACACAATACAAGCAGAAACAGAAACAGTATTTAGGAGGGGGGGGTGGGAAGCAGGAGATAAATGTTGCCTAGATTGGGAAGGAAGACATACTGGAGGAGAAGCCAGAAGGAAAATATACTGGACTAATTAGGCAAGGAGACTGAGAGTGAGAAATCAGAAGAGCAAATTAAGGCAACAGTGGAAAGAAATCTTAAGATTTGAGAGTAGCTCTACAGGTTCGGGCTCAACTGGTGAACAGTAATAACAACGCTACGTGATGGATTGTTATTTTTCCAACTACAAAAAAAGCTAAGCAAACTTTAGCTTGCTTTCAGGGTTTCTTACTCAGCTAAATTACTGCAGCTTAACAAATGACTGTGAACCAGCTGAGCTGCATTTTAACACACACACACAAGCAAAGCTCACAGAAACCAGAAGATAATTTAAATTAGCTGATCCCTCTTCCCCACTGCCTAAGCTGATGCAAGTACTTTACACTTGTTACAAGCCAGAAGTAAGCATCTGGAAAGCTGGTGCAGTTCATCTAATTCTTAGTTACCTGTTAAGCTGCAGTAACTCAACCTTTAAAATGGAGTATGAATAACTTTGTAATAAAAGAGCAGAAACTGTAAAGTACATACAGTCATTTATAGGGTATGCTCGCCCCTTCCTGGTTTTTTGCTTTATTGTTCAGTCATTCAGACAGAACACGCTCATCTTTGAGATTTTTTGCAGAGCTATTTCTTTTTTTTCCTCACTGCAACAACTGAAAACATAAGGGCAAGATCTGCATTGCCATCTGTCAGTCTTCATGGCTCTATTTTAACTGAAATTCAACTTTTTCAACACACTAAGGGGAGTTACAAAGAAGCTGTAACTTTGGCGAGTAAAAAATTAAACTTGTTTTTAATTTGCCTAGACACCTTTTGTGTGAGTATTCACCTGTGCAATTCAATTTGTATATACACACAGCTTAGGAAGTCCTTAAAAAAAATTGTCAGGAAGCATTTTTAAGTGATTATGGCAAGTTGAATTTATACTTGGCAGACGGGCACTTTCAATACACTTTTATTCCAATAACGCTACTAAAAATATTTCAGGTTTAGACAGCACCTTTCATCAGCACTTCTCAAACTGCAAAAGCACAGCTTCCTGCTTCCCTGTGGAAACTACCCGGCTAATTAAACCACCTAGGAGTCTGTTGCAAAAATTCAGCCTATGCTGTCTATGCTGAAGGCTTTGGACAAAGCTCTGGAACTCACCTTTGTTACAAGAAAAATGCTTAATCTCCTGTGCCAGAGAGAACTACACTGATTCTTCTTAAGTAGACACAGCTAAAATTTGTATTCTATGGAGCTCCTTGTCATAACACTGGATAAAGACTTTTATGACTTAAAACTATTCTATCTAGAGACTTAAAATGGGTGCACTGCATCAAGCATGCAGATATACTTATGATCGTTGTCTATCAATGAAATGAAACTGTACCTAGAGTAGAATACAGCTGCTAAGAATTCCCTGAAATCCTACAACTCACTCAGGACAAATTATATTACAAACCCCAGCACTTGGATAGCACAACTATTTTGTGAGTAAGATTTACCTACTGTAGTATTAAAGGGAAATTAAGAAGCTCTACATGGCTGAGCAGCCTCTACTTTTTTTATTATTATTTATTTTGTTTTTCAATTAGAGATGGTACGTTTAGAGTCTCCTACTCCACTCTTTAAAATATTAGAGATGATCAGTGTAAAACTTGATTCTGATTTCCCAGCACTAGTTCTGTTAAAGTAAATAATTTTTCAGATTATTTTGTGAAAAACAGCACTGCACTAGTAAGGCAGTCTATTTAATGTCACCAGGTATCTTGTTTTAACACTGATGGCCATACTTTTCCTTTTGTTTTTCCATAGATAGAGTTATCTTGCAACAATCTTTCATTAAAATAAAATTATATTTTTTTTTAAAAATTAGTTCCCTTGGGGCATTTAACTTTAAAAGAATATTGTTAGAATTCCTAAGTTTCCCCCCAGATTCTCCCCATCTGCAAGCTAGACAAGATTATAAACTTGCTCCACTGATTTCACTAAAATAATAATAACAATAATGATAATAAGCAATTCAGTGCTGTAACTTAAGAGATCAATCAAGGAAATATTCTTCACAAAATGTATTTCTCTTGCCTGACTGAGTCTAAAACATAATAAAACCTACCTTGCAGGGTTAAAACTGTGAGAATAAGAAATTTCTGCTATAGAACAGAAACATGATGGCAACATTTATTTTTTTTTTAAACACAAATGCATTAATAATATTGAGGAGCATCTGCTGAAATAATTTAAGGCCCCAAACTTGCACAACTGTTTAAGCTTCAATGTATCCATGATTAAACCTACTGAAGGTAACAAGGGTTATTCTTGGGTATTAAGTCTTCCCATTTTATAAATGCTATTAAAAATGTTACAGTAACTAATGCTTTGATATTAGATCAAATTTAGAAAGTCATATTCTATTTATTTTGTTCAAAAATTAGGGGGTTTCCTGACATAAAAATTACAACAACAACAAAAAAATATTTCAAAAAGTCATTAATTGTTATTTTAAACAGAGAATGAAGACTTCCTTGAAAATAATAATAATAAAAAAAGCTTACTAGAAACAATAACAAACTTCCGGGGCAGAGTTCAATGATCAATATGGAAAAGTATTTTGGAGATACCTACGACTACAGGATAGTCTTTAAAAACACATCTTGCATACAGAGCCCAACTGAAATTTAAAATACCCCTTTTTTTCCCCCCTATAATTTGTTTTAAAGCAGATTAACTTATTTTGGCATTCTTTCTAGAAATGTATGTGTATATAATATGGCTGGATACAGATAATTATTTTTTTGCTAAACACAGAAGTCTCACAGAATTTCCTCACTATATTAACAACCTACCTGATGAGCCAAATCCACCAAGTGCGGAGCCGATAGCTGCTCCTAAAGAGCTGCTACTTCCAAAGCCAAGGGATGTGCTTCCTGGTTGGCCAGGACCATGGGAAAAAAGGGAACTGCTCTGGGAGTTACTGGTCAAAGAGTTACTGCCATAAAATGAATTGGATTGTAGGCTACTATTTGTTTGCTGTTGCTGTTGTTGTGGCTGGGCACCAAGTGGCCGAAATAGCCCGTTCGTGGCTCCCGTGAGATTGTTTGCTGTTCCTCCAGCTGAAGCAGCTGCAGCTGTAAAACACACGTTTTCAATCATAATTACTCTCTCAAACATTGCTGATGGAAAATGGACTATTCAGATCTAAACTGTATTTTCTTGAAGCCCTCTTTAACAAGCAGAAATTCACATATTAAAGGACTACAAGAGATTTTATAGTATTACACAGTTTTAATTACCTGAGGGGGAATTAAAAACAAGACAGCATACTTTGTAGGCTAATCAAGGCTGTAGAATTGTCAATGTAATTGAGGAATTTTTCAGTGTAAACATATCAGACATTACTGTTTACTGAACTCTACTTTTATATCCAAAGTTGCAACAGCAGAGTTGCAGCTAAGAGTCACTCAAAGACCTCTTCAGCTACTCATGTCAGAAGCGAGTTCTGCATAGAGAAATAAGCTTATACTTAAAATCTAATTTTCTGAACAAATTCATGTAATTAATCTGGTGTTTGTATTTTGGAGTTTAATTTAACAAATTAAATAAATACAGTGGTTCAGTAAATTAGTACCAGACCTTATCACTGCTAACAAGAGAAAAAGAAAACTAGAGACTTTAAATATAACTAATTCTCCTCTTCTGCTGTCCATTCTATAGTTTTTTTCCTTGCCACACTTTTCAGGAGAAAATTCTTTGCAGAGAAAAGCATAGCAAGGCCCCAGAGCACTCCATCATCTTCTGCCAGGCCGAAGCAATGAAATGATGCTTCCTAGAGGACACCATTCAGGGGACTGATGAGAAGTGCATGTTATATGCATGGGGAGACGAAAGGGGAAAATGTTCGTATCTGACAAGCAACAACATTTGCAGAAACACTCCTGTATATATGTATGGGGAGAAGACTGTAAATTCAAACAAAAACCAAAAAAAAAAGGAAAAACTACATCTCTGAGAAACAGCAGTGCCTCTCAGAGGAAGGGAGATGATGGAATAAGAAAGAGAGCACATACGGTATACCCTTCACAACTAGAAAACATCACAGATGCATACAAAAATGTATCAACAGTATCTCACACTAATGATAAGATTCAGTACAAAAGGTGTAAGAAGCCTCCACGCAGGATCAAACACCCACCTGCTTGAGCTGCTGCAGAACTGATGATAACAGGAGTTGAGGCCACCAATCTGACTGGTGCTCCGAGGCCAGTTCTCGCTCCAGGGCCTACTACTAAGGCACCAGTCTGATCGTAATAGGCAGTGGGAGCTAGTACTTGGTAGCCTACACGACACAGAAGACAAGAATTAGTAGTACAGACAGTCTCATACAGTCAGTATTTCTGCTCTCCTTGAAATACTCTGACAGCAAGCTAAAAGGGGAGGAAAAGCATTTCTGCCACCTTGCCTTAGAACCTCAACTGGACGTCAAAAGGAAAAAGTGACCATCGTACAACAGTGTGACAAAAACTTATTTAGGGATGCTCTACATATCTTTTTAAAACTAGAACAGCTGAATTGAGTAGTCTAAGTTGAATTTTATTTTCAAGGTCAAAAAAGTAAGCTTCTAACACCAGAGTGAGAAAGCAGAGGAACAATACAATTTGCCATAGTTGGACCACTATCAATCCAACTTCTTTCAGCTATTTAAGACTTTCTACATTTCTCCTGTATTCCTTTGCACATGGAAAATGTATTGAAGCCTGAACAATTAAAGGGCTGAACTAAATACAAGTTTGGCATATATACATTACCTAACGATGCTTAAAAGTCTATCTAGAAAACACATTAAGAAAGGAATGTTCCATGTGCAGGAATACCTGGCACCAGTCAGTGTCACAAAAAAAAAAAAGCCAGACTGTAATCCAAGTATAATTTAATTCAGTTGACAGTTAGGAGTTGGAACTAGGGGAGAAAAAAGGAGGAAGAACTGAAAAAGGAGAAAAGCAAGCAGTAGGAAGGAAAAGAGGATATAAGATATGAATGAAGGAATGCAAGGTAGACAAAAGAAACAAACGCCCTTTATTTAGGACAAGAGCAACAGAATTAATTTTAAAGCTCTGACATAATGAAGTAGAAGAACTGGAATAAGAATCTCTAAAATATGGAAGACAATAGGATAATCTAAAGAAAGGGTGCTGACAATGAAACGATAATACTGTCTAATTTTTAGCATGGCTACTCTTTAGAAAAGCAATAATACAAAACCCAGCAAAATTTCAATATGCCTCCCCTGCCCAAATATACAATAATGTTATTAAGAAAAAAGCCAAGATTGCAAAAGTCACACATCTATTTTTGTACTAGAAAGAACTGAGATTCTGCATTCTATTTTAAGTCAGTTTCCATGTATGTTCAGAACTAGGTCTGGCAGAGTTCTCTCTGAAATAAATATGGACCTGAACATAAAGACCTGGGCCTCTAAATTCCAGGTGAGCACCTCAATCACATGGCTTTTAAGTCGTAGTTTTAAAACAACTATGTAATTTCTTCTGCCTGGACACCTTGCTCCAAAATCAAAGCTGGAGACACCATCTGCCTGGCGGTTATGATTCTCTGCAGGGAAGCTGGAGACACAGGTTTAAATTCTCTCCCCCTAAGAAAAATCTGAAGATACAAAGGAGATCCAGGTATTTACTGAACAAGAGAAAAGTGATGAAAATCCAGATCTTTAGGTTCAATTCACGGGTTCTGGAGATGAATGCACTTTACTGGTTATGAATGCTTGTCATTTCTATCATTCCAAACCCGTTTGTTCTCACCGCTCACTACTACTTCTGCATTCCAGGGGCATCTACCTCCTCTCAACCACCAGCTGCACAGGAATACAGTTGTCCTCCACAGCGTCTGCTTGAAAGTTTGGCTAGTTAAAAAACAACCAAAATCAGGTTCTTACAACTGAATCAGTTAGGAAACTTTCGCTGCCTCTTCCACCTAACAAAATGGTGCCGTGCTGCTCTACCACCTTCCCCACTAAGGAAGATCACTGCATTTCCAAGGTAGGGGAAGTTGGGAGCGACTGCTATAAATCTGTAAAGAGTCTTAGAGTATTAGAAGATTAGTGACACAGCAGGAAAACTCTTTGTAATACCATACACATTCCAGCATACATTAACAATGTTAATTAGTAGTACCTACAAAATCTCTACTTCTACTCATAGCACCAATTGATAACACCATGTTGGTCCTACCATTTGTTACTGTCATGTAAGACCCACTTTTCAGAACTCAGAATTGGCTAAAACTTACCAGTATTTATCCTGTCCATCCACCCTCTTCAAATGTTCAAAGCCATGGATAATGCTACAGCTGCCTAAAAAAGGACTGACCCTGTAGATACAATCTACACTCTTGTGCTCACCTGAAACTAATACATAGCACTTCCTAGGACTTCAGACCCACAATGTAAACAAGCCCATTTTCCAATGTAAAATACCTGGGCGGGGGGAAAGAACCTAAAGGATAACTTCCACAGAATTGCATAAACTAAATTTACTGGGATTAATACTAATGCAGTTAGAAATTCTAAAATAACTGACTGTTACAACTGCTGACTTAAAAAAATAGAAGCACTTGCACTTGCTCTTTGCTTTACAAAATGCCCAATTTTGTTTTGTACTTCCTTGCCAGTATCTTATCTGTGATGCTACTGCCAAACAGGTCATTTAGAATTAGTAATTATAAGCTTGGTCATTAGCATTAAGATACCACCCATCACAGAAGGTTCAAGCTATGCATGAGAACTGATGGGTGCACTTCTGCCTTCCTACACTCTGAAATGAAGATATTCTGACCTGGAATAAGTCTCTCAGCTTTCTACTCAAATCTACTAAGACAAAGCACTGAGGGCTATCCCCTATCTCCTTGTTTCATTTTTTATTACTTCTCCCTCACGTTGTTGTCTCCCTGTGGCTGTGCAATTTCCCCTCTGAAGTAACAACTATCAAAGCTCATTTCAGTGCCTTCATATTCAAGCTTACTGTGGTCTTTAACAGCAACCAAAAACCTAAAACATACTCTTTGCCTCCTAATCAGTTCCTAATCACACCTTTTATTTCAGAATTCAACTGCTCTATCTACACTTACTGTCTCCAGATCAGCAGGGAACATGAATGTAAACAATCTGGTCTACCAGCACTGTGCTTTGCTGAAATGATTTCTAAATGTCTCCAAAACCACAGACTCTGAAAACTTTCTGGATTCTTTTTGCACAAACCTTAAATGTTCTTAAAGAATAAGAGTAAATCTGTTCTCTTGGCTCATGCAGCCCATTCTTAAGCGTTGCTTTTATCCATCCAGTAATTTCTTCAGTGTCTTTCACTGGATACTTCACACTTTCTTCTCACATTTTTGTATGTAATACCACAAAGCTCTGCCCAGATCTCCTACTCCCATCCTTCTATGCATCTTCCCTTCCTGATGACACCCAAACGTATGTCAGAGTTTGTCAGTTCTCTCTACTCAATTTAAGTTAGCAGATGTGACACATCTTACTGCCAACTCAATTATCTGCCCCTTTTAACACCACAATCCTGACACCTCTCTCTCTCTCTCTCACTCTCCTTCCACTAGGAGCGTACCCTGCAAGTTCCTGGAGAGTCTTCTCTCCCTATGGGAGAAGCTATAAATTTTCCACTTCTCAGCATTCCCAAGATCCAATTATTTTTCTCTGCATACAGATTTGAAAATTTATTCAGCTCCTTGTCTTCCACTTTTCCTTAAATGCTGTAGTCTTGTCTCCCAAGCTCACCAAAAGCTGAACCACTTTAACCTTTTGTTTGTTCTGAGGAAGATACACAGGGCCTTATCTCATAAATAAAATCTAGAACTTAATATCCTACCAAGAAGCAATTTATACTTTCTATAATCACTGAAACGTTGCCAATTTTGCAACTCCCTGTATGTTTGCCACAATTTGGCTTCTATTTCGTACTACCTGAAGGCACAGAATACACAACCCGCTGCAATGTCACACTTCAAATTCAACCATTCCTGTCAACCATGTATTACCCAGGGGATTTCAATGTTTTATACATGTTTTTCAGACAATTCCACTGCATGCTAGATGCACCATTACAGCCAGTGCCAACAGCTTCACAGGTGTGCAATTCAATAAAGCTGAGTTGCATCTGATCCAGACAATGCAGCCAATGAAGCCCTGGGAAGGACTGAGCTGATCCATCACTGGATATTCTATTTTAGGGTGAGCAGAGCAGCTCTGCAGCCTCTGTACAGCAATGGCACCAGGGAGATCTCCGCCGGGCACAAGGGCTCCTTAGACAACATGGGTCACATGCAGATTTTGGATGATTAAGCCAAGTCCAGCTGTTGTCTGTGACGAGAATTAGTTTTCTTCGTAGAAAAGAATGTAGACTGATCATGTCATGACAAAACTGGGAGTACTCTCTGACTTTGTCTTGCACATTTATTCAATCAGAAACTGTCTCGTTTTTAAGAAACCATGTTACTGAAAGACTTGCTAAATTAGGACTGGAAGAATTAAAAACAAAATTGCACAACTCCAGTGCAAATAGAATGCATTTCACTTCTAACAGCTTGAAAGAACCTGAATTTTTCTGAAAAGAGGCTTAAAAACACAACTTGAAAAGCAACCTGGATTTCAGACACTGTCTCTTCGCACTTAGGATGAGATACATGCCTGAAGTGCTACGTGAATACACCTTCCTGAACAATTAATACAGAAATATTTGGACTATCAAATTTGAAAAATAAAACAATCCTGTGGTTGACACAGCTCATTAATTTCATCCAACATGAAGGCTATGGCAAGGAGAAAGCAGCTGAAACAATCCAAAGAGCACTATGGACAGGCTGAATACTACGCTCATTTATTAGCCTCCAGTGAAGCCAAACTATAAATATTCTCTCTGTAAAGAATATTCAAAAGCCTGAAACTCACTTTCAACCAAACACTTTCTCAATAAAACACCTAAGTCCATTGAAACAAGAATTCCACACATTGTCTGTTCATCTGTTACACTGTATGTGTTGTCCAGTGGTTAGTATCTGGGATTCACTTAATAACATTTTGGTATCTAGATTTAATTTTGTCAACTTGACTCAATTTTGTAGAAACCAGGTAGAAAAAGATAATTCTGAAGCAAAACCCACTTTATCCTATGTCAGGTAACTAAAATAGAGGCAGATGAATCAAGAATAAAAACTCCTATTTCCCTTCACTAGCTATACAAGGAGCCTTAAGTATCTAGCTCAAATACAGACATATAAACCAGTATCATGATTCTCCTCTAAAATGGCTTGTATTCATTCATCATTCTGTATCCTGCTCCTTCACCTGAAGAGGGGAATCACCAGCGCTCCCCACGACTCACTACAAAACCATATGACAACTTAAAAAAGAAATCTCCTTTTTGCTTGTATTTTGAGCTCCATTCCCTCTAAGAGAACGGTCAGTAAGGCTGAAAGCCTGTTGCACACAATTCTTATTATAGAACAGTGTGAAATACATTCACATGAATCAAGTTTTTTTCTGGCCATTCAGGCACACAGAAGATGGGGCAAAGAAGCAACCTGCAATGGAAACGAGAGAAAGCTTCCTGACCTCACAGAAAATCTCTTGGGACTTGCACAGGAGGAAAAAAGTCTTCAAGTTCAGTCTTCATGGGACATGCTTTTGCATTAAAAGACACTGAAGTGCTGGAGTGGGTGCAGAGAAGGACAACAAAGCTGGTGAGGGGTCTGGAGTGTAAACGTCATGAGGAGAGACTGAGGGAGCTGGGGTTCTTCAGCCTGGAGAAAAGCAGGCTAAGGGAGACGTTATTGCTCCCCGCAACTACCTGAAAGGAACATGTAGAGAGGTTGGGACAGTCTCTTCTACCAAGTCACAGGCAACAGGACAAGAGGAAATGGCCTCAAGCTGTGCCAGGGGAGGTTCAGATTGAATATCTGGAAAAATTTTCACACTGAAAGGGTTACCAAGCATCGGAATGGGATGCCCAAGGGGGTGGTTGAGCCACCATCCCATGAAGGACTAAAAAGATGGGTTGACACAGTTTTTATCTGAGTTAGGTTGATGGCTGGACTAAATGATCTCAAAGGTCCCTTCCAACCCAGACAATTCTGATTCTATAGCTTATGTATTTGACTGCTCAGTATTACTTTCAATCACCCATTTGGAGAGGGAGGCTTTTTGCAGGTTTTAAGAACTACCCTTGAATTACTCAAGATATACTTTTCTTTTTTGAACATAATGCTCTTTTCTTCCTATAATGATGCCAGTTTTGGGCTGGGTTGACATGGTCAACTCATGACACTGGAATAGATTGCCCGGAGAAGTTGTGGATGTCCCATCCCCGGAACTGTTCAAGATCAGGCTGGATGGGGCTTTCAGCAACCTGCTCTAGTGGGAGGGGCATGGCACGAGGGTTGGAACTTCACAATCTTTAAGGTCTCTTCCAAGACAAACAATTCTATGATTCTATGTTAATCTGACTCAAGGTGACCATCACAGGCTTTCTGCAAGGCATGGAACACTCCACAGTCTGAGAGCTCTGTGTCCAAAGCAAGAACAAGTAAATAATGGTTGACATATACACCCCAAAGCACACAAAAAAAGATACAGCTAAGGGTTGAGCTTTTGCAAAGATACTTATGGTATCTCTGACACCACGTCTTCAGTGTTTGCAGGCCTCGTCCACTCCTCTGGTGAGGCACTAAGATACCACTTGAGAGGTGCTGTGACAGCACACTGCACCGATTCCTCATTTTAGATGAAAGAGAAAGATACTAAAAGCTGAAGATACTACTGCATGAAAAGAAATAAAACCAGCACTTCTACAACAAAACAAGTAGGAAAATCACAAGAGCCAGTCCATCAAGCAGCTGGAGGTGTAAAATCTGATGGTGTGAGGAAAGTGCACAACAGTTCCTGGAGCACCCAGCAACAAGCTAACTCTGACTTCTATAGGTTGAGGCACCTCATAGCTGTGTTGACAGAGAACAGAACCTGTACAAGTCAAACACATTTGCAGCTTACAATCAACATTATGACTTAACTATGTAAAATCATAACTTTCATGCTAAAGAATGGCCATCCATACTTAAAATGGTTCCTGCTCAGGTAATTGCACCAAACACTTAAAAGTGATGCTCAGCTTCAAGCTAACACGTTGTGCACTTGTGACACGTGCTGAGACACAGAATAACCATCCCATTCCCCATGTAAGTCAGAAGCCAGGCACACTAACAGGAACTGAGGCTCCAAGTTTTGGATTGCTTGCACTTCAAGCATGTAGTAATCTTCAGAGATGATTAAGCAGCAATTTTCTTAATATTTGATACTGAATTTTAGATTTTTATTATTATATGCCGCAAGTAAAAAATTGTTTCAGAAAGACAAGTTAATACTTCCTGGTGCATCAGAGAAACCATTCAGACAACTCATGACCTTTTAAAACAGCATGTAGTTGCTTCATTATATATGCAAAAATCTATGGTAGTCCGTGTGCATACGTTTGTAACTACAAAGAAAATGCTCCAAATCAAAAATGCCAGTAAGAATTTCTTGTGCTTTAAGGATCCTGTGCCAATATTTTAATCCACCTGAACAACATAAATCTATATAAAGCTCAATTCTAAGCAGTTTACCACAAACACAGCAGGATTTAGATTGTTAATCTGGTATCTAACACCACCAATATTTTCATTTGCAGTGATTCTCTCAGTCCACCAACAGTGTACATACCAGGCATGCCTGTAGCAAGACCCTGACCAAAAGCCAAAGCTGGATTTGCTGCTGCAGCTGCTGCAAGTGACTCTGCCTGCTGCCCCTGCTGCCCCTGGCTGGGGGTGAGCGGGCGCTGAGTCCCTCCAGTGCACAGAACCTGGGAAAGAACAACACGACTTTCTGTAAGAAGTAAAAAAGCAAGCCCATTATATGTTAGAAAAGATCTAGAACAGTTGCTTAATATATTTGATGCCCCTTGTCTCTGAATTGCATTTGGGGAATATTCCACCTTACTGGTTTCACAGAAATACAGAGGATAAAAGGCATACTTTATTGTCACACCTGTCAGCAAAATAGTTTATCTGCCTTGCTCTGGCCAGCAGAACTCATGTATATTCTGTCAACGGTAATGAGTATAAAGAAGAAAACCTCTAAGAGTGATACATTTATGATCTGCATTTTTTATTACATGAACACCTGTCCTTCCCTGATAAATGCATCTGTTTACCTTATTTTCAGGCAACTGAGTGATGTAAGTCTGAATACTTTAGAGCTTGTAGTAACTCGTCTAAATAATTAACATTGTGCTGCCAACAGTGCTGTAAAAAACGCACCCACTAAGTTTTAAGAATTCACACAACACTCTATCACCGTGCAACACAGGCTTGTTTTATTACGTTCTGACAGCACATCACTGGGAATCTGACTGAAAGGCAAACTAAATTCTGGAACTACTCCATTCCTCTTGGATAAAACGTTTTCCAGATCCAAAATAAGAGGGAAACAGGAGTAATAATATATCCCCTCAAAACACCTCATGTGATTTGCATACATTGGGTATTAAGGAGAAAGTAAAAAAAAAAAACAGTGGAGAGATGATATACATTCAATTATGGATACAGTTTACTGATAAAAACAATCAGTAGGAGAAAAGAGACACCTGAATATTAAAAAAAAGTGCTGAGCCTACTACTCTGAAACTCTTGGTAACACAGAGTCACTTCTCACATTAAATTTGTAAGAAAGGCATTGATATTAACCATGCTGCTAGTTAAAAAAAAAATAAATAATTTACATTCATTTAAGCATAAGAGTACAAGATCTGGGCTCTTCTTTCGTGGAAAAAGGCCATTTGTTTATACTGAGAGATCATACAATGGTTTTGAAAACGCACACAGAGTAACAATAGAAAATTCGGGTTTTTTTTAAAGTTACTTAAAAAATGGAAATTTGAGTAATTCTTGCAATAATTGTTCACTCTTGATTTACCAAGGCAAAAATAACATATGGCACATGGTGACATTGCAGCGCAACTAGTAAGGAAATGTATAAAATTCCCTTTTTCAGCTAATTAATAAAAACACAGACCAATTTTTCCCTAACCTTAAAAGAAAAAGTACCTTCTTTGAAATTACTAAAATATATTTCTTTTTCATCCCCTTCTGTTAGCTTTCTAGATTAGTTTTAAACTTCACATTAATTTTTATTTTAAATATTGGGACTGCAAAATGAACCGAATATTTAGCATGCAGTAAATGAATTTTTTAAAAACACTGATTATCAGTATGAGCCAGCAACGTGCCCTTGTTGCCAAGAGGGCCAATGGAATCCTGGGCTGCACAGGGAAGAGTGTGGCCAGTAGGTGGAGGGAGGTCATCGTCTCCCTCTGCTCTGCCCTGGTGAGGCCACAACTGGAATAATGCATCCAGTTCTGGACTCCCCAGTTCAACGGAAACAGGGAACTACTGGAGAGAGTCCAGAGCAGGGCAATAAAGATGATTAATGGATTGGAGCATCTCCCTTATGAGGAAAGCCTGAGGGAGCTGGGGCTCTTTAGCCCAGAGAAGGCTGAGGGGAGACCTTATTAATGCATGTAAGTATCCGAAGGGTGGGTTGAAGGAGGATGGAGCTGGACTCTCTTCAATGGCTCCCAGTGACAGGACGAGGGGCAATGGGCACAAGCTAGAACATAGGAAGTTCCATTAAAATATGAGAAAAAGTTTCTTTCCGGTGAGGATGACAGAGCACTGGAACAGGCTGCCCAGGGAGGTTGTGGAATCCTCTTCTCTGGAGATTTTAAAGACTCACCCAGCCGCAGTCCTGAGTGACGTGCTCTAGGCAGCCCTGCAGGGGAGTCAGCCTAGATGATCTTTAGAGGCCCCTTCCAAGTCTGGTAATTCTGTGATTTATTACTCGATACAACACAGCATCTGAATTACGTAAAATCTTCTAGAAGCTGATCCTTATATAATGAAAATGTTAAGGTAAGGTGTTAAAAAGCACATCTCCTTTTCATGAAGGACATACCGGTTGCTGTCCCTGTTGTGCCTGAGAAGCTGCTTGCTGATTTGCTGTGGTGTTTGCTGCAGCAGCTTGCTGCTGAAATAAATTGGCTGGATACACCCCCCATGGAACACCATAATACTGAGGCGGAACCACAGCAGGACCTAAAACCAGAAAACATGATTATTCCATCTAGTTAAAAATAATTGTTTATATTGTTTGTAGCATCCCTCATTGATCTGTGTGTCAAAATGGAAAATCACTATTAAAAAGAAAGGAATCCCTGTATTAGCCAAAATGATACATAAAAACAAATGGGTTAATTTAAAAGCTTCACATCACACCATACCTTCTTTATGAAAAAATAACTACCCTTCTGAGACTCAGGTGACAAAGAAAATACTTTAAGTAACCAAAGCCTATATACCAAAGAACACTCAGAAATCAGTTTCCATGGTTGGAAAAAAAGATCATTTCAGAACATCACAGAATGAATCAAATTCATCCTCCTGAGAGTCTGATCATCTATTATTCCTTCTTTCTGTATTCCTCTTTTGCTTATAAACACCGCTATTGCCTCTGCTTCCCCTGCCTACTATGTCACACTCTTCCAGTCTACTAATAAAGAATCCATAGGAGAATGAGCTCTCTATAAAATTGAATCATATACATAATGGATTATGTATCAATGTATTTTAATTCTTTCTACTGCCTTTCCTATTAAATTTCCAACTGGAGATACAGGGTTTTTTTTCTAAAATGTTATGCTCAGGTCTGAATGCTAGCTGCAACTTGAACACTCAGCAGTGTTGTTTCACAGCAGTATCTATTAAAGAGATCTTCCTGGGCTTGGGGTTTATCTGTTGTCCAGGCCTTTTAGGGCACTGGAGACCATCTTTATTCTCATGCCCACTAGGAATGAGGAAACCTGGAATTAGACATTTAAGGCACCAAACGAAAACATACAAGAAAAGGCTGGCTGTATCATCTTCTGAAAATAATATATGCTTCTAATGCCAGATGAAATCTTTTTAAGGATAAACATTTTTAGAACAGAAGAAACCTAATTATTGCATACAAAATTCCAGTGGAAAGATACACTCAGAACCCAAATATAAAAGAAAATTAATCCCTTTACATTTTCGTGACAATTTTCAAACCCACAATATTAATTTTCCTACAAGTCGCTTCTTCCTAGAAATACTTTTACAGAAATAAACAGGATAGATTTCGGCTTTTTAAAATAATTTTACTGTATAAATTTCAAGATAGACACTAGAAAGTGTTCAGTTACCTGCTAGGGTAGCTGCTGCAGCTAATCCAGCTGCAGTGTATGGGTCAGTACCTGGAGGAGCAGCACTGATAATGTATGGGTTTGGCACAAAAGCAGCTGGAGCCAAGCCTGCTGAGAATACGCCTGCTACAGTAATAAACAGAGTTTAATTATAGTTAACATACTTAGCAAGCAGCATCATATTCAAACCAATCAAATCACAAAGCATATCTGTTAAAATCAGAACTGCCTGTACTTGGGAAGCTTCTAAGAGCAGGTACACAATTACAAAATTCAACACTTGTGGCTTCTCACCAGTACTTTCTTACTAATCCCAAGGCCTAAAGCTTTGTTTTGCTGGATCTACAGACTCCAAGGAAGTTTATCTCATATTTATCTACCCACCCTTATATAGAACCAACTATTCAAAGTGGAATTCATCTTGCCCAATAACTATCTTAAAGTTACACTAGTCTTACAAATGAATCTGTATCGGACAAACCATCTAAAGTCTGAAGTGAATCAGCCAGATAGAATGAATCACCTGTAAGAGATACAAATCTTTTTTCACTATCAATAGGAAAAAATCTAACCAGATAGTTTAAATCAGGCACCTGGCTTCTCAACAGCCAGTTACGAGATGCTAATCTTGCTTTCAAGAACCCAAATCTGATAAAAGGGCTGTAACGGAAGGAGACAAATGAAGCAACTCAAGTCATCAAGCACTGCTACCCAGTTTCCCCTGTCCATCAGACTCCTGCCTCAACTGGAAAGAGTACACCAACCAGCCCAGCAAACACAGCACAAACTCTGCTCCTCCTTCCAAACAGGAAGTTTCATGCATATTAATAGAAATTTAGCAAATCAGAAGAGGCTGCATTTTAAAGGGGCAAGATACAGCTGAATGCTCTGTTGACACTTTATACAGAGTAGGGATTTCCCTGCAGTTTAGAATTCTGCCTAGAAGACAGGACTCACGAACTCACACAAACATCTGCCATGCTCCCAGCTCCAGGACTGTATTAGTCAGCTACATAACACTAAAGAGCTGCCACTTTTAAACTGTCTGAACAGACTTCACAATCTATCTAAACAAGCTGCTGGGAAAACTTAACCATCACCATACTGCAGGAGAACATGGACAAATCCCTTTGGAGATGCTCTGATCTGTTTCTGTCTGCCCTTCTGAGAGAACTCTTCCCCCTTACAGAGGAAGGGGAGAGGTGCACACACCTCAGCAGCCCAGGGGTGACAAAGGGAAGGGCAGGAACCTGTTCTGTAGTGACAGAATTTGAGGAGTTCCCTTAAGAAATTGTTCTCACGTGCACTCCAACCTCCCTCACCCCAAACAGAGCTTCTCCATAGCAGCAGGTAAAACTGAAACACAGCCTCCTTGTCAGCTGCCAGCACACCAGGAGCTTTATACATTTCATCAATTCACTGAATTACTTCGAAGGGGTGGAAAAACAATGCTTGCTAAAGAGTAATTCCATCCTAAAGAAAGGTACCCGTAAGAATGAAGAGGTATGTGTTTGAAAGGTGTCATTAACAAGGAAGAAGGAATTAACACAGAAGTTTAGTTTCAAAATCCTTCTATACAACAGTTTTTACCTGGATTACCAAAACCACTACACTGCAGTAGAATAGTAGAATTTTTGTTATTTTAGTAAATACAGTGTTTCTGTTACTACTTACAGTCGAAGAGTTTTTTTACTTTTTCTTCCAGCAAAATTCAACTATTGTGATAGACAAGCAAAAACAATTCTTATTTCCTAGTGTGCTACAGTCCAAAACAGGTAAAAACTCACACAAAAGAAAACTGTCTCTAAGACAGCCTTATGCATTCTAAGCAGTTTTCAGGAAAACTGCTGAAATGGGCCAATTGATCAGTGTCTATTTGAGTTATAACACCATGGGTAAAACTGAAAGGATTATACCAAAGGAAAAAAAAATTCCACTTTTGCCAGGGATTTTTGCTGTACTTTACAAAAGCCTCACCTATGTGTGGCTGCTGAGCTGCAGCCAGGGCGTATTGCTGCTGCTGGGCTGCTGTTAACTGCTGAACAGTCAGAGCATTAGTCCTCTGGAAAAGCTATTGGGAAAGAAAAAAACAAGATGCATTTCAGTTTTCAAAAGTCAGGGCTATAACATTTTGGGATTTACTCAGGGAAAAAAGATTTTAAACTAAGCTTCTATTCTGGTAAAAGTTGCTAAACTGGAAAACTATGCACCAATACTCTTCTAGGTCAAGTATCTATTTGCCTTTGACTTAAGTCACAGTCAAAACAAAACTAAATGCATTTTATTCTTAAATGACTGATGATCAAAGACAATCAATTTGGCATATTTTGAAGTCCAGTACTAACCTGCTGCTGAGAGTTGTAGTCAAAAAGTCCAACAGTTGCTCCTGAAGAGTCCATTTGTACCTGATTGCCAGGATAGTCAAACTGCAGAGAATCAAGACCAACTTGTTCCATGGCATCTAGATTCTGATTTTCTGGATTTGAAAATTCTTCTACCAGAGGCTTGTGGGCGGTAGGATTGGGAAGTGGACCTAATCCTTCTGTGGTGCTGGGATTGGGGCCCAAGCGTTCAGCTACTTCTGTTGGGGAGGCTTGTCGACTTCCAGGGGTACGACTGTTCAGAACAAATTTAAAACAGACTCTTCAGTCTTAAATAAAGCTGTGCACGGATAGAAGGCAGTATTTCTATTTTAAAAGGATCTCAGAACTCAGAGACTTTACAAAGAGAAGTGACAGACTGACTTTAACAATTTTAACCAGCATGCACTGATGGCTCAAGATGAAGGACACATATCACTCCAAAGCTTTTTTTTATTATTATTTATTTCAAACTGTAAGGCTATACAGCTCTTACAATCAGTGAGAAAAACAAACTAATCTTTGAGGCTGCTTTGAATGAAATGGAGTGAGCTGTTGTCACCAATAACTTTTGGGATGGCTCTTTTTATTTTGGAAGTGACAGGGATTATTAGAAAACATATCAGAGAAATTTAACAAATGGAAAGGAAATGGCTAACTGTGTCTCATGCAAGGGAAGCGAGGGACAATAAAGCCTTAATTGGAAAAGACAAACACACAATACAGCAAGTATCTTTCACATCTCAAATGCAAACAATACACTTTTTTTACCCTAAGTAAAATGGACTAATAACTGCCTCATTTAGCATTTGACTACAACAGTTCAGTTCTTCCACAACCCATTTAACAGACTACACTACACCAGATGATTGGTCGGGGGAAAGAAGGCGTTTCTAGTATAATTTCACTGATTCCATCTCAGATTCCCTGAGAATAAATACAGCCTGCTGGTCCAGAAGAAAATCTTTAGCATGGCACAAAATACAGGTTTTCTGTAGACAGCAAGACAGAGAATACAGAGCCAGAAATTGTTTACTGTGCCAAACCCCTGAAAGTTCATTTTCGAAATATGAAGGGCTGGTGGCAACTGAGATGCAGGCAGTCACACACCTCCAGGTACACTAGTGCTTAAATTCCCACAGAGGGGATGAAATTCTAGTCAATACCATTGACAGAGCCTAGACAGCGACTCAGCGGAGCAGTTACTGTTTACATCAGGGTAAAAGCTGAATTGTTGTCCCATCTCCACCAGCTGTATTGACTGCAATCCCCCTGACTTCCCAGGAATCTCTGCGCACCTAGAAGCAAACACCTGAAGTGAGATGCCACCAGATTCCCAACCCTGTATTTGGTTAGATTTAGGGTACCTCAATTTGAAGTAGTACGCCACCTTCTGTGTCAGGCCACACTGTTTAGAGTACCAATTTTTACTGGCAAAAATCTAAGTCAGCTACTCAGAATGAACTGCATGACAGAATCTATGATCCTTTAACAGCATTGCTGTGTTGGCAGAACTTGATAATTATATATTGTTTTTCAAGAAACATACAACTTCCAGTTAAGTTTGGTTTATTTGTGAAAATTATGTTCAAATATAAAACATCATCTTTCAGGATGAAACCAGATTTATGCCAGACCAAGATGGTGTGCTGCTAATTCCAGGACACAGCCTTAGTGCTACCTGTTCTCCTCCCTCTTCAGGGCTCTGAAGCTGAAGGATCTGTTTCCTCACTGAGGCACAAGACTAAAGCAAAGAAATCAGCTACTACTTATATATTAGTTGGTACCTGGTCTAAAGATTGCACAGTGAGAAAGCAAGCTTTTAGTGAGGTTATTCAATGATACTGTGTGATCTATTATATTGGACAAAATACTTCAGAGTTAAAGCAGTTACATTTGATTATTTTTTTGTTTAATGTAAGAACCAACCTCGTGGCAACTGTATATAACATATTGTCTACCCTCTAAATATCCTAGCTAACAACCATGCCTTGCTCAACATACAAAACTTCTGGGTTTTGTTTGAAGGCATTTAATATTCCTTATTCTTCCCAAGTGACATACAGTATCAACAAAGCAAAGAACGAAAGGAAAAGCAGCAGTTATTCCAGTACATATTTTAGTTCAAAAAAAGCTGTAAGTACAATAAAAATACAAGGAGGTGGACAGGACAAAGTTTCTCTGTTTACCTAATAATACAGGTTGCTCCTTATATTGGTGCTGTTCTGTTGCTATAGTTAAAGTTGTGTCAATACTTCAATTATAAAACTCTGTTTGGAGGGATTTAGACCACCACTTCGTAAGGCCCCTTTAAATTAGATGGCCTATTTTTCTTTTTTTTGAGAGAGGTTTACTGGCTTTGGATGCTTTTTTGCACCTGTGTATTTTTAAATAATTTCTCTCTTTAAATAATACAGAAGGTATTTTGCAAGCAACTATTTAAAAATGATAAACAGGACAAAATTTATTCTGTAATTTTTACACGATATTGATAGTAACTTTGTTTATAGGACGTATTGTGGGATGCATCCGACGGGAGCTAATTTGAGCTCTTTAATATGCTTGGTATTATATTCCTTCCAATACTACGTCCTGAGAGACAGACTTGAAGAATCCCTCCTTAGTCACAGGTCAATGCATTTTTTAAAGGGCAGGATATGTGTGTGGGATTCAAACATACATTTTAACATACTTGTTCAACTATGGACTAATGAAACCACAACTATTCGGTCACATTCATCACATTAATACAAATTTATAAGCAGCACTCTAGTTATCAGATCTTGCTAATTCTTCTGTATGAGGTTACAAACGCATCACAGTCATTTAAAACCAAAGATTAGTCCTTTAAAAATACCCAATTTAAAACACAGTTTATTATCAGGAAAAAAAACACGCTGGCTGTACTGTCCTATAGGAGCTCAGTTCAAAAGCCTGGGCCTTGTTCAATTTTCTTTTCCCCCCATAAGAAAAAACCAAACCACAAAACCATTCTACACTGTGAATAGGTGAGGCTTAACTATGCAAATAGGGAAATAGATTGTTTCTTTTTAGTCAAATAAATGGTTTCTATAAAGACTTCTATGGGGAAATAATTGTGTCAGGCTGTGGTATCCACTGGCAAAATTAAAAGGAAAATTAAAATTCCGTAGGACTTACTGTCTACAACAACAATCAGATGCAAATGTTATATAGAGTATTAAAAAGGAAGCAGAGAGAGAAAGGAACTTCACTTGAAATTAAAAGAGTTAAAGTTTTCATCCCTCTTTAATTCACCACATTTTGAAGGTACCCATTTATTTTGAATAATTACTATAATAATATGAATTTGTCTCATGAGAAGTGACACACACATTCACGACATCCTAAGAAACATGTGGCACAGTGGGAAAGGGAGGATGTGAGGCAGGAAGAATCAGTCTGCAGCTGGGTAACGTTTAAAGCTGACACACAAACCAGAACTGTAGTAATTCCCTTAAGAGACATGCTCGTCTTCTTGAGAAACAGTTAAAAGCTTACTTAAAATCTTTGCAATCGGCATCCATTCCATTTGGCAAACCTCTGCCATTTATTTTAGTAACATCCTCATCATCTCCTTGTTTAAGATCTCTGTTTTTGTCCTCCTCAAATGGAGAAGCCTTGCCTTTCTGATCTCCTTTCTCAGGTCCATCTGTTTCAGCATCTCTAGTGCCCTGAGGAAAAAGAATCTGTTTGATTCTGAATATTGAACAGAACACAATAGGAGCACCACAAGGTGACCTAATTCTACACTACAGTGCACGTAAACAATACAAACAGTTTGTTTTCAATGAAATTGCATTTGGTGGGTAACTTGTCATCAAGTTACAACCACATGCAATTAATAACTGCCAAAATGTGAAAAGGAATGCCAAGATTTATAATGGAAGAGCTAACTCAACCTTAACTATAGCGGTGCTGTTAAAGCAGTAACACTTCAAATTAGATAAAAGTTTATTTTATACAGTCAAAACACATCTAGGACAGAACAAACCCGTATGGAGACATAATAGGAAGATCTAGAATAAAGCCCATCACACATTTTAAATTAAGCTATTTGCAATCTTTTTTCCTACCTTTATTTAAAGGTGTTAGGAAAGTATTGTTTTTAAGACAGCTATTAGTCAAGATTCCCAAACCACTTCCCACTTCTGCCCCCTCCAACCAAGGCAGACAGACAGACAGACTCTACACACTTCCTTTTAAACAGAAGAGTTAACAAAGAAAAATGGACAAATAGAATAGAAAAATACAACCATGTAAGACAGTTAAGACCATAACAGGTAACTAGGCAAGCTGAACACACTGCATTACTTACAAAAGCTCCCTTCCTAAACCGGGAATCCAATTTATCAGCCGGAGAGGAACTTAACACATATTCTACCATGCTCACTCCGAGGCCACCACTTTCTGATCGTGGAGACAATACAGCATTTACTTCACTGTTTCCATGAAAACCCTGTCCAGGCTTTCTCTGTACCATAATAGGTTGGGACATAGAATGGTCTGTTAAAAACAAACAAATAAATAAAACGATTGTATTTTTTTAAATACGAGTTGTAATATATTTGCATTTTATTACAGAGGCAATATTAAACAAAACCAAACCTAAATTCAATAAAAAATTCCAAATCCCAGTTTCAAAAAGCATTATTGGCAACCACCCACCAGTACAGTATGCACTTTTACAAAGGAAAATAAAATTTAACATACAATTAAAATTTATAATATTCATTTATATTGAAATTACTTTTAGTAAACATGAGGGATTTTTCAATACTTATACACTGATCACTTACGAGGAGTTCCCCATGCAGTCTCTCTCCACTCATCACCAAGGAATATCCCTTTTTGTCCATCTTTTGCTGAATCATCAGGTTCCCAAAACTTTTTGGCAGGTAAAAGCTGTTACAAAAGAGAAAACAGTTTTACTTAATACATGCTTAGAAATGATCAAAAAATGGCAATACTATTAAGAGAATATGCAAATAACTCATTTTAGATACCTATACCAAGTCAGCTTCACATCAGGAAGCATGCACTGTGCTGTGGAATAATTATAAACACTTAGAAGTTATGTTCTGTACTGGAGCTGATGCTGTATAAGGAAATTGCTCAAATGACCACAATGAGACCAAGATTCTCAAGTTACAAGGGAGACGTATAGAATACAGAAACAGCTCATCCAATTAGAATCATAAAGCAGAGCAGTTTCAGCTGGAAAAAACTTTTAAAGTTCATCTAGTCCAATGTACTCTGCAATCAGCAGGGACATCTTCAACTAGATCACGTTGCCCAGAGCCCTGACCACCCTGAGCTTGAATGTTTCCAAGGATGGGGCATCTACCACCTCTCTGGGCAACTTGGGTCAGTGTTTCATCACACTCACAGCAAAGAATTTCTTCCTAATATGTAGTCTGAATCTTCCCTTACTTCGTTTAAAGCTGTTACCCCTTTATTCTTCTGCAACAGGCCATGCTAAGAAGTCTGTCCCCATATTTCCTGTAGATCTCCTTTAAGTACTGAAAGGCTGCAATCATGTCTCCCTAGAACCTTCTCTTTTCCATGCTGAATGCTCCCAACTCTCTCAAGCCTGTCCTCACCAGAAGTGCTCCAGTCCTCTCACCATCTCCATGGTCCTCCTCTGGGTCACACTCCAACAGGTCCATGTCCTTCCTGTACTGAGGGCTCTAGAACTGGACACAGGACTCCAGCTGAGGTCTCATCAGAGCAGAGGGGCAGAATCCCAGCTGGCCACGCAGCTTTTGATGTGGTTGGCTTTCTGGGCTGTGAGTGCACATTGTCGGCTCACGTCCAGCTTTTCATCCATCCTTCTCAGCAGGTCTGCTCTCAATCCATCCATTCATCCCCCAGCCTGAACTAATACTGTTCATTTCCCCGACCCAGATGCGGGACTCTGCATCTTGGCCTTGTTGAACCTCATGAGGTTCACAAAGGCCTGTCCAGGTCCCTCTGGATGGCATCCCATCCCTCAGGTGTACCAACCACAACCACACAGCTCGGTGTCATCTACACACTTGCTGAGGGTACACTGGATCCCACTGATGAAGATATTAAACAGTACTGGTCCCAATATGGGAGCAGTAATTTAATTAAAATGAATCCCTGCATTAAACCAAGTCAATCCTCTCAGAAACTGTAACTAACACTACCCTCTTCCCACACTGGCTCAAAAGCCTGGCCTTTAACTAACACTACCACCATAACCAGAATCAGCAGCAGCTCATTGTCAAGTTCTTTTCACTCAGAAATGCATCGTATTTCAAATTTTAGAATGCAACTAACACATGCGATGGCAAGTCAACTCCTTTAGACCGTAGGGACCTGCTGGTTACAAATCTGTGACATTCAAATCTGAAGTTTCACATACCAATGATTTCATTTAGCTGCATGGTGGGTTTTTTCCATTACTACTTCTAAACCATTTCAAGTTAGATCTGACTTATACTGTCTTCAAGGACAGATTTAGTGCCACTGACAGAAGCACCACACAAACAAAAGTACCTCACACATCAGCATTTTTTTTTTACTTTTATTTTACTACTTTACTTTATTCCTCTAACTTTTCCAATGGTAGCAATATAACTGCCAGATTATACATATCACGTTTTCTCTTGAATCTGTAATTAAAAAGCTGCACTCTCAGACTTTGTATTAAATACTTTAAAAGGGTCCATCAACCAAAACTACAATGAAAACAGCTTGCAAAAAAAAAAAAGAAAAGAGAAGATCTCTCAAGATAGCATCATAATCCATCAAATTTTGCAAAATGTAATGTTCAATTCAAAATATTACATTTTGAGAATCTAGAAAAAACAAATGTAATCTGATAAAGCTTTGTTTGCAATAAATGTGTACATTCTGGAATTTCAACTGTCCTGTTACTTAAGTGACTAAAACTTCACAGCTGCTTAGTATCACCCCCGATGAAACTACTAACAAAACTAGGGGTTTTTTTTGGTATTTCTTAATGTAGCCTTGAAAAAGTTCATGAAAACAGCTTAAAGAAGATGACATTGCCGTTATCAGGCCACAACAGTAACACTGAAACAGGTGAGGAGAGCTCCTCTGGAGTTGCTCATGGGCTGCTGATTGCTGGTTTTCTGTGCTGCACAGAACTCTTACCAGAAACAAGGTATTCTGACTTGCTAACCTGCAGAAATCCCTGGGTTCCTCACAAATTTGTTATCATGGGAGGACACCAGGTCAACCAAACCCACTTTGGGAGCACCAGCATATTACAGTGACCCCAAAAATGTAAAGGATCAAGTTAACCATCAGAGGACAGAGAAATACATTAATGGAATCTTACAGCTGCTGTTCAAATAAAAGCAAGAAGTTTTACAATGTCAAATCATCCTCTGCAATCTACTCACTCTAACAAGTTTGCAACACTACTTATTTTTCATGTCAGTTAGCAAAACAGAAAGCAAGAATTTCATCACATCTGTGAAACCTTGGTTTTGAGAAAAACAATCACATTATAAATGCAGTTTAATATAAGTTCAGGTGTGTCCAGCTGAGATGAGTTACGAGAAATACAGAAGTGAAGGTGTCACAACCCAACAGAACTGTGTTAAACAGAGCAAGCAGTATTTTGTGTGCCATAAAACGAGCATCACCTTAAAGTGTGCTTACTCTGAAATTAGAAAATTCCACTCTCAGACAGGTGTTCAGACAACAAAATGTTAAAAACACTATGCAAATTTAGAGCAGAACACGCTGCAATACTGGGTTTGATTTCAAAATTCATTTCCAGTTCTATCAAAGGAAAAAACCTGCGCACTGCTAGAAAGCAGCAATAATCCTCACTGCAAAAGTACAGGAGCTGGGGCGGAGGGGAGATTTTTGTTGTTGTTTGTGGGGTTTTTTTAGGTGTGCTTTGGTTTGTTGATTTTTTGTGGCTATTTTAACTACATACTTTCAAATACCAGATACATTCTACTGATTGCAATCTTCACCTACACTGGTACACAAAGAACATACAAATCTTAAACCATAATGCATCACCTGTACCCCCAGAGCATAACTTTAAACTATCCTAGTGAAGTTCAAACAGATATACAGAAAAAATTCTGTTAGAATTTCTACACAACCAAGAAGTCCCTCATATATTTAGAGAAATGTATGTTCTTGAGTGTACAATTTTGCACCTCCCTGAGGGTCAGTGATTTACATTTATTATTTACTTATTTTTGACAAATGATGTATTTGACATACACTATACTCTTTTAAAGGGAATGTTCTAGCTACAGAATTGCCATATAAATGAGCAGTCTCAGCAGCTGTCAACTGTTTTGTTATGGAACTCAAAAAAGGGAACGCTTTTCAGAAAAAGAAAACAAGTCTTTAACATACAAGAAAAAACCCCACTTGACTAGTTCTACTGAAAAAGACTTAATCAAGAAGTCATTATCACAAATTAATAAAAGCACCTAAAATGCTTTACCCTTGGATAACATGTGGTTTTGGTTAGTATTTCCTGCATTTAATCCAACAAAAAAAAGAAACTTTACAAAAATACACCCAATCCTAATGCAAAATGGAAAGATTGCCGCATTTCTTACTAAACTCTTCCAACAGCACGACAAAAAGTCTTTTTCAGTATCAGCACTGATCCCTGTTATCGTCTGCCAGATGAACAAAGCCCTTTTCTAAGCACAGATAATAACCAATTATGCTAAAACTGCCTCTTAACCAGCTCTCTGATAAGTAACTGCACAGTCTCGATTACTTGGTTTTGAATTAAGGATTTTTAAATTTATTTTTAAGATCAGAAATGATTCCTACAGAGCCTTCTGCCATTTCTCTGAATGAAGTTTTGACATCAAAAATTAATACATTGTCCCTAAAATAAAATTTGTGTGTGCTCTGATCCTGTAAGTTTCTACAGGAATAGACACTACCTAAAAAAGATTTAGCTTTCTATTCTGTTTGGCAATTAATTGTATGTATGACTGTATCAGGTCACATTAAAGGTCCTAAAGCCCACTGTGCTGGCCCTGAAACAGCAAACAACAGATGCGTAGAGAAGAGAAATAGCACCACGTGTCAGTATTTCTTTGGGATATTATCACGACCTTAAAGGTCATGATAGCTTTTGGGAGCCAGAGCCAGAAGCGTCATCCGTGCTTAGCCCAATGTAACAGCTAAAATTTTAGGAGACATTGCGGGAAAGATGTCTGCAGTACAGCAGATCTCCTGTTAATAAAATTTTAGTCTGTTTCTTTACAGAATATATTAACAAAGAATTGCAAGACAGAAACAGATCAAGGAAACAGTACATCTGGCTCATGTTATCCTGTGCTGTTCCCGATACTGATTGATACCAGGCTCCATCTGAATGCAGCTCAGCTGGATGGCCCAACAGAAGGACTCCCAGTACGTATTATTTCCAAAATGCGTTACAGTACAAAGAAAACAGATTTTATACTATATTTCTTTACAGTGGAACATGGAAGACATACTTGCTTGACAATTCACAGACACTTTTGATTTTAACAATGATGTGAAATAAATTAACTGCTTCCTAATGTCAAGTATTGATTCCCAGTCATTAAAAATAAGACCAAGAAGGATTAGAATTACGAACAAGAAATTAATTACAGTGCAGAGAAAAATCTATCCAGACAGAGAACATAAGGAAGAAAACAACTTGCCAATAGCCAGAAGCAGATCATTTGACATGACCTCTCTTTCACACCTTTCAAAGCAGACAGTGGGCAGCAAGGAAGAATGCACGAATACCCATTTTAGCTTACAGTATACATGAAGACATTTCTTCTAATATTTTAGAAGCTTATAATCAAAAAGGAGGTTAAAACAGCTATGGAATCTATTCCAGAACTTTTTTTTAAAAAGACATCTTCACAGATCTACGGAGTGCCACGAAAACAAACAGAATCATCATCAGAAATATCTCCCTCAATCTGAGATAATCTAAAACAAAAATCTGAATGAGCAATCACATACACCTCAACTTCACCCCCAGCCATCTGTGCTTTCCTTCACTTTCACTGCCTATCCACTCACGCTATTGGTACTATCACAAGTACCTTACTAACATCTCTACCTTGCAAAAGTAGTTTTTAAGAGCTAGGGAGGTAGGGGGAAAGCAACCATATCCAGTGTGGCTATGCAGCTTTCAAAAGAACAGGGCTTCATCAATTAGTGCTTTTGCAAATAGGAGATGGTTCATGTAAGTCAACATGGAGCCCTGGATGAAGCAAAAGTTGCTGAAAAGCCAACTGAATGGTTAAATGCTTCAAAGTTTAAAAAAAAAAAATTAAATAAAGTAAGAATAGCCACATGTCATGACCAGAACAGGCAGCAATGAGAACATGGCATTTGTTTTTTATCAGTGACTTACTGTTTCCATGGAGATCACAGTTCCATCATCATTTTAAAAAAGTTGAGCTGAAATATTGTCACCGGTTCAATTATTAACCGAATTAGGTAAGCATCCAGCAAGACAAAAGGATCAGTATTTGAAGTCCTAGTTCAACACAAATTTATTTCATTACCCTGTCCTGTTAGGACAAGTAACTGTAACACATGTTGGTTACTCTCTAAACACTCGGGGAATGGCTTTTGAAGGTGCTAAGTCATTCTTTAAGATCTTAATTCTGCCCATGCCCCCTCAAGTACACTAACTTCAGAAAACTTAAACAAATCAAGAATCCTCCTTCCCGCCAGCTAAACTATTTAACTGCACTCTTCACCCCGCTCAAAGTCTTCTTTTAAGGAGTAATTGCCACTTGAAAGCAAAATAGTAAAACACCACACATTTCTGCTAGGTTATGCCAGCTTCACTTTTCCCAAAGCCAAACCTTTTTCAGACCCCAGTCTCCTTGGTTTCTCAGGATGCAATAAGCAATTCTTTCACCAGCTCAAGAGTGACATTGAAAACATGTCTCATTTCATACAACTGCACAAACTCTGAAACAAATTACTGTCACTTCCCTAAAAGTATCAGTCATGCAGTGAAGACTGATATAGCAACCCAGTAGATCCAGTCAACAATCACCTCAGTGTTCTTGCAAAGTACTTAGTTTATCTTCACCTTAGAGTAGAAACCTTCAGTTGCCTGAAAAATTAATTTGGTCTTAAGAGAAACTCTTTGCTTCAGGTCACATTATTTAATACTTCTTAAACCGTATCAACATTTCCAAACTCCAAGTGGATTTTCAGCCCTCAATAATTACCTCTCCCATTCCCCGAGATTCTAGGGCAAGAGCTTGAAACTCATGATTCATCTCATCCACAGATCGAACCTGTAGGGGAAAAACAAAAAAGAGCAATCCATCAGTCAAATATACTTTCAAAAGTTGAGTTCATAATACTCCACAAGATTTTTGACAGCACACACAAAATTTGCTCTCAATCTAGACTGAACATGAGTTTAGATTTTGAACAGGTACAGCTAGTGCCCAATTTAACAAACCACGTTAATATAATAACACGCAAGAAATTCCATGAGACTTAAAAACTTTAAATCTTCATATATCTGGATGGGTATCACTCACTATGGAAATGACCAATATTACACTTGCAACAAAGGCAAAGAAAAAGTGAAATTAAGACCTGGGCATCCTTCAGAATATCCTTCAGAAAGGAGATGAACTACTGCAAATGTTACCGAGTACACTGAGGAACAAGGGAAATCTCCCAAGACAGGTCACAAAAGCTACTAGCAATATGTTGTTTTTAAAAATCTAATTAACTGACTGCATTATCATAATTTCTTGTGCTTTCTTCCAGAAAATAGCATTCTTCTTTCTCTGTGCTTTGTCTTCTTTTGGTTTGTTGTAAATAGGAAAGGTGTATTACTAAAGCAAGAGCTGTTGCTGCAACAAACCACCTCCTTTTCCATGGCATGTGGACACAACGCATTGGGTGCATTCTTTCCTGAGAAAATGGTTTCCACAAGAAATTTTCAAAGCCAAGACAAGCTTAGATAAACAAACACAAAAGGGAAATTCAGTTGTTTCTCCTTTTCCCTTCTTTCCCAACAGTGAGATGCAGCAGGGTAAAATGGTAAAATGATTCAAGTTCAAAATAAAATTAAAGTCTCCCTCCCAACACCAGTCTCTCTGAAGGAGTTAATTTCACCCAGTAAACCCAACTGTTTACATTAACAAATGAAACCTCCACACAGCTCATAACACATTAAAGCTCACTTTTCAGAAAAACCACTGGAACACTAGGCAAAGAAACAACCTCATGCTTTTAATATTCTGGGAAAACAACTTTTCCAATTCTTTCTCAGCACTCTCAAAATTCCACTCAAAATATTGTTACTGCCCCATAATTATTAAGCCATTAACTTCTGAGGCTGAGTGTCCCTGTACTTTTGAAGAAGGGATTTCACAGCTCAAAGAAATATTTCCTCAGAAACAACACCATTTTAGTTCAGGTGGATTCTGAAATCAATCTCCAACAACTTATGTGACGTACTAAAGAGCAATTTTAGTTTCNTAACATATCCTTAAAAAGTTAAAGGTATTTTTTTCTAATTAACTAAAAAAATAGATTGTATATAATTTATGCGAAAGCTTTTTATTAGTTCTGAGGAGTAATCCAATTTCTGTGCATGCATATAGAAATAATTAATCACAGAAGAGACATTATTTAGAAAGGAAAAACAGAAATTCAAATTTTGAAAACTCCTGAATTGAGATATTACAGTTTCTGAAAACTTAATTTCTTCTACAGATGGTTGAGAGTTGATTATCTTACCATAAGCTACTCCCCATGCTGAAATCTTGCTGCTTAGTTTTAATTGCAATCTTAATAGTAAATCAGATACTGTCTTAAAAGGTGGTTTTGGTTTAACAGTATCTCTATACAAAATTTGTAGCCAATACTTGCCATACTATAATTACTGTTAGACAAAAACCAACCAAGTATGAAAGATGTTATAATTTTCTGCTTGTGGATTCTTTTTTGTTGTTGGGTGTTCTGCTGGTTGGTGGTTTTGTGTTTTTTGGTGTTTTTTTTTAATAGATTTTTTTAAAAAAAAGTCTGTGATGGTGACTTTGTGCAGTTATTTTGTTGGGGTTTTTTGTTTGCTGCAAGAGCTAACATCAAGTGTTTATATTTCACAATTCAGCAAAGTTCAAAATCATGGCCATGCACACTTCCAAGCCTCTAAGAAAAGACAATCCATGAATAAGGGTAACAGCACAGCCAACTCCCTTTTTATTTTCTTGAGTACTTCAGCGCCTACTCTAAGAAACTGAAGTTTTCTGACACTGTAAATAAACTCTATTAACAACATCGTGCTCAAAGGCCCCACTCTTACAAACATAAAATTTAAGTAGGTGTTATCTATCACTATCAACAGCAAGAGAAAACAATACAGTCCTTTTCCTGTAGCAAAGAATCTCCATTTTTGTTTCCATCAAGAAATAGCAGCCCACAAAATCTGGTCCCATATCATAAGAGCAAATTTCGCAGATCAGTTTAGAGATCGGAGAAAATACAGGCAGCTCTAACATCTTCTGAAGATCTGCTTTCCTCAATGCTGGCCCTATCACTGCAACAGAAGAAAACATCCACTATAGTAACAACCAAGCTAGATCTACTTCTTAAAGACATGCCCTCTCCCTGAAGAGGAAGCTTTGGTTAGGATTATCTGTACAACCTGAAAGTTTTATTTGCTCTGATTCAACGCCAACATTCACTTAATTCACATGCTCCAAAAATAAATGTTATTATAATTTACTTTTTAACCTCAAATTCAGAACATTGAAAAAAAGAATTTCTCCATTTTTATTTATTCCCCGCATCTAGAATAATTCATAAATCAAAAAACAGGCCTATGAAACACACTGCTCAACATTTACAATTATTTTCTTGTTTTGACTGATAGCATTTTTTTTCTTTTTTTTTTTTTCCCACCCCTCTGATGACTCCTCTTTTCTCCATTCACCACCTACCTGCTTTGGGGATTAGTCGCTAGATCTAATCTTAGTTTCCAGGAGTCGAATGCTAATGAGTCCTTCCAACTAAGAGAAGCTGGCAACAGTTCCACGTTTCCGATACACATCAGCTCATTCCACAGGGCCCCCAAATTATGCACAAATGGATACTACACACCAAAGAAGTCTTTAGGTATAACAATTCCTCACACTGTATCAACAGATACAACCATTTAAGTGTATCCATGAACTTTTCCCCCTTTGACATACAGATTGAAAATTCTGATCTTTTTCTCTTCCCACAAAAACTGGATACAACATACCAGCAGGTATTAGTCCATTTTTCATTCCTAATGCTGTGATGAGATTTCAACAATATAAAATCAAAACATTAGTTTTTTAGGAGACTCTTCTTAATGTTTACACTCTTTCTCTCTCCCCCTGAAATTAACAGAATAATTTATTTTAAATTTAGTCCTATGCAAAAACCTTCTTTTAGTCTGTCAAATTTCCTAGTAAGATTAGTTATCTTATTTCCATCTGTATTTCATAGAATCATTCAGGTTGGAAAAGACCCTTGGGATCAAGTTGAACCATCAGCCCCACTCTACAAAGTTCTCCTCTACACCACATCCCCCAACACCACATCTAAACACATTCAGGGATGGTGACTCGACCATCTCCCTGGGCAGCTTATTCCAGTGTCTGACCTCTCTTTCTGTGAAAAATTCTTTCCTAATGTTCAGCCTAAGCTTACCCTGTTTCAGCTTGAAGCCATTCCCTCTCATTATATTGCTAATTACCTGTGAGAAGAGACCAGCACCAACCTCCAGGCCCTTCACCAGCTTCATTGCCCTCCTCTGCACTCTCTCCTGCACCTTGTATTGAGGAGCCCAGAACTGAACACAATACTCAAGGTGTAGCCTCACCACTTCTGCTAGTCCCACTATTTCTTATACAAGCCAGGATGCTATTGGCTTTCTTGGCCACTTGGTCACACTGCTGGCTATTTCCCTACTACCTCACCCTATGCCCACAAGACTATCCTCAATACGGAATGCTGCAACGTTCAACCAATAAACCCAGTTCCTGACTTCGCTGAGCACATCTAACCAGCTACTGATGAATGGGACGGGGACGGTCCTTCCATCCTTCAATTCCACTCCCTTTGCAATGAACTTGGAAATCGTCAAGTAAAAGCTTTGGTCAAAAGGGTTTTTCCTTTTTTTTTCCACGTAGGAGAATTACACCAGATCAGGCAGCTGAACTGCCTGAAACAGTACAGCAGGGAGACCACTAGATTTGACACAGGAAAAGCGATGAGGAAAAACTGGTCTGGAGCAAGGTGGAGTGGGAGTACCTGCTCAGCAGCAACTAGATGACAAACCAGTAACGTGAAACCATGTCCTGACATAACTCAGGAGGCAGACTGCAGACCGGATAGTCATCTAGCACTACCGCAAGAAAACACTGCTTAAAATATTATCCATTTCTGGAATCCAGGCACCCAGATCCAGAAACAGGGATAAGTACTCTCTCCAATAACCCTGAATCCTACCAGAAAGAAGCTTCTAATCACTTTCTTGCAAAAGCAAAGATCACTTCTTTGAAAACAGTTGGAAATAATAATTATAAAACAACCAAAAAAAAAAAAAAAAGAAAAGAGAGAGAAAAAGAAAACCCAGAAAGACTTCATTTTATACATTAAAAGTGGTTAAACCAGCTAACCAGAAAGTAGTAAAGACACCGTTCCTGCATGAAGAAATCCCAAATCTCATTTGTCCCCTCCCAGGTGAGTACTCTAACCACTCAGTACCATAACTTCAACCTCAAAATGTGTCTGTTTTTTTTGGTCAAGGTCATAAATTCAACACAAATCACCTGGCAATTACGGTACTGTGACTGGAAAAAAAAAAGAAAGGAAAGTTTCTCTTTGCATTGCAAATGCTTAAGCCTTTTTCTTTTTTTTTAAATTATTTTTATTTTGCTGAATGCTTTAATGCAAGATACCTTTTTAGTAGTTTTCTGCAGCAGTGGCTCTTCTGCAGCATTTATCTTTTTGTGTATGACATGCTTATGGCAGAGACTTATTAGCAAGTTCAAAAATTAATTTAAGAACACTAAAATGGCTTTATTTTAAAACATAATACATAAACACTGTTCTGTAAAGCCATGCCAGACACTCAACTACATATACAAAAAGCTCATTTAACATTTCAGATGGGTAGCCAGTAATAAAACATAGTATTTTCATAGAAATTAAAACATCTGTTATAAATCTACTAGATTTGTGTCTAAGGACAACACGGGAAAATTATACAATAAGCCTAAACTGCAAATCCCCCAACATCTATTATCAAATATTGCTGTTCAGCACTACATACAGATTTCCCCTCTAGAATATTTTACCAAATTAACTAAAATTTCATTATTGTGGTTTAGAAACCAGCCAATAGTAAATCCAGATAAAAACAGGCTGCTCGGCAGTTGAACAGGCAACTACAAGTCAGCACACAAGTTGGTTACAAAATACTAAATATTTTGTGTAGCATTTTAAGAAAATAAGGCATTTATTTGATTAAAGCTGCCTTTGGCTAGATGCATCTTTCCATACCTGTTTAAGGCATTAAGGAATCAAAGCTTCACTTACTGCCCAACTGGTTAATATAAGTTGCTGCTCCTGAATAATCCAAAGTCATAGAATTAAAGAATCATAGAATGGTTAGAGTTGGAAGGGACCTTAAAGATCATCAACTTCCAACCCCCCTGCCATGGGCAGGGACACCTCTCCCTAGAGCAGGTTGCTCAAAGCCCCATCCACTTCCAGAGATGGGGCATCAACAACTTCCCTGGGCAACCTGTTCCAGTGCCTCACCACCCTACAGTTACATTGTATTTTGAAAAGAGGTAACATTTTTGAGTGCCAAATCTAGCAGTAACGGGACTGCAGACTTAACCAAATACTCCAAAAACAGAGCAGTCTAAGCTCCTCAGGCAGTTTGAATAAACAAGACGTTAGACATTTCTGACAAAATACTTTAGCAACCCATTTTAAGTTGTAACACACACTCCCATGTTTATAATCGCAAAAGCAAAAACATTTTCCCCCAATAAGCATTGAACAATTTTTACTGCACTAAAATACAGTGTTCTAAAACCAACTCAAACTTTTTCCAGGCAAGCAAGTAATTCCTCAATCCCTGCATTTTAGGCTTCTTAACTCACATTCTGAGATCAAGCTATACTTCTGCACTGTATGACCCTTAAATCATTCAAATGCTCTAACAAAAACAAATTTAGATTGTCAATTCAGTTGGCCTGGCTCAGCAAACACTCTGGATCTTAACATTCTTGTGGTTTATTTCCTTGTGAATTTTCTACTGTCAGTTTGAGAAGCCAATCCTAGTGGTGCTGAGGACACCAAAAATGCAAAAAAATGAACCTAGGAGACTTCAAGGTAGGGTTTCTGCAGCATGTAGCAAGGGAAAAAAAAATATAAATATATACATATACTCAGCAAAAGGACCATCCAGTCTGCTGAGAAATCCACTTCACAAAGGCATATGGTGATGATAAGAGCTGACACTTGTATATGCAATGCTGACCAAACATTTTGCTTGCATTCTTTTCAAAAGGAATATCAGGATCCTGGAAGCATGTACACAGGAGAAAACAATCTCCTAGGTTATTATCAACATCACACACACATATATAAATATATACAAAATTATGTTGATAAACATCTCACAAGTCACCATCAAGTTTAGAAATTACAGACCTATTTGCATATTCCCTGCCAAGAGACTGTACACAGCAAGAACAGGACACTGCCTCCCATGAAGAGCCGAGGAATATGGAGCACATCTTGCCACCTGTTTCAGAGCTACATGATGGTTCATTGGCCTAACAAGACTCAGGAACCCTGAGTCCTGTTCCCAGCTATGGCATGAAACATGCTCTAAAAAATACGTACTTACACTCGTTTTTCTCCCTCAACATGAATTCTTCTATCACATAAGAAACTTATCTCTTCCTTGCACAGGCTTTCATGCTGTCTTCCCAACCAACAGGCTCAAGCTTTGCTCTAGGTGTGGCAAAACTGTCAAGCATAAGTTTTTCTGAATTACTGTCAGGCATCCTCAGTGCTCAGGATCTTAATCCCCACAGTCCAACACTGGTATTTGACTACCAGCCTCCCACAAATTAATTATAATGTGTCTGTACTGAAACCAGATTTTATAACTATTTATAACAGTTACACTGTTGGCTCCATTTGATGAGCTAAAGTGATATATTCCAACATAAGTAAGGCATATAGTTTATACTAAATAACTTAGCAGGTTTTGCAAAGTCTTTTAATCATCTAAAAAATTACCCACTCCGAAGAGTTTCTAAGAAATGCACAGAACAGGAAGTCAGGATGACAGATGTTGCAGGAGTTTGCAAAATAATTTTAAAGAAGAGACAGCAGATAAAGAGTTGGTATGTAGATAAAAAGTTAATATATAGTTTTACAAAACAGAAGAAAAGCCCCCATGAAAATTATACAATGAGCTTCTGTAAGCAGGAAATTATTTTCAAAATTTTAATTAAAACAATTTATTACATTCACATTTATCCATAGAGTTTTAGCCTATTATCTAAATGAGCTACAAGGAAAGGTAATTCTTCAGAAAAGGAGCTGACTGGACCTTTTCCACATCAAACTGAAGAACTGCCTTTCATACAAGAAAATGTACAGGTTTAATCTTCAGTGTGAAATAGCTTAGGTGCAATCTTGCCTAGTTTGGTGAGATTCTTAATCTTCCCCTTATCGCACTCTTAGACATATGTATATTATTCTGCATCTCTCACTTCCACGTTCCTGCATAAATATACCACAAACAAAAAAAGACAGACACTAAATATATTTAGAAGTTTGGAAACAAAGCTGGGAACTGCAGTTCTTGTCTTACCATGCCTATTACTTAGTCGGTGCCTATTACTTAGTATCTGTACATGACAGATGTCTTTTTTTCTATTTTTAAAAATCTACCCTTTTCTTATTAAGCTAGTCAGTCAGCATCACCTTCCTACAACAGAGTAGTCAGTGCTACTGGCGATGAAACAGAAGTTTAGGGGAATTCAGGAGACTAATTTCTAACCACTGTTGTTCCATTGTACACTGAAAGGCTTTGTGAGTAATAACACTATACAGCTACTTCTATAAGGAAGCATGACATTAATTTGCCACATCGCTGTTTCAAGACATCATCAGCCTTTGTTACTTCATCATTAGCTCTTATTCAAAAACTTTATTAAGTTAAACATAAAACCCTTCAGTGCTATCTAGGCATTATGCTATTAAAAAAAAACAACCACCAACCCCCCCCCAAAAAACCCACATTAAAAAACCCAGACTTAAAACTTTGCCTTTTCTGAAGATGAAAACTCTATATAAACCCAAAATTTATCTACCCACAAGCAGGAAGTAGGGACAGTTTATCTCAATATATATTGTAATGATTAATAAAACATGCAGCATTCATTCTAACAGAGTCAAAAAGCTTTTCTTAAATGTGTAAAAAAAGATTGGAACAATGAGAATGTACAGGCCTAGAAACAAGTAAAAATTTCCATAAATTTTCTACATTACAACCACGACCTTTTTTGCTGATGTGTTTTCTTTAGATATCTAAATTATTTTCACTTTTCTACTTGTTACCAGAGAATCCAGTAGCAAACCTCCCCTCTCCTTCGAAAGAAAAAAACAAGCTTTAGTTTTTTATTTTAAAAAAAGATGTATTTTTTAATACCACCTTAAAAAAATATATCTTAGATTTTAAGGAATCCCCTGGAACATAACTGATTTATAAATAACACTATACTAAGAAAAAAATTTGGTACATATGTATATACACACCAACACATCCCCATTAAAAGTAGGGCTGAGGAAATGACAGAAGTCACTCTAACAGAATTGCCAGGAAACGGTTTTATTTCATATTATTGTAGCACTTATATCAGAAAAGTTCCTCCCACCCCCAGCAATTCTGGATATACAGCAACCCCCTTCCTCAGAGCATTTACTTTCATTTTCCTTACTCCTGACTGGCAGAAGAACTTACAATAACATTAATTCTTCAAGGGCACTAGATGCAAGAACTGAAGTTCCACCACTAATTCCTCCTGCCCAGAAGTTTCCAGCAACTTGACTTCTCCCTCCCAGTCCAGTACCCTTTGAACAAGCTCTGCTGTTCTTTCTTGTCTCCTCCAGCTGGCAAGAAGAAACTAGGGAATACCAACAGTCTACTCTTCTCAAAGTGGGTGCTAAAACCAGGGATGAAGCAATGGAACTACCCAGTCTTCAGGCAAGGAACTGAATCATGAGTAGAACAACAAAGAAATTAAGAATTTTTAGACTTCTCACTCCACTATGAATACACATTTGTCTGAAAGAAAGCTGCTGATAAAGTGCACTTGTCTGCATCACCAACATAAAATAGCAGTGAAAAAACCTGAAAGTTTTAAATACATATCAGTCTGCTTCAAAATCTACCTTGATTCTTCCAAGTCTTTTAACTGTGCACAACCTAAAGAATAGTAGAACAGTACAGCATGCTTCTTTTCACTTAACTTTGTAAGAACTACTATAGGGAAGCATATGTGTTTTCTACTTTATCTGCTTATAGCATGGGAAGAGACACTTAAAGAAATTGCTGTTATCAGTTCTTTCAGCTGTTTTCTAAGGATGTTCTCCTCGGACAATATGTGTATTTAAACTACCCACAGATTGCCTAAAAGCTGAAAAAACCAGCCAACTGTTAAATCAAACAAACAAACAAAAAATCTACAAAGAGACTACTCTCATTCAATAAGCCTCATTTCTAATTCAGTAAGAGCAGCAGCTTAGCCTTGGACATTAATATCTCATTAAATGTTGGCCAGCATAGTCCTTCAAAAGAAGTGGGGGGAAAAAAAGAAGCCTAAAATAACACCAAAGACTTTACACTGATGACAATTAAGCTACTGGAAATAAAGTAGGCTATTTACAATTCAAATTAAAGTAATAAAAGCTTTGTAACAAAAAACAGTTTAAAGACTGATCAATACATCTGTGTTAGGACAGAGTTAAAGCCAAATTTTTCAACCTTTTCATATAAGGAGTCAAAAATTTAAAAGCACTTATACGTAAAGGTAGCTACCGACACAGCAACAGCAGAACTTAGGGTGGGCAGAAGCAGCAACTGTGGACACATCCACAAAAATTTTGAATTACCATCTAACAAAGGAAGACATCTTACAAGCAAAACTCCTGATTAGATGTCTAAGTTCCAGGTTATTCATTCTCATCCAAACTAAAATATTCCCTGAAACCATTTACCACTTGTGTGCTGTCCCCTCTCCACTTCCCTTCACATATTTACATATCACTTGGCCTTGCTCCCTGTGACTTCCAACCTCCACTGTCTTCACCAAAAAGAAAAGGCTTTCACATAACTCTTCCTTTACCTTCACAAAGAGATCCAAGGACATTCATCATCCTGACTTTAATGTAAACTGCACCAAACCAAGGTAGTTCAGAAAACTAAATGTAGCTCTTCCATAAGTGTCGGATGTTTTCATAAGCCCTAATACTAATTACATAAAAAACAAAACTACATTCTAAGTCTGTAGATAAGAACTTAGATTAAGCAAAAAAAGTAACATTGACATAAGTTTAAAATATTTTTACTTACTGGATACCTTGAATAATGTAAGAAAGTAAGAAAACATGAAGACACATAATGCAAATACAAAATACCTGAATGACATGATGTAGCCTTCCTCCCTCGCTCCCCAATCCAACCTTACTGGCTCCCACCACCTTAACCTGGCTGTCTATGCAAAACTCTCCTAGAAGACCTAAACCAAGTTTTAGCTTTAGGAAAAAAAACCAAACTCCACAACCATGTTTGGAATGAGGCCTCACTCATAATCCCACCAAGAACCTGGAGCACATGGGAACAAAACGCAAAGAAACTTCAACTGGCTCCATTCGCAGCCAGCTCAGGTCCCAAATTCCCACCGTGCCAGGCTCCAAGGTGCACAAACACACACCAGCTGATCCCATCCCGCCTTAACCTCCCGAAGCAGTGCTACCCCTCAGATTTATGCTACCATCAATAACTCCTTGCAGACCTGAACTGATTCTGCACAGAGCTACTGATGCAGAAGGGTACAGAATAATAGTTCTACATGTAAATCAAAGATAATGCACTGCTGACCACATGCTTTGTTTTGCTCTAGCATAAAACCAGCCACCTCCCTGTGCTGAATAAGCACTAAAGTACCAAAGCCTCTGCTTTGAAGAGCTCTCAGTCTAAGCTAAGACAAGGATTGGTACAATCAGAAACCAAACTGGTGAAGTAAGAATAAAGCAGTCATTCATATTAAGAAATTCAACAACGCATGAGTGCCAGGACTTTGGAGACATCAAGGCCAGTGAAAACGTAAAGACTAACTCAAGGAGGATGTCAGAAAGCACAAAAGAGCAGGAGGAGACACAAGAAATGCTTGCATATACACTTAATATTAAGACACAACAAACACTACAATCCACAAAGAGGGGGAAGCAGTTCACAGCTTGATGCATACGAGACAATGTGCCGTGGGTGGGAACTGGCTGAGCATCTCATGAACTGAAACTATCAGCTGCAGTTCCAAACGTTGGTGAAAAGGTCAGAAAATATGCAGATGCATCAGAATGGCAAATGTGATTGGAAGGGGTGATTAAGGAAAAGAGTCTTTGAACAGAAGTTACACGGAATAAACTTGCTTGCAGAAGTCAGGTGACAGCAATTACTCTCCTTGCCCTGAGGCCAGTTAACACCCAGATGTCTATTCCACGCACTACATGCTTAAAACCACTGAAAATACAATTCAAGTACCTGCAAAATTCAAAGCTGTAATTTTTCTTCTCTCTAGCTAGGAAAGTGACTTAAAGTACAGCACAGAAAAGTTATCAGTGTTTTTCTTTCAGTTGCTTTGCATGAAAACACCCTGCAGTATGTCACAAAATACTCCTTTTTAGCTATGTCATATCAAAGAGAGCGGAAAGACAGACAAGTTACCTGTTCCCAGCTAGATCTGCTGCCAGAACTGTGAGAGTCACAAGCAGGTGACAAGGTGATGTCTCAAGTATGCAGGTTGCAAGACATTCAGATTTCTTTAAACACAAAAAACCCAAATAAAAGATTTTAAAGGGCATACAACATTTTCCAAAACAGGAATCAAATACCCTTCCCCAGCTCTCTCCTAACCACAATGGAAAATCCTTCCTTCTTTTTCTAGTTTGTGAAGCTTGAAAAGCTTTACTCATTTGCAAGTTTGAGAAGCAGCTTAAATCATACATATGACATTCACGATCTGGAATTCTAATTAAGTGGTACTAAACGCTGCTGCAATTAATTGAAGAGAATAGCAAAATAAAAAATTAAAACCAGTACAAACTTAAAACACAGAAAGACAACAAATAACAAAGCTGTTACAGAACCTGTTGATTGCAGAAAACAGAAACAAATGATCTCAAGAACAGCTTCAGATAGGTATTAACTTTACAGGAAGACACAGACATCAATCAGCTAAAATATGATTTTTTTTTTTACTGTTATAGACTAGCAATATAGGGAAATTATGTGTTGCTTATTTACTTAGCACTTGAAAAAGTCTTAAAGTACCTGTTTATGAGTTATTTTGAAAGCACTTCAAAGTAGTTGTATTTCACAATTATACTATATTTTTAAACTTAAGTAAAAGTTGCAAACAAAATTCGGAAATCAAAAAATAGCTCCCTCGTATTTCTAGAGACAGCTTTAAGTAGAATCTATACAAGAAGAACTAATGATTCAGGAAATGTGACTCCCACTGTAAAGTCAGGAAACAGATGATGTTGTTCCTAATTAGAAAGACGAGATTATGTTCATTGTTCCAAGGGATTGGCTACACAACTGTGAGGTCTCATATGGGAAATTATTTCCCAATTTCCATTGAACAAACACATTAGCATATCTCATTTGAACAACAAAACAATCTTAATGTTTAAAATCAAGGCAAAATTTTTGCTAGAAATTGTCCATTTCATCCTGAGGCAACAACATTAAACATTTTATTAGTTTAACAACATCCACACATTTTCTACTGACTGTATCAATTCTAAAAGATCCCCATGGAAGTCATGCTGAGCACTCACAAAAAAATTATATAGAGAGCTTCTCCTCCGTATCACAGAAGTGCTAAAAAGCTCTTGAACTCAGTAAGACTCCTTCCTTTGTTCTCTCCATCCCCTCCAAAAAAGGATTTTTCTTTGTTTCAGCAGCTATTCACAAAACTTCTCCAGAAGTTTGTAAATAGTAACACAAAGGAGTTACAGCAACTGCAGCTCCACTGAAGCTTTGCACAAGGATACAATTTAGGTTCTTTATAGCACCACTATCCATCTGACGCTTCAAAAAGGCTGCTGCTATCAGAGCATTTCTCTGGTGGGCTGTTGCTTATCACCTCTTGCTTCCTCAAGATCTGAAGAAGCTCTGGTGGACCTACCCGCAGCAACGTTTTCACCGTCAGTTCTTACCCTTCTCCCTTCTACTGGAGGCACAGAGAGTAGAAGCAGCAAACCTGTTAAAATTCATAGCCCCAATTAGCTTAAACTGCTGAAGTGCTTAAGTGTCTTTGCCATGAGAGAAGCAAATAGGGCTGATGAGGGAAAAGATAGGACAAATACCTTGGGAAGTATCACAGAGCTTTATCTCTTTGCTTCAGCAGATGGGAAGAACATTCCCAAAGTACTCTGACATCCAAGTAAATATATCCTGGGCTTCCCCAAAACCTCATCTCTGTAACACCAAATTCTACAGACTGACTGCTGATAACTAAGCCTTTGTATGCCAGATGATTCTTCACTACAGAAGTGATGTGAATTAATGACAAACAGATCACTAACCTATCTGCAGCCCCATGGGGATGTTAACAAAAGGATAATGCCTCAGTGGACAGTGATATTCCTCAGATGCTGTGCTATCAAAGAGCCTGAAGTGCTTTTTTGGCATTGAGGGAAAGAAAAAAATATGTCAAAAATCCAAGTGAACTGCTTTTTTTTTATCCTTAGTTCGTTATCCTTTACAACTCTTTTCAATATTAAGTATTTTAAAGGAAGATGAATGAGACCCAGGGATGGTAATTTCTACATTAGTAAGTTTATACTTAATCCTGTCAAGTTGATGCTCACTGCTGTTGTAATATGAAGGGTGACAATGGCAGTCTCTTCACACAAATGGCACTTGTAGCTTTGACACCCTGCACTGAGGAGCTGTACATGCATCACCTTTCAGCCGAGTGTCCAAAGATTTTTTGGATCTCTCTCACGCAAATGAATACTCCCTCCAGCTTCTGCCCTCCCTTATGCTGCCAATAATTCTGTGCAGCCTCCCCCTCTGCCAGCAAAGTAGTTCAACTTTCCGCAGTTCTTGCCATGGAAGTAACTGCTGTCCATCACTCATTTTCTGCTGCTACAGCTGAAGCAGCCCTAGAAGGACACAGACAGAATGTGAATGTTAACAATATCACACATTTCTGCGCCTCTTATTCCATGAGCCAGTGATACTAGTTTTAAGTCAGAGTGGCTAGTAAATTTAGACAGCAATGTGTCGCGAGTATGTGGATCAAAAAGATTTTTCCATCTTGACAGAGTTAAATCCCATTCAATTGTCATGTGTTTGAACTTCCTGCTCTTAAGTGTGTGTGGGGCACCTGAAATTTTTCCATCTCAGTGTTGATAATTTCCAAATCAGCACATATTAAGCCTCAGCACTACCACAGAGCTCCAGGATAACCCACTTCATCTTTCCCTGTGTTATCAATGGGCTCTAAAGCTACTGTGTATAATAGAACATTTCAGTTGGAAGGCATCTTCTAATCCAGCTGCCTGACCACTTCAGGGCTGAGCAAGAGTTCAAGCATGTTATTAACATCATGAACTGCCTTCCAACTATTGACTTCACTGAAAATTCCCATAGGTTATTTCTCAATAATCCCTCAAGAGGGACACTGACAAGTGGTTCTTCAGGCTTTAAATCAGAGTAGAAAGACATCATCTTACTTTATCCTTATTAAGATGTTCAGTTCCTTAGAAGACATTGCAGATGGCTTTCAGAAGACCAAAAAAGCATTTCCCTAGTCTTCCCAGGAATTAGTTTATTGGAATTAACCAAGTATATTTATTAACTTCTTAGTCTGATTTAGAATGCATTACGTGACTATTATAGCACTTCAAGTAATTTGAAGATTCTTCAAAATCCATCAGTGATCATCTATTCCAGCCAAGTTGTTCCTCTTAAAACCAAACTGCTCACAATTTTTCTTTCAACTCACTTCTGTGTACTACTCGGAGTCACCCAGGTATCTTCAGGCACAGAAGAAAATACAAGTTTTTTTCCACATTCTGTATTTAATTGAATCCACCTATTAAGGCCTCAGGCTTATGCCTATTTCTTGCCAGAAGACTAGTAAGGTTTCAAAAGTCAATTTTAAGCCACCCTTATTTTCAACGTATGAAAAATTCTTACTTTTAGCAACTATTTTGCTTGAAAAATCCCTGCAGAATTTACAGTTTTCCTTTCCTGCATTTTCTATACATTTTAAGTTGCTATTGAATCAATGGGGCTAAAGCTCCATGGTCTTCATAGAAAAATAGTTCAGTCTCACTATGTTTATCTAAAATGTTTTTTCATTACTTTGGCATTGCTCTGCTTTCTTTGACTGCCCTATGGCACGATAAAATTTATGTCAAATCAACAGTTTTAAGATAGACTTAGATAATGCATGTTGAATCTAAGATTTCAGCATTTTCATTTCTACTTCTTACCTATATAATAACTTGAGCAGCTGGCTCTAGGTGGTCCTGCTTGAAGAGGGAGGCTGGACCAGGTGACTTCCACAGGACCCTTCTAACCTCAACCATTTTGTGATATTTCTCTATTATACTTATTTATCTTTTCTTTCCAGTTTTTCTCTAAATGTACCGGAATAGTCTATCTTTCGTGTATTTATCCACACAGATTGTCTACCCACTACCCGCAGAACACAATTTTAACTAAAGTCCTTCCACAGTTTGCATAAATTCAGTTTAGAAAACCCATTTATTTAGTAATTCTAACTCAATAGCTAACTCAAAAAGGAAAAAAAAAAAAGATACAGTTACTTCTGTCTTAACAAAATCCCCAGAAGCACCGATAACACAGAACACTCAAACCAAAGAGCTGAGATGGAGAAGTCTCCCGATCTGTACCTTTGCTTCTGTTAGTTCATATCAATTAGGAAGAAGAGGAGCAGTGAAAAATGGCAGAACATAATGGCAATTCCAATTACAGTAATCTGGAAAATACTCTTCACACACGGGTAACAATACACAGCAAAGTAAAAGTAGTCTCCCCTTCATTAAATTTTCATAATGTATAAAACCACGGAAGTACTTTAAAAAATAAGAATAGCTCCCCTGCATCCCTCATTTAACTCACAGAAAACATACGAGGTTCATGACATTTACATGTTGGAGGAATGTAAAAATATTTTAATGCACCTGATAATTAAACAAAGCTGCTGATTAAGACATGGGTCTGATTGTCACTGAGGATGGAAAGCAGGTGGCAGAAGAGAGATGCAACTTTTACTCAGCATTTACCTATCTGTGGATAATTTTATCTATGCAATACATCATCATTGGAAAATGCTAGTGAAAATCAGCACCATCACCTGTTTAACAGACTGAACGGTGCCAAGGAAAAACCCAATGCCTTCATACTCAGGAATTGTGTCCGAGTGGACAAGTAGAATATTGTAAATATTGTATTTACCGAACTGCTTTACTGTTTCTATATAAGTGTAATATAAAGTGTGATACAGTCAGAAGCAGGATGTCAGGGGGAAAGATTGTTTTATTTTGCTATGTAGATCAATTAAAGAGGAAGAAAAAAAGTAAAACAATAAAACCAGAAAAAAACATCAAAAGAAATTAAAGAATGGGAAAAAACAGATGAAGCAAACCCAAGACACAACAGATATTCTTGCTTTAAAGTAAAAATTTTAAGCAAATTTTGTTTATTCACATTTGCTCCCGTATTTGCTACATTTTTTGAACATGTTCCATAAGTCCTTGGGCTTGGGAAGGTACAAAAAGTTTCTCATGGACTCCAGCATTGCACATTACGAGAGTCCGCGGGAAACAAGCCATTCTTATTTCAAATTCAGAATGAAGTTTTTAAAGAAAAATTAGGAAGCTGGATCAATTAAACAATTGGGGGTAGATGCTTGAAACTGGAACTGTTTTTCTTCTAGGCTATTATCTGCAAAAGGAGAAAGTTAAGTTTTGATACACACGTAATTCTACTAATTTTGTTTTACCTGAACAAATTTTTTTACCTGCAAGTGTAACAAGTAAGACTATGTTTAAATCTGTATTACCCCTCCTAAAGACTACCAGAAGCTAGTCCCTTTTCAAACTAAACCACCTGTTTTGCATAAATTCAAATGTAATGATTTGATGGTATTCTGATAAAAAAATAGGTACGCACAAAAATATGAAATACTTATGTAAGTTAAATGAAAGGTTCAAACTGAAAATTTCAAAATGACTTTATGCAGTTTTTCTTTTAACTGCTTTAACAAAATTAACTGGAAGTTTTTCAAAGTCTGTGGTAACCCAAACTCTAAGGCAAGCTTAATTCACACGTATCCTTCATAAAGATCTAGATTCAACATAAAACACATGAACTGTTTCAATGAAAAACAAATATAGTACCTACTGAACAATTTATATGAATGCTGACTCTTGTGGGCTGGTGGTATCTGCTGAAGTAGCCACTCAACTGCTCACCAGCTTGTCTCTGGAAGATCCAAACACCCAACTCCGGCATCACCCTGAGAAAGTACACTGAAAGGCACCAGGGACATTGGAAGCACCTGACACTGCAGTTATGGGGATGGTATAAGAAACATTTCCACCTGAACCAGCTCCTGATATTGCTCCAACTACTCTTCCAGCTGAGCCAACCCCTACTTCAACCCCACCAGCTTCCTGAACAACGTTCACACGCATCATTTCTCTGGTCTCCTGCCAGGCCACTTCATTCATGCCTAGGAGAACACATGGAATGCTCATTCCACATAGAAAACTAAAAGAAAAAGTCTTGATAAAATAAAAGGCTTTCCCACATATCTTTAAATATGCAGCTCTTATAATTAGGACAAAAGAAGTCCAAGCTATAGAAGAACAATATTCACTGTTAAAATGTTTACTGATTTAAACTTTAAATTTTAAATGTCATTAACAAACTAAGCCTCTAAAATAAACAAAGTACCACCTTTTTTTTTTCTTTTTTACAAGACAATATACTATATATGATAAAGTTCCATATATTACTAATGCTTGCTCACATATTCCCTTGCTAAAAAACAATATCAAAATACAATTTTCAATAATGGCAGCAGTTTCTTTTACAGTATTACTGACCATGATGTAGAATCATAGAATGGTTAGAGTTGGAAGGGACCTTAGAGACCAAGTTCCAACCCCCCTGCCATGGGCAGGGGCAACTCCCACCAGAGCAGGTTGCTCAAAGCCCCATCCAGCCTGGCCTTAAACACTTCCAGGGACGGGGCATCCACAGCTTCTCTGGGCAACCTGTTCCAGTGCCTCACCACCCTCACAGGAAAGAACTTCTTCCTAATATCTAATCTAAATGTAAAACCTCCAATTCTATCGCACCCCTATGTCTGATTTTACATATTTCTAGACTATATAATGAAGTACCACAGAAAATTAACTTCTCTACCTGAACATTCTTACACACCAGCCTAACTTGAAAGAAAAACTGAGGCTATGTAAGACTTTAACACAGCAACTGACATTGAACTTCTCTAACCCACAATGACAGATTTAGTGAATTTTACAAAATAAAGATTTCAGGCTCATTATTAAAATTAAGTTTGCCAATTCCTTTTTGAACCGTTTAAATCTTTGTTTGTAACAAATATAACTGACAACTGCAAAAGTCTCTCTCTGATCTTGACAAAATCCTCAGCAGGAAAAAATACCTGCCCCTGCACATGTGCGTTTAATGATGTCCACACATATTCTTAATCTACCATAACTGATGTATTATCAATCTTTTAGTATGTAAATGTACTTTTTAGGAAAAGAGGACTACACCTATAAATCCCCAAATACCCTCTACAATCTTAACTAAGTGCTTTTTTGAGGGAGGGAAAATTTAAATTTCCAGTCCAAGAAACGTCTCACTTTTCATGCTGAACAACTGTTAAGTCCAAACAATAAAAACTGACATAAATGAAAGATATTTAATCAGAACAGAACACTTAGGTATAGAGATGTGCACAAAAGAGACCACTCCTCTAATCCCTCTACGCAATTCTGCATTTTTAGTCTAACCTTATAGACTACAGAATGTCCAATCTTTAGGAAGATACACAGTATACAGATATATGGCAGAAGGACTTTATGTGAACAATCTTAATTTTGTAACATGTAAGATCTAAACCTACTTTATCTTATTATAGTACTGTTACAGTAGATACTTGCTCATTGCCAAAACACCATCCTAACATCATTTTGCAACTCCCTCAGACTACGTGACTTAACTCATCTTTGCAGTATGCCCAGAACTAAAGTTTAAGCAATGTATATCAGAATGGAGATAAACTGCAAGATAGTTGAAAAATATGAGTCAAAACAGACAGGTTCGTTATTTTTAGCTTAACTACACAAAGTCCTCTCCAGCAAGTCTAGCTTTGTATTTAATCAATGAGTACATGTAAAGACTTACGGAACTAAACACACCAACCCTGCTTTCAAAAACTCACTTCCCCTTTGAAGAATTTAGTGAACAAATGCAATATGAAAGTTTAAACAAGCCACACAAAAATGTATACACCTAGTTCCATACTTCATTCATAATTCTTCCACAAAATAACATGGATGAAATCTAAAAGCGAAGGTGTGAACACAGGTCTGACACAACCCTTATTTCCACTAGGATTTATATGTTGAAATATAAAATACAGAAAATGTAGACCAGGTTACTTAGTCCAATGTACATAAATATATGCTGTAAAAAAATCTGCCTGTTAGAAAGGCTGCAGATGTGATATCTAGCACAGCCAGAGGATCATATCACCACTTTTAATGTTTAGTGGAAATAGATGTATATATAGAACACCTAGCAAAAAAGTCAAATTACAGAGATACTTCTGCCTCATTTCTGAGTTTTAGATTTCATTCTCAACTCCTAAGATGGTTGTCACAACCTCTTCAGACATATTTCTTCTAGATGTCTACAACTGTTCTTAAATAGCCACATTTCGGAACAAAATAAGTAGAACTGTTAACCAATAATGAAATATAATCTTTAAAGATATTGCTAGAGGTGACATCTGGTCTTTATTTGTAAGCTAAACATTTCACATACCAGCCTGAAAAGCTCTTGCCTGCTATTCTAAAAGCCACAGCAGGTATTCCAAGTGGGATTCAAACTAAATCTTGCTGTAAAGTTACAGCGAGTAGGCCATTACTGTAAAATAATTTTTATACAACTTGTTTGAAATTATACCCAAGCAGCTAGAACTCAGCACATCCATATGTTCTGATGTCATGTAAAACTGTTTTCCACTATATGACTGTGCAATGCCTACAGAACTGGTATTTGTTGTTACAGGAGGAGCAAGCGAGCTTTTAAACGCAAGACTTCTTGTCCCATTTCTGAGACAAGAGTCTGGGCACTGGCTTTCTGACAATGCTGGGACGGCTGCATTGTGTAGAATAATCAAGACAACAGCTATGTTATGGGTGGGGAAAGTTCACATTAGACGAACTAAGCATTTGCAAGTAAATTTATTGAAGAGAAAGAAGATGGCATGTATTACGTGCACAGGTATGTGAGGGAGTTATCAAACAGAAGTGTTTATAAAGCATGTCAACTCTACAGTTTCATGTTGTTTGCTGAGTTTCTATTAAAAACTGTTTTTAAAGACGATACAATGTCTTAACACTTGTCTCACAGGAGATTCCCAACACAGAAAGAATTTAAAATCCAAGAAAACTTAGGTTTCTTGTTACTGCAATGGAAAGTGAATTTTTATATAACTCTACATTCAAAACCCAGCATTTAGACATACAAGCAGGAATTCAAACCATCTACTGGGTCACTTGCCTCTGTGCCTAAGAACCTGGCCTAATCATTTTTGGGTCTTAGAAACCACTGCACAAAGAAAAGAAAAAAACATCATGAAGTTATCAAGGAGAATGCTTTCAGAAAGTTCTACAGATGATTCTTCAATGCATGCTCACATATCAAGGGGGGAAAAAAATATTGGAAAGTGAACTAGAAAGGGCTGTTGAAAACCAGATCTAGCTCACAGTATTCAAACAAGCTGGTGTCCTGCTAATATACTTGCCCCAAACAGCTGCAGTATCTGGAACTGTAAAGAAACATTTGAGAGAGTAAATCTTGAGGAAAACATGTACACAAAGCTTCCACTGTGCACTACAATCATACATAAGACTTCATACATAAGGTATCTTCTCATCAGAAGACAGGCAAGTCCAACTTTTCCAGCCAACTGCTCCTTGTGCTGTTGGCTCAATCATGATACCAGATAAGACCATAAACGCCTCAGCACTCTGCCAATATCCCTACCATAGAAGAAAAACATTAAGTACTATACAAAAATAAAGCACCATTCCATATTAATGAAGAATAAAAATGCTATTCAAATACCATGGACTTTCCTACATGCAATATCCACATAAAAAACTGCAGAATCTGCATTATCAAGCAGTTTCTCACATGCATTTGCCTACTAACCATTCTTCTGGGACAAATTCCAAATTTTTGACTCTCTGAACACTTCAGAAAACTGTCAGGTGATTTAGTGTCATTTCTACACATATAACCCAAACTACACCACCACTAAATTATCATTTCCCTTTTTATCCGAGTTTCCTTCTCCCACCTACCTAGCATATTTGTATTCACACTGACACAAATTGAGCTGTAGACCAGAGAACGGTAGACAATAATTCTCTCAGCTTCTCAACAAAACTACAACTGTTGTTAACATTTGGTTTTAAACCTAGACGTGACTAAATATAACAAAATACTATGTTTTATATGTAAAAATGGTAACATGGAGTAGTAATTATCTTTCAAATGCATTCATATCCCACATACCTGAAGAGCTATAACCATCAACTCACACTAACTAAAAAAGCCTGATCTCTCAGTTGAGATGCAACAAAGACTTCAGCAAAAGAGAAAGTAAAATAAACCTGAAAGGGTTTTATCAACATGTAGCATATGAGTGACAAACAATTAGACAATACAAGAAGTTTTACTGACCCTTATTTGCAATGACCTATATAACTTACATGTGGCTACATTACTCAGAAAACAGCATCCCCAAACCAGCCAATATAACCTCTTTTCCACATCATGTCTAAAACACGCTATGCATTTTGGTGTTAAGCCATCTTGCTTTAAACGGTAAGTCAGGAGAATATAAAGCGTCCCAAGTACATTAATTTTCTCTCAAGGAATTAGGAATCCGAGGTTATGAAATACACCAAAGAGAACAATGACCAAATAAATAGGTATCTTTGTCCAACGACCGCCAAGGAGATGAAAAACCGAACTGTTAGCCGCAAGCACGATCCACTCAGGGCAGCTGGCATTTTTCTCAACTTTTTTGTTATTGTTGTCCGTGCAGACGCGCTTGAAGAAAAAATTAAAACTTCACACCTTCATTGTTTGCTACCAGCTACCAACAGCATTTGCTTCCTCCCTCCACACCCTCAGAAAGCAGTCGTTGCCCTCAATACCACTAAAAATATATATCTATATAATGCAAGTTTTCACGTTTTCGGTATATTTAGACAAAGCCCACCTCACTCACGCTCCGCAGACACCAAACCGACCCCCCCACATCCCCGTCTCCTCACGGTACCGACCCGCGGCCTGCCCGCCCCCCGTGGGGCCTGCCCCACGCGTGTAC